>CAKKXW010000005.1:50573123-50709901 GCA_920937365.1 Sphaerophoria rueppellii
TAATCAATTTCTTCTCCTTACTACAAGCAAATAAATGAAAAGGAATTAAAATATGTGCATACATACGTATATTAAAGAACCTAGATCAAACTTACTTGTAGCGGGTGGTGAGGTTGTGAATTTTCGTTTTCACTTCCTCTGGTGAATGCCCTTGCAATGCTAAAGCCATCTCCTTAAAAATATGTGAGTTTTTTCGGGCCCCACGCAGCTGGCCAATTTTTTCACCCCAAAGCTCCACCAACAGCTCCTCCTCTTCTACTCGCCAAGAATTTCTTGAAATCTTTATCTTTTTTGACATCTGCAATTTAAAAATTATATTGTACAAATTTTAAAATACGATAAATTAAATTATCAGCACTTACATTCAGAATCATTCGAATTTGTTTTCATTTTTAAATTCAATTCAAATTTCAAGAAAAAAAATTATGACATTTCAATGAAAGCGTTCACAAAATTAGGTATGTTTGGTTCTTTTTCAGTCCATGAAATCATTCAGCCAAGGTGTTTTAGGGTAGATTTATTTTAAAACAACTTTTGAGAAGATTTATATTTGTATGGTAAAACCGAAGATTTAGAAGTGGATTTAGCTCTAAATCTCGAAAAAGGTGATTTAGGTGTAGGTGAAAACGTAGTATTAACCATAATCTTGATCTTGATTTCTATTATTTCCTATAATCTTGATCTTTACAAGATGTCTGCATTTTGATTTTGGCTCTCTATCGCATGAGAATCTGGAGTTGTGATGCTCATGGTGGATTTACACGTATCTGCATTTTTAGTTCTGCAAAAAAGAGAGATGCAAAATACAAAAATCATTCTCATTCGCTAGAGAGGCAAAATCAAAATGCAGACATCTTGTCAAGATCAAGATTATAGGAAATAATAGAAATCAAGATCAAGATTATGGTTAAGACGAACATGTTCATCTTTTTTATAGCATGCTCATCTGCTTTGAGGTTCCTATAACTGAGTTCAGGTCAACAGCGAATCTCCCTTTCTCACCTGAACGCTAAAAAAGCAACAAGAACTATAATTGTCAATTTTTCCGCGAAAAGAAATAACAAACTCAATAAAATTACTCAATAAATTATTGATAAACTTTATTTCGTATAGATACTACAACCAGAAAATAATGGAGGAATTGATAAATAAATGTGTTACCAAAAAAATGCGACTCTTCATATGCCACTGAGCTATAAAAAATTATGGCAATTTAAAAAAAGCAGGCATATAGTGTGCTCTTTCACTCTTTTTTATAACGACGTATATCTCACCCGCCTTACTTTTCTTGATTTTTACAGATCAAGATGATGCAGATACATGTAAATCCACCAATATACGTCGTTATACAAAAGAGTGAAAGAGTATACTATATGCCTGCTTTTTTAAATTGCCATAATTTTTTATAGCTCAGTGACATATGAAGAGTCCTCCATTATTTTCTGGTTGTAGTATCTATACGAAATAAAGTTTATCAATAATTTATTGAGTAATTTTATTGAGTTTGTTATTTCTTTTCGCGGAAAAATTGACAATTGTAGTTCTTGTTGCTTTTTTAGCGTTCAGTTGAGAAAGGGAGATTCGCTGTTGACCTGAACTCAGTTATAGGAACCTCAAATGCAGATGAACATGCTATAAAAAAGATGAACATGTTCGTCTTAACCGTAATCTTGTTCTTGATTTCTATTATTTCCTATAATCTTGATCTTGACAAGATGTCTGCATTTTGATTTTCCCTCTCTATCGAATGAGTATGATTTTTGTATTTTGCATCTCTCTTTTTGCATAACTAAAAATGCAGATACATGTAAATCCACCATCACTGATCAAAATTTTTTATGAGGTGGTTTTTGTGAGGTTTCTTATGAGGTTGTTATAATTTTGTATACTGCGAAAAACCTCATAAGAAACTTTACAACAAATCCACCACAGCAAAGTGCGTTTATTTTTGTGACTGTCAGCTGATTTGTCAAAACGATGAGTGAGGAAACAGGAGTTTGAAAAACAAACAATATATAATTATAATCGAATCTATTGGTAAGAAATTCCTTGAAATGTTCAAAATTGGTGTCTACATATGTACATATAGGCATTATATGTATGTATATGTATAAATAATTTATTTTGCATTTAAGGTGATGAAAGAAAAAAAAGAGCATCACATGAGTAGCTAGAATATTTTATAAGCTTTGCCAAGAGAAATTCCGATCTTTTGGCTAACAAAAATAACCCTACAAGCGACTCTACTTTCCTTTACCGGATTCTGAATTTAAAGTTGAAAATGGTCTCAATCGATAGATACGCGTTACTAAAGCACAAATAAAGTGATTTTTTTGTCGGAAATAAATATTTCTATTTTTAATTAATTAAATAAAATTGCACTTTTCGCACAGAATTCACGATTTAATGTCATTTTTAGTACCGGCAGACTGCGTATATTTATGGGATTGTTTTAGAGCGGGAATTTTCTTAAATATTTCCCTTTGAGGACATTTAGTGTTTGCTAGCGTAGCCAGAGTCGTGCACCCCACATCGAGGGTTAAAACCCCTTGAGCGGCGAAGCCGCCGCATATACTCGCTGTTTGCTAGCGTAGCCAGAGTTGTGCACTACACTGAGGGTTAAAACCCCTTGAGCGGCGAAGCCGCCGCATATACTCGCTGTTTGCTAGCGTAGCCAGAGTTGTGCACTACACTGAGGGTTAAAAAACTTGAGCGGCGAAGCCGTCGCATATACTCGCTGTTTGCTACAAAAAGCTGCTTTGTGTAAGATATTACTCATCTGCCACACTAACATACTTCAACCTGAAGTTGTTTCTTCAGTATTTGACAGCTAAAGCAAAGAAATAACAAAAAAAAAAAAAACACAAAAAACGAAGAGAATCCGGTATAGGAAAGTTCTCAAGATGGCACCACCATCGTTTTCCATCTTGAGACTACTCCCCAAATAGATATATTCAAAGATTCCTCTTCTTTTTTGTGTTTTGATCTCTGGTTATCTAATTTGTACTTGTTTTGTTGCTGAAGCTAGACTAGTTTTTGATTAAAGCATCATGTTTAAGGTAAAATTCATAGTTCCATAATATATTTCTTTCACGTAACGTTTTTGAAATAAGTTTTTAGGAAATGTCAGCACTCGATTTATGAAAGACGCAAGCAACCAGAGTATTGCTTTTGCTGAGTTATCAACACAGGCACGAAATGTAAATCGCACAGAAATCCGTCAGGAAACATCTGTAGGCGCAACATTTGAAAAAGACAAACTTTATTCTCGTTTAGAACTTGAACTAAGAGGAATTGATCCTGCTGTTTTAAAAAGCTATTCATGGTTTGCGACTTCGGCTGCTAACAACCTTGGAATTGAGGTTGGAAATTGGTAGGTCCGTTAACGTTGCCACTAAGTATATCTTTATATAACCTACTTTCCATTTCAGTTGGGCACCGCGGAAAGCACATCATGAAAGAATGACACTGTTGAAGTCGGTGCATATATACAAAAAGCATAGGGTGCAGTATGAAATCAGAACCCATTTCCGCTTCCTTACTTTTTTCAAATTGACGGAATCGACTTTGTTAACATTTTTGGAATATATTGAAAGAAATCTCCCTGAAGGAGTAGCTTTATATGCTTCAAAAGTAGAAATTCAAGAAATGCCAGAGCATCTAAAAGAAGTTCCAAGCTCAGAGTAAAGTTATTAAATTATAAAAAAAACTTGGATATGTTTTAATTTATATTACTAGAATCGATTGATCTTAATAGACAACTAGACCTGTCAAGTATTGAGATATATGTAAGGCATTCTTCAGTAAATCAGCGAATATTATTTTGCATTGAATTGAAATTTGTGAAAAAGTCTGCGTGCTTCAAGAAACTAATATGCAAGGGAAGAAGCACCTTAATAATATATGCAAAGTCTGCTTCCTGCTTCACTCTTCTAATTCTTGCGATGTATCTGTGTATACACAGTGTGTATATAGTTTTAAACAGCCAATTTTTAAACAGTTTTATCCCTATATTTAAAGTCGCCCCCACCCCAGTCCTCTACCGAAATGTGGTTGGAGAGTAAAGGCCAGTTCGTTCACGTTTGATCATCTTTAATCAAGAATTATTCCAGTTGATAATCTTATAGCCGTTTTTTTTTTTGTTGGTAATCCGGAATTGGTACACAGAACTGTTCGATTCCGGATACCAAACGAACATGCAAACACATTTTTTGCTTCTAATGGTTGAATGTCTATGTATTTGTAAAACATCATATGCAATTCGAATTGCAGATGACATGACATTGTTTTTATTTTCTTTATTTGTAAACATGTCGGCGAGTATGTGCGAGTGTGTGCAAGAACAAGAACTGTCATCTTGTGCCAAGTGAACGAATTCAGAATCTATCGGAACAGTTCCAGACTGCCGAAAAAAAACGCTATTAGAATTCGTTTGTTCACAAAAATTATAATTAAGAAATCCATGATTTGAGCAGTTAATTTGCATTTTCGTTAATCGTCCAATTTTGCTCAATTAGGACCATTTAATCAAGGATGTACTGTTTTAAGCACTGACATGATATTTGTATTCCTTCAATTTAATAAGTCAAATTTATCATTTTTTAAAAACTCTCCAAGTGAACCACTATTCCAGAGCGCACAGTTTTTTTCATAACTCAGAATTTTTTACAAGGAACCTTACATTTTTGTGTTAATGGTAAATTTTATTAATTACTAGCTGTACCCTGTCACGCTACGCAGTGGCACATGTGATTGGATGGTTGAGAAATGAGAAACAAAAAGATTACATTTTATATAAATTTAATTTTGCAATATTTTTTGTTTTTTGTCTGCGCAGATATAAAGACTATCCGTCGCATCTAAATCTAAGCCACGCAATTCTAAAAATTGACCTTGAGCTTTATTGATTGTGATTGCAAATGCTATAAATTAAAGACCTAAACTGTTATCCGTTTACCGCCACCCCGGTACCTCTTTACTCGCTATCCTACCTTACACGCTAATTGCTACCCCTTTGCCCTCTACATACTCCCGCTTCCTGTCACTCCGCTACCCCGCTACTCCACTACCCTGCTCATATGCCATTAACGACTTGGTCGATTTTTCACAAAATACTTAAAAACACATTCATGCCACTACCCGAACATTCTGCGATTTTTCACAAAATACTTAAAAACATATTCATGCCACTACGGCACTACCCGAACATTCTGTCAAAATTCGGTGCAGAACACTCCACTGGTACAAAATTAGTGAGTCGAACTTAATATGTACCACAGAAATAATCAAAAATATAAATGTGCATCACACAATCCGGTAAAATTAAAAAAAAAAACTCTAGAGTACGAACAATTGAAATTTTCATGACACGATATGAAATGACATGAATCAAACCACATACACGTTGTACAATGAAATTTAACATTTTCAGTCATTTTCCAAACAAAAATAATCTAACATTTTCAGAGAATTTCACAAATTAACCAGTCTATTCCTTGCTGCAAGCAGTTCAACAAATCAAAAGCAACAAAACTAAAAAATCAAACCTAGCAGACTTTGTACTTCCTCGTTTGATAAAAATAATTCCTTAACTTTTGCACCCCGTACGGGTACGGGTAGTACCCGCTACCTGCTTCCTGCCACTCGGTACCCCGTTATCCTACTACTCGTTACCCGCTACCCGCTACTTCTACACGCTACCCGTCACTCCACTACCTGCTACCCACTACCTCGACTTGGTCGATTTTATACAAAATACTCAAAACCAAACTAAAAAAAAAAGAAAAAAATCGTCAACGAAAAATGTCAAATGTATAGCTTTTTTTTTTTTACTGTCGATGAAAAACAATATTTTTCTTCACTAACATTTTTTTTTTTTTATACTGAAATCTGAAAATAAAAATATTTGACGAAATTGAATATTCGTAGCTATATTGATATATTTTGCTGAAGTGAGAAAAGCATTATTTTTTTTTTAACATTTGCACCGTTTGTGATTTGCAAAGTTAACATTTGGTTTGTTAACAACCTTCTACCGTTATTCTTCTTTAGTTTAAAACCAAAATTAAGAAAATCGATCAAACGGTTGTTGAGTTTTTCGAGCGTGCACAAACCAACATAACATTTTTATAAATAGAATTTTCATAACGAATTTAAAAAAAAAAATGTAAATTAGGTATCCTCCACAGCACTCAATTCGTATTCCTCAGGCTCGGCAAGTGAATCATTTATTGTAAATCGGTGAGGCAAATCAATAAACTCATGATGCAAGTGGGAAAGAATTGCCGCTTTCAAACATAGACCAACAAGATCTCGGTGATTTGCCTCTGAAATCGGCTGATCAGAGAAGTAAAGCTGAAGTGGATCTTCTAATTGTCCAGTACGCAATCTTCTTTTTATCTGGAAGCAACAATTGATTTCAGTAGGCTCATTAGCAGAGTTACAAATAGTAAAACATTCTGAAACACTTAAACATTTATTAAATACTGCTTTCTGAATTTTACTTATTTTAATTTTATTTCTTGTTGATTTTAAAACGGAGTTTTTCTTTTCTGCAAAACTCTTCCAGTCCTTAAAATCATTCCAATAGACGTTTTTCTTTTTTAGCTCTAAGCAGGGTGCGGAGTAGAGCCTGAGCTCATCTAATACACCAATACATTTGCAATGGGTAGGCCTGTGTGCTGGGCTCAATGAGGTGAAAAGCCTAGGCTCAATTTAAAAAGCCTGCGCTCAAAATTCAAAAATAAGAGTTAGTTAAATTCAAAAATTTAAAAAATAAAAAATAATTATATGAAATTCATGTTTTAAGTATTTAAATAACAGTACAAAGTGCAGTGCGTAGTGTTTTTTTGCTTTTTAAATGGAATTCAACTATGATTTACGAATAAATAACTAAAAAAACACATTGAAACACGTTGGCAGAGTTCATTTCACCCTTAAAACAGTGCGGTCATGTCCTTATTGAATTTTTTTTCACCTCTTTCACAGATTCACGGACACAAAAAATAAGAGTAAATTGAGAGACTCACCACAACATTTTTTGGACAGTGATTTTTTAAAAAATGGTTGAGACTCTAGGTAAATAGATTCTCTATGCTCATGATATGGACAAAATAAATGAAGTTGGCAGCGCGTAACTTTTTATTCCATCTACTCCATCAATTTTAACCGAGCTCGTAGATCGCGCTCTGACCACGGTCTGATCGAAAAAATAAACAAAAGTTGAGCGCTCAGATATATCTGAGCCAAAAAAGAAAAACGGGTTTTTTTTTGACAGCTCCGTACCCTGCTCAGAGCTAAAAAAGAAATACGCCTAATGAAGCATAATTACATTTATGTATTTGAACAACGATAACAACTTAGAGGTGCTTCCACCAATGGCTTTTTCCGTCAATTGCTATAACTCCAGCCAAATAAAGGAATTGACGGAAAAAGCCATTGGTGGAAGCATCTCTTAGTTGTTATCGTTGTTTAAATACATGAATGGAATTGACGGACGCAGCCCAACTGCAGTGTTAAATAACACAAAAACAAATTATAATCGAAGCATAATTACATTGGGCGCATTCACTAACCCAGTCACTATGTAGTCGATTTTCAACTAGCTTTGTGAATGCAAATTTGCATTACAAAGCTAGTCGAAAACAAAATGTCAAATACTGATAGTTCAGTAATTTTAGGTTTAGTTTGCAGAAAAATTCCTAGTGAGATGTACCTGTAAAGAGGTTATCAGGGAAAAAGAAGTAAAGTTCCGGTGTTTTAGAGCCAACCCAACTGAGGAAAACCGGAACAAGTTTAAACAAGCCAGGAAGGCCTGCAATGCTCATATTCGTCGGACCAAATTTTTACATGGTTAAAAAATTAAGGCAAAAAATACTGCAATGTCCCAAAGGCAGTAATGTCCGTAATGTCCGTAAGCCGCTCCGCCACGTCAAGGCTTACCCCGTGGAGGGAAGAATTTTTGGTCATTTGTAAAAAATATGAAGAATTCTACTTCTTCCTCGGTCCCTACGCTCGTTGACAATGACACTCCAGTTGTTAGCTCTCTCGCGAAAGCTAACCTTTTTGCTAGGCAGTTATCCGCCAACTCTTCGCTGCCAGAGATTGTCATGACTCCGCCTGTTCTTGAGCGCGTCAATGATTCCATGGGACAAATCTTCTTCCGCTGTGGCAAGAGTCCTAAAGGATCTCAACATACATAAATCCGCTGGTCCGGATGGCCTCCCCGCTGTTGTTCTGAAGAGGTGTTCTTCCACGCTGGCAAAACCCTTGCGTAAGCTCTTCCATCTATCCTATTCTTCTGGGTTCATTCCGAGCAGTTGGAAAACAGCATTTGTCCAGCCAATCCAAAAAAAGGCGAATCTTCTTCTCCCTCCAATTATCGTCCGATTGCACTTACGTCCCTTCTTTCTAAGGTCATGGAAACGCTGATAAACTATCAGCTCAAGAAATATCTCGAAGACCGAAAGCTTCTTAATGACCGGCAGTACGGCTTTCGCAGCAACAGGTCCACTGGTGATTTGATGGTTTATCTCACCGAACAGTGGAACAAATCTTTACATCGTTTTGGAGAAAGTAAGATTGTTGCACTTGATATTTCAAAGGCATTTGATAAAGTCTGGCATCTTGCTCTTTTATCGAAAATGCGTGTTCGGTATCGATGAATCCCTTCTTCGTTGGATTAGAAACTTTCTTCGAACCGTTTAATACAAGTTGTTTTGGACGGATTCAAGTCCGAAACCTACAATATAAATGCTGGTATACCCCAGGGCTCCGTTTTATCTCCGACCCTCTTTCTCATTTTTTTTAATGATCTCCTGTCTGTTGCTTCTAATCCAATAAATTGTTTCGCTGACGATAGTACCCTTAGCTCAATTTTTAACACATCCATGACAACACCGTAATAAATATGTATACAAAAATTCAGTTCACTAGGAAATTTTCCCAAGATTGACCGGACTATGAAGATATGAATTATGAAACGCATGTGTATTTGTGATTTGAGGTTAGAGAACTTCAAATTGAAGTGATGTTTTATTTTGCTTGTTATACTATGAAAAAACACTATCTGATAACACAGTACACAGAATACAAGGTATTATATTCCCGATTTTCTTCCCCCAAAGTTCGCGCATATGTCACATTTCAGAGACCTAAATGTCAAAACACAAGAAAAATTGTTGTTGTATTATCGGCATTTCTTTTTGTGCCTTTCGCGCATATGTCACATTTCAGAGACCTAAATGTGAAAACACAACAAAAATTGTTGTTGTCTTATCGGCATTTCTTTTTGTGCCTTTTCTCACTTTTGTCATCTTGGTCTCTGAGAGATGCGCAATATAATACCTTATATTCTGTGTACTGTGATCTGATAAGATCTGATAGCATAAATTTCGTATTCAGAATCTATCACATAATTAATATTGTCGTATTGTACGATTTTTTTTTTTTAATTTGAAATTGAACTTTTGTTTATTATTCATCAGCTGATTATGAAATGTCAAAATCTGTCAACTACCTTTGAAGTCGAAATTTTTACACTACGTTGGAGGGGAAATTTCAACTCATTTCTTAGTTGTATTTTGCCAATCAGAATGACTTGACTACGTAGTGACTACGTTAGTGAATGGGGCGATTGTATGGAAAGGGGTGAATTCTGGCATTCGTGCCTCATTCGCTAGGCACATATACCGTTTTTTTTTTTTTTTTTTACGGAACGTTCAATAACACCTTGGATTGAGTCCACTGTCACCATAGAATGGCCAGCAAGTAAAAAATTTAAAGTTATTTTTTCAATCCAGGTAGATTTTTTAAAAAAGTTGGCGATTAATGACAACATTGCTTGATTTGTTTTGTTGCCCGGCACAATTATCACAGTATAAAGCTACTTCTTTGATTTTTGTTGCATCCAATTTCAACAGGTATAGCTCCATGGCCGAACAGACTTCATTGCATCCTCTTTTCCCATCTTTTTCACCCCACATGAAACAAAATCCCTTTTGCGTTGAGGACTCATAAAATGTTAAATTATACACTGCATATTGCATGCATAAAAAACAAAATACTGCTTCCACAAGGCATGTTTAATACTTTTTATAGATCAAAAGAGCAAGTGATAAACGATTTGTCTGTCCTTGCTTTGTCCTGATCGGCACGATATTGTTTGTTTCTGATACAAGTAGAACACTTGTCTTTTTTCGGTGCGTGTATTCCTATATTGTATTCAGTTTTGAAATTTTTTTTGAAAACAAAGTCTGAAGCTGGTTTTATAGCATTTTCCCGACAATGGATTTGATATTTTCTGAAAATATTGCTTAGGGATTCATATTCCTGGGGTACATATTTTTTAGTTGAAAGCTTTGCACCAACATCCAAACTTGCTTGGAAGAATTTCTTGCATATTTCAATGTTGTTATTATCCTTAGGCAAACAGTAACGTCTAGAATACTTTCTACGGCTATTTTCTATTGTTTCTCTTGATTTACCTGCGGTTTTAATGCACCTCATAAGGAACTCTCGCTTTTGAACAAAACCAAGGTCCCAGTATTCTCGATGGATGGTTTGTCTTTCTTCATTTTCTTTATTTCTTCATTCAAAAATAATGTTGAACATTTTTTTTTGCATGCAGTTTTGCAAGGACTTCTCACTGATCGTGATGGAACTTCCTTCCCTTTACCGTAATGTAGACTTCGCCCTTTTCCAAAATAACTGCCTAACAACTCGCTGATCCTGTGAACGAATTTTCTCTCACAGCATCTACAAACAAAAATAGATCCATTACCAACAGTAAACAAAAGATTGAAATTAAGAACATACCATCATCTACCACCATGTCTTAAACCGGTAAATCTGGTTGTATGCCAGATCCAGCAGCTTCCTCCACAATGACTGTAACAGAAGTTGAAATAGAAAACAAAATTTTAAAATACAATCCCATCATGTCAATAAACAGTCATACTTTCAAATTGTGTTGTGTTATCTAAGGTAACGAAATCTGTAGTATCTAATAATAATGTACCACCATCTTCCATGAGAACTGCAATTAACGTGAAGTAAAATGAAACATTTTTATATCGATTGTCAAAAAAGTAAAAATAAAAAAAGGCTTCAAAAGTATCAGGCGGTTCACTTTCAATTTGGTAGAGGTTATCTAAAATTACTAAATCTGCAGGTTGTTTTATTGTACCTAATAGTGCAGCGGAACTCTCTACAATAAATAAATATAATAAACATAATTATAATTATTATAATAATAATATAATATTATTTTAACGGTTATGTATTATAATAAACATTGGAATTGATGAGAATCATTTACATTTGAATTAGAAGTATTTAACTTTTAAATCGGCAATATTTGTATATTTTTATTATTGTATATTGAAAATTTTTATTATTGTATATTGAAAAGAAAATCGAAGACAAAGCGGGCAATCAAAAAGAAATGTGGAAAACTATTAAGAAATATGTATTAAATAAAAACAACCAAGAACTGTAAGAAATTGAAGTTAACAATATTAGAATCAATAACAAAACTGACATAGCAAACAAATTTAATGAATTCTTTGTAAATTGTGTTACAGAAATAAATGAAAGCATACCTAAATTCCAATACAGTGATAATATACAAGAATCTTCACGTTCATTTAGATTTAAACAAATAAATGAAACAGAATTAGAACAAATAATACGAAATATAAACAATAAAAGCGATTTCATTGGTCTTACCCGGCGGCCACACGAGCAAGTTCTGGCTAGCAAGTTGGCATACAATCAAATATTTTACTCACACATTCAAACTTTTAGTACTGGCTTTAGTACTGGCCAGGCAACTGGCTTGCGAATTTTCCAGCCAGTAAAACGAGCAAGTAAAACGGGCAAGTAATTTGACAGGTTTTGCCAAATGTATCAAAATGAACAAAATTAAATGAGAATATTAGTTGAAGCGAGGATTTTAATTTCTTTTTTAATGCCGACATCTTTCAAATTCCAAATTGGATGTTAAAAGCAGGTAAGCTTTTTACAAGTAAAGTTGAAATTGAAGAAAATATGTGAACTTGCTGGCAAGTTGACTAGCAAGTTTTTTGCCACCTACGTCACACCAAGTACACCGATACAGATTTGACAAATAATATATGTAGGCTACTGGCAAGCCAGAACTTGCTCGTGTGGCCGCAGGGTTAATACAAAAATTATATTAGATTGTAAAAATGAAATGTTTCCAGTTCTTTTAAGCATCATAAACACTTCCCTGGTTGAAGGGGTTTTTCCAATGTCATGGAAGGAATCGATTGTTGTTCCTGTAGAAAAGGAGAAAAACGCCACCAAGTTGGAACTATTCCGTCCCATAAATATGATGCCTATTTATGAAAAAATTCTTGAGAAAGTTGTGAGTATTCAACTAGAAAACTACCTCACTCAATACGGAGTCCTCTGCGAGGAACAATCAGGATTTTGCAAAGGACACTCTACTGAAACCGCTTTAGCATGGTTTTTAAATGAATGGAAAAGAGATATGGATTCGGGAAATTTTGTGATGGCATTATTCCTTGACTTGAAGCGAGCATTTGAAACCGTCGAGAGGAGTATTCTTCTTAAGAAACTTTACAAATATGGAATACTACAAACGGAACTGAAGTGGTTTGAATCCTTCTTATCTTCAAGGACGCAAAAAGTAAAATTAGGTGAAGAGTTTTCTTCTGCATTAAGTGTTAAGTTGCTGAGTTATCAACACAGGCACGAAATGTAAATCGCACAGAAATCCGTCAGGAAACATCTGTAGGCGCAACATTTGAAAAAGACAAACTTTATTCTCGTTTAGAACTTGAACTAAGAGGAATTGATCCTGCTGTTTTAAAAAGCTATTCATGGTTTGCGACTTCGGCTGCTAACAACCTTGGAATTGAGGTTGGAAATTGGTAGGTCCGTTAACGTTGCCACTAAGTATATCTTTATATAACCTACTTTCCATTTCAGTTGGGCACCGCGGAAAGCACATCATGAAAGAATGACACTGTTGAAGTCGGTGCATATATACAAAAAGCATAGGGTGCAGTATGAAATCAGAACCCATTTCCGCTTCCTTACTTTTTTCAAATTGACGGAATCGACTTTGTTAACATTTTTGGAATATATTGAAAGAAATCTCCCTGAAGGAGTAGCTTTATATGCTTCAAAAGTAGAAATTCAAGAAATGCCAGAGCATCTAAAAGAAGTTCCAAGCTCAGAGTAAAGTTATTAAATTATAAAAAAAACTTGGATATGTTTTAATTTATATTACTAGAATCGATTGATCTTAATAGACAACTAGACCTGTCAAGTATTGAGATATATGTAAGGCATTCTTCAGTAAATCAGCGAATATTATTTTGCATTGAATTGAAATTTGTGAAAAAGTCTGCGTGCTTCAAGAAACTAATATGCAAGGGAAGAAGCACCTTAATAATATATGCAAAGTCTGCTTCCTGCTTCACTCTTCTAATTCTTGCGATGTATCTGTGTATACACAGTGTGTATATAGTTTTAAACAGCCAATTTTTAAACAGTTTTATCCCTATATTTAAAGTCGCCCCCACCCAGTCCTCTACCGAAATGTGGTTGGAGAGTAAAGGCCAGTTCGTTCACGTTTGATCATCTTTAATCAAGAATTATTCCAGTTGATAATCTTATAGCCGTTTTTTTTTTGTTGGTAATCCGGAATTGGTACACAGAACTGTTCGATTCCGGATACCAAACGAACATGCAAACACATTTTTTGCTTCTAATGGTTGAATGTCTATGTATTTGTAAAACATCATATGCAATTCGAATTGCAGATGACATGACATTGTTTTTATTTTCTTTATTTGTAAACATGTCGGCGAGTATGTGCGAGTGTGTGCAAGAACAAGAACTGTCATCTTGTGCCAAGTGAACGAATTCAGAATCTATCGGAACAGTTCCAGACTGCCGAAAAAAAACGCTATTAGAATTCGTTTGTTCACAAAAATTATAATTAAGAAATCCATGATTTGAGCAGTTAATTTGCGTTTTCGTTAATCGTCCAATTTTGCTCGGTTAGGACCATTTAATCAAGGATGTACTGTTTTAAGCACTGACATGATATTTGCATTCCTTCAATTTAATAAGTCAAATTTATCATTTTTTAAAAACTCTCCAAGTGAACCACTATTCCAGAGCGCACAGTTTTTTTCATAACTCAGAATTTTTTACAAGGAACCTTACATTTTTGTGTTAATGGTAAATTTTATTAATTACTAGCTGTACCCTGTCACGCTACGCAGTGGCACATGTGATTGGATGGTTGAGAAATGAGAAACAAAAAGATTACATTTTATATAAATTTAATTTTTCAATATTTTTTGTTTTTTGTCTGCGCAGATATAAAGACTATCCGTCGCATCTAAATCTAAGCCACGCAATTCTAAAGATTGACCTTGAGCTTTATTGATTGTGATTGCAAATGCTATAAATTAAAGACCTAAACTGTTATCCGTTTACCGCCACCCCGGTACCTCTTTACTCGCTATCCTACCTTACACGCTAATTGCTACCCCTTTGCCCTCTACATACTCCCGCTTCCTGTCACTCCGCTACCCCGCTACTCCACTACCCTGCTCATATGTCATTAACGACTTGGTCGATTTTTCACAAAATACTTAAAAACACATTCATGCCACTACCCGAACATTCTGCGATTTTTCACAAAATACTTAAAAACATATTCATGCCACTACGGCACTACCCGAACATTCTGTCAAAATTCGGTGCAGAACACTCCACTGGTACAAAATTAGTGAGTCGAACTTAATAGTACCACAGAAATAATCAAAAATATAAATGTGCATCACACAATCCGGTAAAATTAAAAAAAAAACTCTAGAGTACGAACAATTGAAATTTTCATGACACGATATGAAATGACATGAATCAAACCACATACACGTTGTACAATGAAATTTAACATTTTCAGTCATTTTCCAAACAAAAATAATCTAACATTTTCAGAGAATTTCACAAATTAACCAGTCTATTCCTTGCTGCAAGCAGTTCAACAAATCAAAAGCAACAAAACTAAAAAATCAAACCTAGCAGACTTTGTACTTCCTCGTTTGATAAAAATAATTCCTTAACTTTTGCACCCCGTACGGTACCGTAGTACCCGCTACCTGCTTCCTGCCACTCGGTACCCCGTTATCCTACTACTCGTTACCCGCTACCCGCTACTTCTACACGCTACCCGTCACTCCACTACCTGCTACCCACTACCTCGACTTGGTCGATTTTATACAAAATACTCAAAACCAAACTAAAAAAAAAAGAAAAAAATCGTCAACGAAAAATGTCAAATGTATAGCTTTTTTTTTTTTACTGTCGATGAAAAACAATATTTTTCTTCACTAACATTTTTTTTTTTTTTATACTGAAATCTGAAAATAAAAATATTTGACGAAATTGAATATTCGTAGCTATATTGATATATTTTGCTGAAGTGAGAAAAGCATTATTTTTTTTTTAACATTTGCACCGTTTGTGATTTGCAAAGTTAACATTTGGTTTGTTAACAACCTTCTACCGTTATTCTTCTTTAGTTTAAAACAAAAATTAAGAAAGTCGATCAAACGGTTGTTGAGTTTTTCGAGCGTACACAAACCAACATATCATTTTTATAAATAGAATTTTCATAACGAATTTAAAAAAAAAATGTAAATTAGGTATCCTCCACAGCACTCAATTCGTATTCCTCAGGCTCGGCAAGTGAATCATTTATTGTAAATCGGTGAGGCAAATCAATAAACTCATGATGCAAGTGGGAAAGAATTGCCGCTTTCAAACATAGACCAACAAGATCTCGGTGATTTGCCTCTGAAATCGGCTGATCAGAGAAGTAAAGCTGAAGTGGATCTTCTAATTGTCCAGTACGCAATCTTCTTTTTATCTGGAAGCAACAATTGATTTCAGTAGGCTCATTAGCAGAGTTACAAATAGTAAAACATTCTGAAACACTTAAACATTTATTAAATACTGCTTTCTGAATTTTACTTATTTTAATTTTATTTCTTGTTGATTTTAAAACGGAGTTTTTCTTTTCTGCAAAACTCTTCCAGTCCTTAAAATCATTCCAATAGACGTTTTTCTTTTTTAGCTCTAAGCAGGGTGCGGAGTAGAGCCTGAGCTCATCTAATACACCAATACATTTGCAATGGGTAGGCCTGTGTGCTGGGCTCAATGAGGTGAAAAGCCTAGGCTCAATTTAAAAAGCCTGCGCTCAAAATTCAAAAATAAGAGTTAGTTAAATTCAAAAATTTAAAAAATAAAAAATAATTATATGAAATTCATGTTTTAAGTATTTAAATAACAGTACAAAGTGCAGTGCGTAGTGTTTTTTTGCTTTTTAAATGGAATTCAACTATGATTTACGAATAAATAACTAAAAAAACACATTGAAACACGTTGGCAGAGTTCATTTCACCCTTAAAACAGTGCGGTCATGTCCTTATTGAATTTTTTTTCACCTCTTTCACAGATTCACGGACACAAAAAATAAGAGTAAATTGAGAGACTCACCACAACATTTTTTGGACAGTGATTTTTTAAAAAATGGTTGAGACTCTAGGTAAATAGATTCTCTATGCTCATGATATGGACAAAATAAATGAAGTTGGCAGCGCGTAACTTTTTATTCCATCTACTCCATCAATTTTAACCGAGCTCGTAGATCGCGCTCTGACCACGGTCTGATCGAAAAAATAAACAAAAGTTGAGCGCTCAGATATATCTGAGCCAAAAAAGAAAAACGGGTTTTTTTTTGACAGCTCCGTACCCTGCTCAGAGCTAAAAAAGAAATACGCCTAATGAAGCATAATTACATTTATGTATTTGAACAACGATAACAACTTAGAGGTGCTTCCACCAATGGCTTTTTCCGTCAATTGCTATAACTCCAGCCAAATAAAGGAATTGACGGAAAAAGCCATTGGTGGAAGCATCTCTTAGTTGTTATCGTTGTTTAAATACATGAATGGAATTGACGGACGCAGCCCAACTGCAGTGTTAAATAACACAAAAACAAATTATAATCGAAGCATAATTACATTTGGCGCATTCACTAACCTAGTCACTATGTAGTCGATTTTCAACTAGCGAAAAATTCCTAGTGAGATGTATCTGTAAAGAGGTTATCAGGGAAAAAGAAGTAAAGTTCCGGTGTTTTAGAGCCAACCCAACTGAGGAAAACCGGAACAAGTTTAAACAAGCCAGGAAGGCCTGCAAAGGCAGTAATGTCCGTAATGTCCGTAAGCCGCTCCGCCACGTCAAGGCTTACCCCGTGGAGGGAAGAATTTTTGGTCATTTGTAAAAAATATGAAGAATTCTACTTCTTCCTCGGTCCCTACGCTCGTTGACAATGACACTCCAGTTGTTAGCTCTCTCGCGAAAGCTAACCTTTTTGCTAGGCAGTTATCCGCCAACTCTTCGCTGCCAGAGATTGTCATGACTCCGCCTGTTCTTGAGCGCGTCAATGATTCCATGGGACAAATCTTCTTCCGCTGTGGCAAGAGTCCTAAAGGATCTCAACATACATAAATCCGCTGGTCCGGATGGCCTCCCCGCTGTTGTTCTGAAGAGGTGTTCTTCCACGCTGGCAAAACCCTTGCGTAAGCTCTTCCATCTATCCTATTCTTCTGGGTTCATTCCGAGCAGTTGGAAAACAGCATTTGTCCAGCCAATCCCAAAAAAAGGCGAATCTTCTTCTCCCTCCAATTATCGTCCGATTGCACTTACGTCCCTTCTTTCTAAGGTCATGGAAACGCTGATAAACTATCAGCTCAAGAAATATCTCGAAGACCGAAAGCTTCTTAATGACCGGCAGTACGGCTTTCGCAGCAACAGGTCCACTGGTGATTTGATGGTTTATCTCACCGAACAGTGGAACAAATCTTTACATCGTTTTGGAGAAAGTAAGATTGTTGCACTTGATATTTCAAAGGCATTTGATAGAGTCTGGCATCTTGCTCTTTTATCGAAAATGCGTGTTCGGTATCGATGAATCCCTTCTTCGTTGGATTAGAAACTTTCTTTCGAACCGTTTAATACAAGTTGTTTTGGACGGATTCAAGTCCGAAACCTACAATATAAATGCTGGTGTACCCCAGGGCTCCGTTTTATCTCCGACCCTCTTTCTCATTTTTATTAATGATCTCCTGTCTGTTACTTCTAATCCAATAAATTGTTTCGCTAACGATAGTACCCTTAGCTCAATTTTTAACACATCCATGACAACACCGTAATAAATATGTATACAAAAATTCAGCTCTCTAGGAAATTTTCCCAAGATTGACCGGACTATGAAGATATGAAGTATGAAACGCATGTGTATTTGTGATTTGAGGTAAGAGAACTTCAAATAGAAGTGATGTTTTATTTTGCTTGTTATACTATGAAAAAACACTATCTGATAACACAGTACACAGAATACTGTGTGTACTGTGATCTGATAAGATCTGATAGCATAAATTTCGTATTCAGAATCTATCACATAATTAATATTGTCGTATTGTACGATTAATTTCATTAACATTTTTTTTTTTTTTAATTTGAAATTGAACTTTTGTTTATTATTCATCAGCTGATTATGAAATGTCAAAATCTGTCAACTACCTTTGAAGTCGAAATTTTTACACTACGTTGGAGGGGAAATTTCAACTCATTTCTTAGTTGTATTTTGCCAATCAGAATGACTTGACTACGTAGTGACTACGTTAGTGAATGGGGCGATTGTATGGAAAGGGGTGAATTCTGGCATTCGTGCCTCATTCGCTAGGCACTATACCGTTTTTTTTTTTTTACGGAACGTTCAATAACACCTTGGATTGAGTCCACTGTCATCATAGAATGGCCAGCAAGTAAAAAATTTAAAGTTGTTTTTTCAATCCAGGTAGATTTTTTTAAAAAGTTGGCGATTAATGACAACATTGCTTGATTTGTTTTGTTGCCCGGCACAATTATCACAGTATAAAGCTACTTCTTTGATTTTTGTTGCATCCAATTTCAACAGGTATAGCTCCATGGCCGAACAGACTTCATTGCATCCTCTTTTCCCATCTTTTTCACCCCACATGAAACAAAATCCTTTTGCGTTGAGGACTCATAAAATGTTAAATTATACACTGCATATTGCATGCATAAAAAACAAAATACTGCTTCCACAAGGCATGTTTAATACTTTTTATAGATCAAAAGAGCAAGTGATAAACGATTTGTCTGTCCTTGCTTTGTCCTGATCGGCACGATATTGTTTGTTTCTGATACAAGTAGAACACTTGTCTTTTTTCGGTGCGTGTATTCCTATATTGTATTCAGTTTTGAAATTTTTTTTGAAAACAAAGTCTGAAGCTGGTTTTATAGCATTTTCCCGACAATGGATTTGATATTTTCTGAAAATATTGCTTAGGGATTCATATTCCTGGGGTACATATTTTTTAGTTGAAAGCTTTGCACCAACATCCAAACTTGCTTGGAAGAATTTCTTGCATATTTCAATGTTGTTATTATCCTTAGGCAAACAGTAACGTCTAGAATACTTTCTACGGCTATTTTCTACTGTTTCTCTTGATTTACCTGCGGTTTTAATGACACCTCATAAGGAACTCTCGCTTTTGAACAAAACCAAGGTCCCAGTATTCTCGATGGATGGTTTGTCTTTCTTCATTCAAAAATAATGTTGAACATTTTTTTTTGCATGCAGTTTTGCAAGGACTTTTCACTGATCGTGATGGAACTTCCTTTCCCTTTACCGTAATGTAGACTTCGCCCTTTTCCAAAATAACTGCCTAACAACTCGCTGATCCTGTGAACGAATTTTCTCTCACAGCATCTACAAACAAAAATAGATCCATTACCAACAGTAAACAAAAGATTGAAATTAAGAACATACCATCATCTACCACCATGTCTTAAACCGGTAAATCTGGTTGTATGCCAGATCCAGCAGCTTCCTCCACAATGACTGTAACAGAAGTTGAAATAGAAAACAAAATTTTAAAATACAATCCCATCATGTCAATAAACAGGCATACTTTCAAATTGTGTTGTGTTATCTAAGGTAACGAAATCTGTAGTATCTAATAATAATGTACCACCATCTTCCATGAGAACTGCAATTAACGTAAAGTATAATGAAACATTTTTATATCCACTGTCAAAAAAATAAAAATAAAAAAAGGCTTCAAAAGTATCAGGCGGTTCACTTTCAAATTGGTAGAGGTTATCTAAAATTACTAAATCTGCAGGTTGTTTTATTGTACCTAATAATGCAGCGGAACTCTCTACAATAAATAAATATAATAAATATAATTATAATTATGATAATAATAATATAATATTATTTTAACAGTTATGTATTATAATAAACATTGGAATTAATGAGAATCATTTACATTTGAATTAGAAGTATTTTACTTTTAAATCGGCAATATTTGTAATATCTATTACATACCTTCTCTTTTTTTTCGGATTTCTGCTACTAATTCCAGCATTAGTCTACCACGTGACGCAACCCCACCAGTTTTTAATCCTCCTCTTGTCTTCAGCATAGTTAAAAACTTTTTTTTAAACTCGAAATTTAACCGAACTCAAACAAATCACAGTCACAATAATCACAATTTTTAAAACAACGTGCAAAAAACATTATTTAGAACAATATTTCAAAAGATACTACGATTCACAGTTATACACAGTGCACAGTGGTGCGAACTTTTAATTTTAAGCAAAATACTATTCAAAGTTTAGTTTTTGATAACCTCAAATAGTTTATAATGGTAAAAGTGGAACGCTTTCAAAGCAGATTGGCCCTTATCCCCACACATAACTACTCATCATACGAAATTTGCAGATTGGCCCTTGAAGATAAGCCCTTTTGATTTGTTTCTAGACGGTAAGCTCAAACAGATTGGCCCTCGTCATGAAATACGGTTTGGCCCTTTTTGCGCAACACCATCGATATAATGAACGTTCAAAACAAATTCTACGGCTTGGATAGATTTCCGAAATTCTTGGTGCTACCGATTGCACACACATTAGAATTCAGTCGCCTGGTAGAGCGGAAGCAGAAGTTTATAGGAACAGAAAAGAATGGATTCAAATCAACACTCAATGCGTTTGCGTCAGTAATTTAAAATTCATTGATGTAGTGCTAGTGGCACGATGGCCAGGAAGTGGCATGATGCTAGTATTTTGACGATTCTCTTCTTCATGCTAGATTTGAAACCAATGAATTTCCAAATTGTTATCTACTTGGTGATGATGGCTATTCATTTAGAAATTATTTATTGACCCCAATACTTAATCCTAATTACATGAACGAATTGCTTTCTACTTTGGTTTTAAAGGTCCGCATTGGAATCATACATGTTGTCTTCGGGTGTGAACTGCAATCCCCACATTCCAGCGATTTTTTCGTCAGAGCAACTCAGAGCCGAAGTTGATGGTCCACCACCAGTTTTATAGATTTCGGTCTGTAGAAATCAAAAATATCATCAAACACTTTAGTGTTTTATATAATTTTGTATTATTTACAAATACAAAAACCATAGCACAGAAAACATTGATGCAAGTGCATTCTCCTTGAGAACCGTTAATTTAATCGTTGCTCAAATGGCTTTATGTTTTTGAAGGAAAGACAAATTTTTCCTTAGTTCAAGTTTTTAGTGTCCAAATGCTTTTGGTTCTTACCTTATAAGTATACATTTTTTCTTGGTTTTACACTTCAAGGACTTATAAGTGTTCCTTAACTGCACAAAACTCCTTTCGCCCAAGGTTGATACATTGGAGTTAAAGATGTTTGCTATCTCCTGCCAAGCTTAATCTTTTTCATTAACAGTCACCCCATCTGTGGCTCTATTTTCTATAATATTCTTTAATTGGGCAACAATATCTATTAACCCATTTTTTCAGCCTCGGTATAATTTTTTCCTCGTTCTCTTTTTTTTTTTTTTTAATTGGTGTTCATATATCTATAATTTTTGTTATTGAACGACACGATTACTCAAACGGTTGTTTTTGATTTTGAAAAAGTTTACACCGTTGTATTTTGTGATTCTTGTCATTTATTTCAGCCTATAATGCTTTCTCACTTTTTTCTCACACAATTCGCTTAATAGAAAGAAAAAGGGATTTTATTTTTTCAGGGTTGTGAAGAGAACTCTATTTTAACAAAAATATCCCTTAAATTTCCCATTAAGGTTGGTGAAACTGAAAAAATTTAAAGGCCTGATAAAATTTAAAAACTTTTAGATAAAAGTGCTTTTAGTGTTTGTTTATAAAACTGGGCATAAGAATGAGAAAAAATATTACTTTGGATTTTATTACAAATATAAATTGATATAAGAAGGAAGTCGAAAAAAGAAGAAAACTGGAGATACAAAAGGAAATTAGGGAGCAGCTTGGGTTAATTATTGATACCACAAAACAAGGATTCGGTAATACAAATCAGCTATAACCCGTGTAGACGAAGAACTTTTGAAAAACCTGCAAGTGATTTTGAATGCACTATCAGCTGTGGAATGTATAAATATAGATTAATTTAACGAGTATACAAAAAGCACTTCGGATTTTTTAAAGTCCAAATATAGTCACACTATAACCCCAAAACTTCACAAAATTCTGGACGGTGGAGAACTAATAAGCCATAAAATTTTCAATAGCGTAACTCTCAGAGGAAGCACAGGAATCAAGGAATAAAGATAAAAAGCTATATCGATTATCCAATACTCTCAAGGTTTCAAAGAAACGACAAAATGAAGACTTATTTGATATGCTATCCATATCATCAGATCCATAAAAAAAGCTGCTCTCCAGAGCTTTATAAGTCTATTATATATTAAAAGTGATTATGATTATTTTATGTATATTTTTTTATTTTGTATATGTATACCTACCTATATGTTTTTAATTATACTTGATTTTGAACTTCCCAGAGGAAGTTATTGTAATGGGTCTGATTTTGTGAATCTCCAATTATCGCATTTCTCGATGTTTTGAGGTCACTAGAATCCGAATCAACCCTTTTATGATGATGTCTGTGTGTGTATATGTGTATACGTTTTTTCAGCTCAATTATTTCGCGAACCACTCATCTTATTGTCATAAAATTGGTCTCATTCGACGTTTTAAGCGGCAATCAAAAATCTAAGACAATCCTAATATAATGAAAATTATGATAATTTCTGCAATAATTTCAAATATAATGCAAAATCTTATAGTTAGTGTGAAAAAAAAACGATATTCAGGAGTATCATAGACTATATTTGATTACTAACTGACCCACCAAACGCTGCTTTGCCGTATAAATATTAATTTTCGGAAATGCTATTCCGATTAGAAAAATTGCTTCTACAATTGCTACTACAATATTCAGGAGCAATTTAGGCTGTATTTTACTGTGCAAAGTAGTTGTTAATAAGTCCACGAGTTGGTACGACCAAATTTTGGCAGATGGCGCCTCTGTTATTCAATAAACTTAATGTTTTTCATAAAATCATCAGTTTTATGAAATTTGATTTTGAACGACAATGGATTTGATATTTTCTGAAAATATTGCTGAGAGATTCATATTCCTGGGGTACATATTTTTTAGTTGAAAGCTTTGCACCAACATCCAGAGTAGCTTGAAAGAATTTCTTGCATACTTCAATGTTTTCATTATCCTTAGGCAAACAGTAACGTCTAGAATACTTTCTACGGCTATTTTCTACTGTTTCTCTTGATTTACCTGCGGTTTTAATACACCTCATAAGGAACTCTCGCTTTTGAACAAAACCAAGGTCCCAGTATTCTCGATGGATGGTTTGTCTTTCTTCATTCAAAAATAATGTTGAACATTTTTTTTTGCAAGCAATTTTGCAAGGACTTTTCACTGATCGTGATGGAACTTCCTTTCCCTTTACCGTAGTGTAGACTTCGCCCTTTTCTCTTAATAACTGCCTAACAACTCGCTGATCCTGTGAACGAATTTTCTTCCTGCCTTCAACTCCCACCCTTCCCTCTCTCACAGCATCTACAAACAAAAATAGATCTATTACCAACAATCGTAAACAAAAGATTGAAATTAAGAACATACCATCATCTACCACCATGTCTAATACAGGTAAATCTGGCTGTATGCCAGATCCAGCAGCATCCTCCACAATGACTGTAACAGAAGTTGAAAGAGAAAACAAAATTTTAAAATACAATCCCATCATGTCAATAAACAGGCATACTTTCAAATTGTGTGGTGTTATCTAAGGTAACGAAATCTGTAGTATCTAATAATAATGTACCACCATCTTCCATGAGAACTGCAATTAACGTAAAGTATAATGAAACATTTTTATATCCACTGTCAAAAAAATAAAAATAAAAACATGCCTTCAAAAGTATCAGGCTGTTCACTTTCGATTTGGTAGAGGTTATCTAAAATAACTAAATCTGCAGGTTGTTTTATTGTACCTAATACTGCAGCGGCACTCTCTGCAATAAATAAATAAAATATTAGAATTAATGAGAATCATTTACATTTGAATTAGAAGTATTTTACTTTTAAATCGGCAATATTTGTAATATCTATTACATACCTTCTCTTTTTTTTCGGATTTCTGCTACTAATTCCAGCATTAGTCTACCACGTGACGCAACCCCACCAGTTCTTAATCCTCCTCCTGTCTTCAGCATAGTTAAAAAAAATTTATTTTTCACTAAAAACTCGAAATTTAACCGAACTCAAACAAATCACAGACACAATGATCACAGTTATTAAAACAACGTGCAAAAAACATTATTTAGAACAATATTTCAAAAGATACTATGATTCCCATAGTTTATACACAGTGCACAGTGGTTCGAACTTTTAATTTTTAGCAAAATACTATTCAAAGTTTAGTTTTTGATAACCTTAAATAGTTTATAATGGTAAAAGTGGAACGCTTTCAAAGCAGATTGGCCCTCGATCCCCACACATAACTACTCATCATACGAAATTTGCAGATTGGCCCTTGAAGATAAGCCCTTTTGATTTGTTTCTAGACGGTAAGCTCAAACAGATTGGCCCTCGTCATGAAATACGGTTTGGCCCTTTTTGCGCAACACCATCGATATAATGAACGTTCAAAACAAATTCTACGGCTTGGATAGATTTCCGAAAGTTCTTGGTGCTACCGATGCACCGAGCGGAAGCAGAAGTTTATAGGAACAGAAAAGAATGGATTCAAATCAACACTCAATGCGTATGCGACAGTAATTTAAAATTCATTGATGTAGTGCTAGTGGCACGATGGCCAGGAAGTGGGCATGATGCTAGTATTTTTGACGATTCTCTTCTTCATGCTAGATTTGAAACCAATGAATTTCCAAATTGTTATCTACTTGGTGATGATGGCTATTCATTTAGAAATTATTTATTGACCCCAATACTTAATCATTACATGCACAGAATTGCTTTCTACTTTGGTTTTAAAGTCCGCATTGGAATCATACATGTTGTCTTCGGGTGTGAATTGCAATCCCCCTATTCCAGCGATTTTTTTCGTCAGAGCAACTCAGAGCCGAAGTTGATGGTCCACCACCAGTTTTATAGAATTCGGTCTGTAGAAATCAAAAATATCATCAGAAAACATTGATGCAAGTGCATTTCTCCTTTGAGAAACGTTAATTTAATCGTTGCTCAAAAGTCTTTATGTTTTTGAAAGAAAGACATATTTTTTCCTTGGTTCAAGTTTACGTGTCAAAATGCTTTTGGTTCTTACCTTATAACTTTATAAGTAAACATTTTTTTCTTGGTTTTATACTTCAAGGACTCATAAGTGCTCCTTAACTGCACAAAATTCCTTTCGCCCGAACTTGCTACAGTGGAGTTAAAGATGTTTGCTTTCTCCTGCCAAGCTTAATCTTTTTCATTAACAGTCACCCCATCTGTGGCTTTATTTTCTATAATATTCCTAAATTGGGCAACATTATCTATTAACCCATTTTTTTCAGCCTCGGTGTAATTTTTTCCTCGTTCTCTTTTTTTTTTTAAATTGGTGTTCATATATAATTTTTGTTATTGAACCACACGATAACTCAAACGGTTGTTTTTGATTTTGAAAAAGCTTACACCGTTGTATTTTGTGATTCTTGTCATTTATTTCAACCTATAATGCTTTCTCATTTTTTCTCACACAATTGCATATGCGGCTTTCCGAAAATTATTGTTGCAATTGACTGCACCCATATTCACATCCCGAAAATCAGTGGCCCCACCGGACAGTTTTGTGTCAATACTATTGACTCAATAGAAAGGGATACTACTCCTTGAATATTCAAGTTGTTTGCAACGCGTCCTTAAAAATTAATGACACTGTTTGTTGTTGGTGGGGTAGCATCCATGACCCTCGGATTTTCAGGGAAAGCCGCATAAAACAACGTTTCGAAAATGGAGAGTCTGCTTGGAGACGGCGGATACCCCTGCAGCAATATTTTGTTGACGCCTCTTTTGACTCCGCGCACCGACGCTGAAATTCGATACAATGTTGCACACATTGGAACTCGAAAATCAGTGGAAAGGTGCTTTGGAATTTGGAAACAGGGGTTTAGAATCTTACTAACAGGTATGAGGTGTTCAATGGAGAATGCTAAAACAACAATAATTGCATTGGCAGTTTTGCACAACTTGGCCATCGATTTTAAGGACCAACTACCATCTACAGGTACTAGTTAGTTTATATACTAAATAAAATTTTAAAATAAGTGCAATCCCTTTTTCAAAGCTGAAGCCGATTTTTCTACACAAGATGAAAACATATCGGATAACCAGGATATTTAATGATCAACAACAGGGTACATCTCGCAGTGTGTTCACTGTTCATTGCACAGGTCTTCGGAACTTAATACCTAGTGCCAATCGTTAACTGTTCTTTCATATTTAATTTGCTGTATCAATAAGTCACGTGAACTAAGCCGCGGTTTTTCTACAAAATTTGTTGTTGTTGTGAGTTCTGTGTGTATTTCCAATAGTTCCGGAGTTCCTTATACCAAATTTCAATAGTTCATCAAAATTTGGACTTTGAAAATTTTGCACCCAAAAAATTGTTAGCCCAGACTTAACAACCCTCAAGAGTTCTGATGCAATAAATATGTTCATAACCAATATTCCACGAGTTCCTCATAGCAATTTTTGAAATTGATGCCCTAAAACATCTAAAAAAAATGCATTTTTGATTCGTATGCGTAGTGCATTGCCTTCTCAACTGGCTGGTCTAAGGTTCAAAATCAAATCAAAGATGAGAACTCAAAAAATATTTCAATTAACAATGAAATAAAAAAGACAGCACCACTAATGAAAGGAGTCTGAAGATCGGCTTGGCAACAGTGAAGTAGCTATAACTCCAGCCAATAAACGGAATTGACGGAAAAAAGTCATTGGTGGAAGAAGTGGCGGCGCAAGACCAACATTTTATGTGGGCCAGACAGATTTTGCGACTCCCTGTTCTGTGCCAACCTTAAGACGGATTTTATAAAATAATAATTAAAAAAAAAAAAAAACAATTAATACTGAGAAGTGTTTATCCATAAAAATGCAAAGTGTCATCTCCACCTTCTATACATTAAAGTGTACATACATACATGTATTTAAAATATTTATATTTCTTCATTAAAGAAAGAAATTGTGCACATCCTTATCAATTTAAAAGTAAGAGCAATTAAAGTAAGAAAACACGTTAAATTGAAACAATGAATTTCTGTATTTTCTGAAAAACTTAGAAATTTAATTTTTTTATTTTAATTCAAACTAAGGCCGTGTGCGAATTGGATGAACTGTGATTAAAAATGATGAATTTTTAACCACTGCTGTCATATTTTAACATGCTCCGCAGATAGTCTAATTTTCACACATTTTATTCAATGCGAAGTGCCAAAATTTAACAAGACGTCAAGTTTTAACCACATTTTAACCCAATTCGCACACGGCCTTAACAATCAAATGTTGTATTTTTCATTTCCAGCACTGAGGGGATGAAAGATTTTAAACTTTTGTTTGAATGTTTTATCTATGGAGCTTAGTAGGGTAAAGGTGTTAACAGTGAATCATGGTACACTGTGAATTACTTCCTCTCACAATGTATTTTTTTTATTTTCTAATAAATCTGAAAAAGAGAAAAGAACATCCCTGTACATTTCGTCCCTTCAAATCATCGGACTGCGTGATCTCTTGATCGAGGTCGGTCGTTCTCGTGTGTTTGTCTTTTCTGCATTGTTAAGTATTTTTCTTTTAAGGCCGTGTGCGAATTGGATGAACTATGGTTAAAAATGGATGAATTTTTAACCACTACTGTCATATTTTAACCTGCTCCGCTGCTAGTCTAATTTTTAACACATTTTATTCAATGCGAGGTGTCAAAATTTAACTAAACGTCAAGTTTTAACCAACTTTTAACCCAATTCGCGCACGGCCTAATTTGTTAATAACTGTAAATCGTAACTTCATTTGAGTGTATACCTTGACTCCGCTATCAATATACGGATAACGAAATCAGCGCCGAGATCAGAAGGAGAATAACTCTTGCTAATCGCTGCTTCTTCGGGCTAAGAAGGCAATTGAGAAGTAAAGTCCTCTCCCGAATAACTAAGGTGACGCTCTATAAGAACCTCATCATCCCCGTCTTGCTATATGGTGCAGAACCTCCACCATGGACCCTGTCAAAATTAGTTGGCTTCTTAGTAAGGAATGTAAGAAAATAAAACAAGTGATTCTCCGCACTGATGGGCGTGGCAAGGATTTTCACGCGATAGTTACGCAACGTAAAAAATATTTCACAGCAAAATTAATTTATTTCGTTTTTATATTTATTCTCATTGAAGCAATGCATACAAATTTGTGTGGCGCGAGGCCCCCTGTACTGCGAAGCCGTAGCCGGTGGCCCACGTCGCCCACGCCTTACGCCGCCTCTGGGTGGAAGCACCTCTTAAAAAGTTGTTATTATTCACTTCACCCACAAAAATTGTTTTTTTGTGTTAATTTGCACTATCAGCAGTGTCGAGTTGATAAGAAATTCGCAGTTCGCAAGGCGGAACAGTGGAGAAGAGTAAATCGAATGGGTTAGTTGACGTGACGGTAAACATGGACAGTAAGGTAGGACTGCATAACTAAATTCTTAACTATTCCATCCCACTTTTAAAATGTAAAATATGGTGAATTAAAAATAAAACAAAAAAAACGTTTACATTTTACTGTTAGTTGTTTATTAAAACTTATTCATTAAGTACACACAAATTAAAAAAAAAATAAACTTCCTTTTTTGACAGCAATATTATTTTTCAAGAAAAATAGAAAAAAAAATACCAATAGTAAATACAAACATATGCATACAAAAGTGTGTTTTCTGTTTTGTTTAAAGCTTTATATCTATCACAGACTTACATATATTATTTATATTTTAAAACCAACAATTTGCATTATGTTTTTGCACAGCCTTTACGCTTTTCTTATTATTTTAAAGGGCAGCGTAGGTAGAACACTTGTAATTGATTTTAATAATTATTATATTAACCAGGGCCTCCAAACAACAGTCACTGGGTTTTGTGAAACTTTCAGCAACAAACCCGATGAAGTTAATCCAAAGGAAGAAGGCGGTGATGACATTGAACTCTCGCTATCGCTTTCATATCCCGAAGACGCTGGACTTGGAATCGATGAATTTTGATAATGGTTTAAACTTTCTCCACCGCAAAATATGTTCAGTGGTGAATCTATTGTCGAGGTAGGTTCAGATTGTGCGACAAGTTGATTTAAGCGCATACCCAAGTGTGTCATTAAATTAGTACCGAGTGTTATGTCCACTTGTGGAAGATAAGCCAAACATCGGGAAACTTCATTAGCAGCTTGAATATATCCAATTTGAAAGTTTTTATTTGCCTCAGATGCAGGTTGGGTTGCGGGTAATTTGTAATGCTTGATTTTTCTTAAATGTTGTACAGTGAGTTCCAAAATATCGGCTTTTTCCAACTTAGCACTTGTATCTCCATTTTGTTGCACACACTCAGTAATGAGATCCTTTAGCTCATCCAAGCACTTATTAATCCTGGCGCGTCTTTTTCGCTCTAACATAGGTTTCATAACTTTACGGTATTGGTATGTTTTTGACATTTCGTATTTAGTCTTAGCAGTATTCATGGCGATTTTAGTAATAAAATATATTTGTTACACTGGACTGAGAATGTCAACGTCCTTTACGTTCGAGAACTGAACTAAAAATGATGAAAAAAGGGATTGAAACACCCTTAAATACCTGCATGTGCCTAAAATCATCGTGTGTGCCATTGAAAGAGTATATTTCGTCTCTTGAGTGGAGAGAAGATGTGTAAGTCGTTGTGCTTGTGACTTCGAAGGGATATTCAATATGTTATACTCTCTCACGTCCCTTTATCTTTTGTCGACAAAATGAGAGTCAAAATAAGCATTGCCTAAATTGCCTTTGCATTTGCCTTTACCATTTACGCACAAAGTAGTAGTGGTGTTTTGAGAGCTCGCACCGTGCGTCGACCTTCCCGTCGCACATGTTATTATAACGTGGTGGTGGGATGATGAATTCAATCCTCGGGCCAGGCAGCCTGCTTGCCACAAGCTGCGCTTCCTTACTGCCTACTTACTCTCCTGATTCAAGATCCGTGGGAAACGACTTCGAAGTGAGTTTCCCACACGATGTTTTTATTATATTGGTCGGCAGCTATGGCACAAGCAGCAGCCACCTGCCAAATGATATTGCCTCTACATTTACATTATGTCGTTAATAATAGTGTGCCTTGTTTGTGTTAACATATTCAGTTCACTGTTCACTTTTGTTTTGCTTGTGCATAAGTTGGAGATGTGTAGCGGGCCGGGAAGATTTCGTCACCGTCATTTATATAGCCAGAAAATTGAAAAGTGTGAGAAACTCGTAATTGCAGCTGTTATTGTTATTATTCAACTGAAATCCTTTTATCAGTAATAATGAATGAAGTCCTTTTTTTTTGATAGGACGTGCTTCATTTAATGGTTTTACTTTTTTGCATATTGAACTGATACTGATACTGATACTGTTGAATAGTGATACAAAGTTTTTCGCTCACGTGCAAGACACGAGTTTTTCTCTTTGTTTAAAGTTGTTATGTTTCGTTTTGTCTTGAACATTCGTTGTTTCTCAAGTGATGCATACAAAAGAGAACAAGGTAACGAGTCAATGGGTGGCGTTGGCGTATGCTCAAATTGCTCATCTTTTCTAAGTCTTGTGACTTGGTTTGGTAGCTTTAACGTTACTAAAACTTAATGAAGGTTGATTTTATTTTATTTTTGTTCTAGATAAAAGTGATAAGTTAGTTAAAGATATGTTGTCCTCGGATGAATTAATCTTTCTAGAAAAGTCCGACTTTCGTATTTCATTATTTAATCTCAATTTAATGCAATTGAATGCTTTTAGCTTGATTTCTTCTTTTGAATCTTTACATAGGTAAAGTATAGCACTCGATTAAGTGTCTACAATAACTTAATTACCGATTTATATGGGACATTATTGTCAAATAAGAAACTCAATTATCCATGAAACGAACGACTGCTTTAGTGAAAAGAGTCTTATATATGTACTTTCTTACGAGTATTGTTAGTTATAGGACAAATATTTAAACTTGTTTTATATTCAACTTATTGTTTTACATTGTAACTGTTTTTTTTTTTTATAGGGAAAACAGAAGGCGCAGGTATTCTACAATGGCACGATTTATTCCTATTGCTGTTACTGATACTTATCCTAATCCTCATCCTGATCTTTTGAGACAATATTTAGATAAACAAAATTATTATCCACTTCAAACAATTTGGCCCTACTTTTCTTTAAAAAAAAACGAAGACGCCAATAGTCTCAATAGTTAGCTTAGTTACGCGGCTTACAATCCATGAAGGATCTCAGTCTAAGATATTGCATTGGTCTTTTCCAGGATCAGCCTCAGTGTAAATATTTGGTCTATCGTTGTTCTGCCTTGCCTAAAGCCACACTGGTACGTGCCGATTATTGTGTTGCAAAACGGTTTAAGACGCTCACACAGTAGATACGTTGGATAGGTTTTTGTGTGCAACATTAAGCAGGCGGGATATGCCACTGTAGTTTTTGCATGACATCGGATCGCCTTTTTTGTAGATGGGGCCTATGGAGCTTATCGACCAATCAGTGGACATGCATTCTTCCTCCCACTCTTTGTTGATGACCTGGTGCATACGGTTCATCAAAATATCTCCTCCATATTTAAAGAGGTCCGCATGTATGCCATCCGACCCGGCAGAATTGTTATTTTTTAGCTTTTGGATGGCTCTATCTATCTCTTCTGCGCTGCGGGCTGGGACTGGGTCTTCATTGACTAGTCTTGCTTCTCTTTTGTCATTAGCTCGCTTGACATTTTGCGCATTCAGCTAGCTGTTGGAAGTGCTGCTTGAAAGCATCTACAATTCCCTGCGCTTCGGTGACTAGGTTTCCTTTACTGTTTCGAAGAGCCTGTGTCCCGGTTCTGAAACCAGAAGCTTATTGCTTCGACCTTTCGAAGAAATGCCGTGTTTTTTTTATGGCCCGAGACTCTTCTAGATCTTTGAGCTAAGAAACTGAGGATGCTCTTTTTTTCATTCGCAGGGTCTTTTTCTCATTTCTTGTTTTTGTTCGATACTCTTCTCTTGCTGCTTAGGGTTAGTAAAACACAAATTAAGTGATTTTTTTTCTAGGAAAATAGTAATTCTATTTTTAATTAAATAAATAATATTACACTTTTTGCAAGGAATTCACGAGAAAGTGTAAATTTGAATACCGATAGACTTCATAGGGAATCTAATGAAATATTTCCCTTTAAGGATATTTTAAACGCCATGCACTGCACATTAGAAAATTTATTGAAATGTGTTACTTTTACTTACACTCATCATAAAATGCATTTTCTCATGATTAAGAGTTTTACAATAAGAGGTGTTATTTTGAATAGTCCACTATTTCGGTAGATGTCACTTTTGAAGCTGTCATTTTTTGACATTTGACACGTGAAAGATAAGGTCTACGCCAACAGACCAGCGTCGATTCAAGATCTAAAAGTTGGAATTCGTGAGGCTATCGAGGACATAGGGCAGCCACTTTGCGATTTGGTTAAGGAAAATTTCATGAAAAGGATATTGTCCTGTAAGCGTGGTCGTGGTGTCCATTTGGCTGATGTTGTATTCCATTTTTAACGGCATAATTTCCTCTTTATAATGAAATAAACCGATCATTTATTTAAAAAAATGCAATTTTTCTTTGAATATCAAAATAACCCCTCTTATTGGATTTTTTTTTTCATTTATGGTGGCGCTACAGTCCAGGTCGGACCAGGGCCTCACCCAACAAACTTCTCCAGCCAGCTCGGTCCCTGGCTAACTGTCTCCAGTTTCGGTCCTCTACCACCTGTGTGCTCCACCGGAGTCGCGGTCTTCCTCTTCTGCGATGTCCTTCCGGACTGGATTCGAAGACTCTACGAGCCGGAGCATTATTTTCCATTCGCTCAACATGACCCAACCATCTTAGTCGTTGGACCTTAACTTTTCTCTATTTCTCTTTTCTCTTATTGGAAAACCCTTTAAAATAATAACTAAACATTTCGCGCGAACTAACATTTTATTATGAGCATGAGTGTAAGTACATAATAGTTTAAAATTTCACCCCAAATTTTAAAGTATTACCTAAACTCATGTCAAAATGCAGCTTAGCAGAAGCTTATTTCCCCTAACTCTTCTCGAGAGTAAGATCTTGACATCGTAATGAGTTGAAGAGTTAGTATTGATATATAGCATGCTTTAAGAAAAATTGCGGTTTTATTGCCTAGATGCGGTTAGTTTTCAGGCTTTATAAATCTTATGTCTTCATAAGACTCAGATTTAAAAATTTCATATTTAAAACCAAAACGTCAAAAATAAAAGATTTAAATATGTTGATACTCAAATACAGAGTTTAAAAGTCAATTTGACATCGATTAGCAAGAGTTCGTTATTTTTTCATGAGTTTGACCAAGTTTCTTAAAACCGACTTATCAACCTTAAGACATTCTCTTCGCAGAGCTTCTTTCAGCCCGCCTACAGATTCATGGGTATTTCCTTCTCGATTATTTCTCCTGTCTAGGATTCCCCAAAGATTCTGAATTGGGTTAACATCGGAAGAACATGCAGGCAATTGCATTAAGGTCGTCGAATTATAAGCTCTATCCAGCAATTAGCTGTTTCCCGATTTGTGTGCATTATTGGCATAGTACCGTTGAACAAAAACCAAGATTTCTCACAGTAATCTACCAAAACATGCATCAAACTGTTGCGCGGCACTTTAATATACCTCCGACTATTAATTTTTAACGACGTTAATCACTCTAGTATCGCCCCGCCATACATTGAGATGTGATTCTTGGTCATATATCATATATGTATTTAAAAAAAAATTGCAACTGTCCTTATATCTATTTGTTGTGGAAATCGATTTTGTTCAGTATTCTTTCAAAATAAAAAAAATAAAAAAGACTTTTTTTTTTGAAAATCTTTACAAACTTTTTATTAATATTAAAACTAGAAGTACATTATATGGTTACAATTTTTCCAGACGTATTATAATTTGTAGGTATCTTTAAGGAATTAAAAGTTTACAGGTAAGAATTCTAAAAACAAAAGCTGAGGTTCCGCTTTTACCGTACACGATATCACAATTGCTACACAAAATCACAAAGATAACCTCATCATTCACACTACCGGTTGAACCGTTTACTTGTTATTCACAGTCCAATTTTTGAATGAACTGTTGTGTACTTCAATGAAATCTCCATCAACAGGTAACAGTTGCATGCTCATATCCCAATAAAAACTTCCGTCCAAGGTCTGAATGCAATTCAATGGGTATTGATGACTCTCCTCATTCTTTGCTGCTAGTCCATTGGAATATGACATCGATGAAGTGAGTATTGCTTCATTAGCTTCGTTTTCCGCAATTTCTTCTTTATGCATAAAGTAATTAGTGGATCCATTCAGCACCCGGTCAAAGCCACTAATATTTTTGCCGTCGACACCAGAGATGTGATGACGTTTATGAATATCCAGCAGGACCACGACGAATTCTTTTACGAAATTACACTTCATAGCGAGTTGTCTACACAATTTTTGCCTGGTCAAGAACATTCTACCTCTTATTGGTTTATTTTGTTCGTACTAAATTTTTTGTTGTTGATGTGAATGTTTCTGAGAGCAGTTAAATACATAATATCAAAGTTTTAGCAACCAACACTGTGTTTTATACTCCTAGTGACTGGTTGCTGAATATTTTCTTGGCTTTTTCCTACGCATGAGCACAATCAAAACGTACAACTCAACACGTGTTCAACAAGAGAAAAAAAAGAAACCTAAGCAATGGCAAACACCCCTTAAAACTACAAAACCCTACCATTATTTCTACCATAAGCATATCTAGAAAAGGGGAAGATAGACGAACTCAGAGGTCAGAGCTAACGGCACGGGCTCTGATTACAGAAGCGACTTGGTACATCAGAGACCAGGGCATGCATTTTGTGAACTCTGTCTTGTTCTTAATCCGAATTTAAAAATGTTTTCCCACAGTTTGATTAAGGTTCGCAACTCGTGGCAGATGTTCACAATTATGTTTGTTTCGCATCGTTTTCTGCCATTGAATACAGAGCGGGAGGAAATACACTTGATATATTTTAGTCACTTGATACAACATACAGGATCCAGCTTCTGTCAAGTCATACTTTGTCGATCAGAGAAGAGGGAGGAAAATTAAATCGTGAGAAACGGTTTCAGTGGCTTCATTCACACCGTAAATGCTCCGTGCTTACACTGTATATTTTATGAGTGTTATTTTTTACTTGTACGTGGTATGCCCTTAACCCTTGTTTGAACCTATTCACCTATAATTTGAAAATTAGTGGTTTGACCGAATTCGAGTAAATCCTATTTGCTTAAATTTTTAAGATAAAATCGAAGATAAACATTTTTTAAAACTTTGCATTGAATTGTTAACATAATATCTTTGACGTTGGTTAGTAAGGGGTTAAGTCAGAAAATGTAGTTTTCCATAAAACGAAAAAGAAAGTTGTAAAATTATTTGTAAATCACGGTTAAATATATATTAACAAAAAAATATAACAAATATACTTTGAAATGAAGGTCTGTATAATAGTTTATACATTTTTCCAAATGTTTAAGTATTTGAGGTTTTTTTTCGATGATTTATGTCCTTTGGACCGTCTCATTTGGTACTATTTGTTGAATTTCTGTTTCCTCAATAGACTTATGTAAGAATATGAAACATTGTCATCAATTTTTGAAATAGGATGTTGCTTAATTTATAAAAACTCTACAAAACAACACTTAATAGCAACAAAAAAAAAAATGTTTAAAAGACAAAATAAAAAGTGATTTATTAAATGTAAAAAAATGTATTTTTATAAAATAACTAGCTGACCCGACAGACTTCGTCCTGCATCAATCGATATAAAAAGACCTAGACTCTTGCAGCCCGCTACCATACCACCCGCTAGCCTCTCACCGCTTCTCCACTACCGTCTAACCGCTATCCCGTTATACCCAGTTACTTGCACTCGCTACCCGCTCAACCGGTAATCGTTACCTACTACCCTCTACACACTATTCCGTTATACCAAGCTACCCTGTTACCCGCTACCCCACTTCCCGTTACCCAATGCTCCTAAACGCTACCCGCTACACCAATAATTGCTACCCACTACCCTTTACCGAGAACCCCGCTTCTAAGTCATGACTAAATAAAAATAAAATCTTGCCAAAAAAATTAAAGTTTTTAATAAAAAAATAAAAAATAAGGGTTGATCATAGAGGAGGGAAAATTTATAGTTGTATGTATTTTAGTATGATGTATCATAAAAAAATAAAAACAAAAAATGTTGTCCCAAAAAATAAAAGAAAAATTTAAGGGTGGACCACCCTTAACATTAAGGGGGTTGAAAAATAGGTTTTGTCCGATTCTCTACCCTAGCCGATATCCTCGCAAACATTTATGAAAATCGGTCGAGGCGTTTAGCCGAGCTTCAATAACGCACTCCGTGACACGAGAATTTTATATATTAGATTTGTTTAAGTTGTTTCTGCTTCGTTTTCTTCATCTACAAAATCGGGGTTATCATTTGTTGCGGAGGATGAGGTTGGTAGATTCTCATAAAAGCTATGAAAGACAGGTTAACAGAGATAATACATCTTTTTTTTTCTCGTCGGATATTGGGGCTAAAGTCTTGTATTTTTATTTTTTCCTCTTCTAAGAGAGCTCAGGTTTTTAAATTCGTCGGAATGGCTTGAACTTTATTTGTATTTCAATAAGTCAATTTCCTTGTATTGGAACCATTGAGTGCTATGCCAAGAAAACTGTTCATTGAATGTGTTTTTCTTTCGGCTTACAAAAAGGGTTTTTTTTTAACAAAAAGCGGCAAAATCAGAATCCCCAACAAAAATTGTTTCACTATAACCACATTCATCATAGCCTCACTAGGTATCGTTTTGTTGAGTTGTAAAACTGAAAAAGAAATGTTGGGTTTTTCAAAAAAACGTCTTTTCTTTGTTTTTTTTTTTCACTGTTCAAAAAAAAAGTACTGTGCCGTGCAAAACATTTACAATTTCATAATCACCTTTAATAAATTCCACACATTTTCATAAAGAATAGTTTTTCAAACCATAAATTATTCGTGTGGCTTTTCTCGTTTCGAGAAAACCAAAAAATGTAAAAAAAAACTGATTTTTTTATTATTATGGCTGGAAATTTACCGGAAATGAAATCACGAATTATGAGTGACTTCAAAAAAAGAGTGTCAAAAAAAGAAATTTCAACAAAGTTTTCAATACCAAAATCTACTATTTGTCAGATTATACAGATATTAAGATATTAAGAGTGGCAAGTTAGTGTCATAGAGGTGGAAGGCCTCGAAGTGCGACAGCAAAAGAAGATATAAAAATAACTAATTTCTTTCGAAAAAACCTCACTGCATCTTCTAAAAAGGCCAAAATTGAACTACAGTTACTTATTGACGCATTGACAATCAGCCACCGTGCTTTACAGGCCGGATACGTGGTTTTCAAATAGCTGAAAAGCCATTCATTTTGAAAAGGAATGTAGAAACCCGCCTGGATTTTGCGAAAACATCACCTCAACTGGAGCTTGCAGCAATGGAAAACGGTGTTGTTTTCTGATGAATCTAAATTCAATATGCATATGGATCTGAAGGAAGGAAGGCAACATGTAAGAAGACCAAGAGGTGAAAGACTTAATCCCAAATATACATACTAAGGGGACGGTTAAACATGGAGGTGGTTCGGTTGTGGTCTGGGGTTGTTTTTCTGGTCAAGGTATTGGACCAATTAGACAAGTAGAGGGCATAATGAAATCAGAAGACTATGTTGATATCCTTAGTAACACCATGCTTCCTTAAGCTGATTGGAAAATGATTACTGAAACAAACATCAGGATTTTGAGATGGCCAGCACAGTCCCCTGATCTGAACCCCATAGAGAATCTGTGGGAGATAGTTAAAAGGAAAAAAAGGTGCAAATATTTAAAAGAAAGAGTGACATTTTCGCTTAAGTTCGGAGGCAGTGGAATTGGAATGACATACCAGAAGCTATTATTAATAACCTCATTGCTTCTATGCCTAGAAGATGTGCAGCTGTTATTAAGAACAGAGGGTATGCAATTAAATATTAGCATTTTCTTGCATAAGAAAAGAAAGTTGTATAATAAACATAAAAGTTGCAAATGTTTTGAACACCAAATAACCTCAATATTAGGCGTGTTTTCGTGACAACCAAGTAAAGTAAAAAAAAAATTAAACGAAAACAACAATAAAAATTGACTGGATTTTACTTTAGCTTTTTATCGAGAGTAAAACTTACTTGGAATGCTAATACCTTTTCTTCAAACTCAGAGGGAGCTTTAGTAAATTGTTTGTATAATTTAATATGGCAAATGTCGAAATTTTGTCAGTTTGTTTTATGAAAGAATTTAAATTTAAATCAAAATTGACAGTAAAATCGAGTTTGAATCTGGATCGTTTTCTGGATATTTTGTTTTCTTTACTTTACTTGATATTCACAAAAACACACCTATTGAAGTCTTTATTTATTTGTTTTTTTTTATTTTAGTGAATTTTTTTTTTCTATATTGCTATATTATGATAAATGATGTTTTCAAAAATGTGCAAAGAATTTTGTTGTTTCTATTCTTTCAACAACGTCGACAATTTGGGACTTTAATTAGATCGATGCTGTGAAGGTGATAGCCTCCACAGTAAAAAAAGGATATATAGCACTTAGAAGGTCTGGTGCATCTGTGACGCCTGTTATGAGTTCATGATATAGGACCAATAACAATGCATGAGCCCTTGACAAGGATGAGTAGGCTTTTAATTATAATTAATCTAAATTATCTACTTGACTTTCGTATTAATAAGAATAAATTGGACTATGCTAAAAACCTGTGTGACACACTCGCTCGCTAACATGCTTTTTTCTTATATCCATGTATTTTTCTTTTATTTATTTGCATTCGTATGAGTTTGTCATTTCTTGTTTAAGTGTTCGTTTGTTTCAGATGTGTCCTAGGCCTAATAACAACGAGCACTGCACTAGAGCACTATTCACATGAGCACGAATAACGACCAACGAATGAACGAAAATTCGTCGATTTTGATATTTCTTTAACATGAGAGTTTTTAATTCGTCGCGAATGAACAACCAAAACACAAGGCAAGAACGATTTTTGAGGTTTTACGCGCGCGAACATTTTGTTCGTTGGGAGTGTGGATTGTATGTGGAACTTGACTTGATAGATCGCAATGAACAGATCTGAATTCGCGACGAATATTTTATTTTCCGATATTAATTAAGGCTCTTGATTCTACCCGGGTAATACCCGTTTCAACAAAAACTCGGGTACCCGGGTTCCCGAATATGCGGGTAGTACCCGAACATACGGGTACCCGGGTAGCTACCCGGGAATGCGGGTATCAAGAGCTCAAATATTAATACATTTTAGGTAATTTAAGATCAAATTTTTATATTTTAAAATCTTCATAAACTATATTTCAATTATTTTGCTAAATATCAGTAGGATTTGAGGTCGGTAAAGTAATTTAAATCACATTTCTTTATTTATTCGTCGGTCGTTCTTATGTGAACAGTCTTTAAGTGATGAGCTGCTCTGTTAAAACAGGTTTTCTGTGTTAAAGACTAATGGTCGTTAGATGTTGCTTGCTATAAGCTCTTTTCGACTATAACTGGTAGTGTTAAAAAGGGCCAAGCCTACTTTTTTTGCTTACTTAAGGACATTTTCTTCTGATTTCTTGACATTAGCTTAAGTTCACTTAAGCAATTAAAGTTGGCCCTTTACCCATATTCGTTCAACTTTCTTCCGTCGAATTCACAAATAGCAAATTTTTCTCAAATGATTGAAACTGTCCCTTTTTACCATTCATAGGAGTGATTATTTATTGCTAACCCATTCACAAGTAATAAATGCAGAAAAAACTGTAAGTAGTAGTAAGACAACTAATAAGCCATTAACGTCATGTGTTTATTTTTTTTTTGTACTTAAACTCTACCCGCTCTATGGAAATAAATGTGTACTCATCTTCCGTCTCTCCCTCTTTACACGGTGAACGAACATCCATAACGCCAGCAGCGAAACTAAACTCGATATATCCAGGTGAAAAAAAACTGTATCTATAAGAAAAAGGTGCACAAATAAACTCATAAAAATAAACGAGAAAGAATACGAAGCAAAATCAAGACTCAAAAACCGGCAGGTGTTCAGCTCGCGTGGGAAACACACGACAAAATCGGTTCCCACGGTTTAGAAAAAAAAAAAAAAAAATCCGACACAAACTGAACAAACATGCTCAGGCATGAAGTTTGTCATTACGAGCCCGGAGTCATGTGTTGAAGAGTTGAAGTTATGTTTCATTGTATGTACATATATCCACTACTGGGCCATGTCTTAATGAACAACTGGAAGATGTAGGTACCTAAACATGCCTTGCACTGTTGCAGTAGTAATTTTTACTTGCGAGAAATAGAATATGTGGCAAGTATTGAATTAGTACAAAAAACAACGTTGAGATTTTGATGAGATATAACATAACGATGATAGTAAAGTCGAAAAAAGTTCGTCCGGGATTCCGTCCGTGTTTGACTTCGAACTTGAAATTAGAGGTTTGAGCAAATTCATTTGTATATTTTTATATATTGAGTTTTTTTTTGTGAGTTTAGTGTAAATTGGTGCATGGCAATTAACTTTCCAACAAAAGGGAAGGTGAAAGATTTAGAACGTATGGAGATAACCTTGTTTATTAACGTAAGTGTTAAAAGAAGAATTATACAGTTTATTAATTGGCACCAAATTAATTTATAGTTATTTTTGTTGGAAACTCAAAGCCTCACCAAATAAAGGGTTTTCCAACAAGAGGTGTTATTTTGATATTCAAAGAAAAATGGAATTTTTTGAGATAAATGATCGGATGTTTATTTCATTTTAAAGAAGAAGGTATGTCGTTAATAATGGAACACAACATCAGCCAAATTGCCGACACGACCATTTCATTTTCATGAAATTTTCCATAAACAAATCGCAAAGTGGCTGCCCTATGTCCTACATAGCCTCACGAATTCCATCTTTGAGGTCTTGAATCGACGCTGGGATGTTGACGTAGACCTTATATTTCACGTGGCCCCAAAGGAAGAAGTCGCAAGGCGTTGAATCACAAGATCTCGGTGGCCAATTGTGATCACCTCTTCCAAATTAACACGGTCCGGAAACTTTTCCCGTAAAAAATCGATGGTTTCATTGCTTGTGTGGTACGTAGCGCCGCCGTCTTGTTGAAAGTAAACGTTGTCCAGATCAATACCATCCAATTCCGGCCATAAAAAGTCATTAATCATCTTTCGATAGCCCAATCCATTGACCGTAAAGGTCCATTCATATGGAGATTGAGATACGTCTTGCGTCTGCGAATTGAGAATGGTTGTTGTATTTGCTATTTCATTTATATGAGTAGTCGCAGAGAGCTGCGAACTGTCATAAAAAAAAAACAAACCAGACAAACAGAAAATATTATTTATTTGATTTTCAATTTCTTATTTTGTGAAATACGAGCGAATTATATTCGTAGCTTTGTGGAAAGCGTTTCGTGTTTGTGGATTGTTCATTTGAAAATTCGTAGTTCGCAGTTTTTGGTCGCATAGAAAATATAAAAATGTGGTTTTTGTGTAGTTTTAACTAGTTTGAGGCAATATTCTACATACATACATGGTTAATATGGTAATTTATTCACTTTATTAACCAATTTAAAAAAGAAAAGGTTGATATTTGCTTTAGAAATAGCTTTAAAATATTAGTCGCAGACGCAGGTCGCAGCTCATATGAACGGACCTTAACTGTTGCTCCAGCCTCATTTTCGAAAAAGTAAGGTCCAATGACCCCACCGGACCATAAACCGCACCAAACAGTGACGCGTTGAGGATTGAGAGGCTTTAAGACAATAACTCTTGGGTTTTCCGAGCCCCAGATGCGACAGTTTTGGCTGTTGACGTAGCCTCCGAGGTGGAAATGGGCCTCATCATTCAAGATGATTTTGTCGATGAAATTCCGGATCATTTTCATGCATTTGTGGAATGCCTAATTCCAAAGAACGACGAGGAATGGACAAACCTGGGTTTTCTTCAACACTTTGGGCTAAAACAGCAATATTCTCAGTTCTAGAGCGACGTGCACGGGTTTTATTCTTCACATCACTAACTTGTTCCAACAGCTTGTATTTGTCCACCAATTTCTGTATTGCGGTCCGACAAGGTGTTTCAGTTTTACGAACCGTCTCTGCCAAATTTTCACCATTTTTATAGTGAGTTTTAATAATTTCAGTGCGGTGTTGTATCGTTCCATTTTTATTAATCGCGTAGTTTCTACTTGTCAAATGTCAAATGACAGCTTCAAAAGTGACAGTTACCGAAATAGTGGACTATTCAAAATAACACCTCTTATTGGAAAACCCTTTAATTGAAATCAGTTTTCCCAGTCTCCTACAAGGCTTAATGAGAATAGAGGAAGAAAGAAGCGCCATTTATATACAAACTTAAAATTCATTTTAATACATTGACATTGAAACAATCATCTTAGCCAAGCAAATAAAATGTTCATATACCTGAACATCAACAAATAATATGTTTTCTAGAGAACATCTAAAAATTAGAGAACAACTCTGTCTATCTAAAAATAAAGAATAATGCTGTTTATCCGCACCTTACAAATTTGTGTGAAGTATTCATCTAAAAAGTAAATAAAACGAAAAAAACCTTAAAAGAACGAAAATGCTACATGAAGTGTTGGCTTATAGTTGGTATTCACGTACACAGGAATTGTTGCCCCCTACATTACGTAGGTTAATATGTACGTTGTTTCACATGCCCAGCTTTATTAAAGATCATCAGGGCTTCGCTTTAACATCACCTAAATCTTCACTGTTTCCATACACAACAGAAGAACTGCCACCGAATTCCTCAAACTTTTCACAAATATTTACATCTATAAATGTATTTTTTTATATGCACTTCTAAACATCCAGATGATCAGAGTCAGAGCTATACCGCTAGGACCCATTTTCGATAAGATGACATATGTTTTCTTAATTTGGTTCATTTCTTAAAGTTTATAAAAATAATCTTTTTAAGTGGCTTATAATTTCTGCATGTTCACTGACTCAACTGGTATTTTGCTTTTAGTTTAGGCAGTTTTTGTATTTGTGTGCAGTCGGGGCTAGTCACCAACCCATTTATCCATAATTAGTTCCTATTAGTATGGAAAGTTCACAGGAGTTTAAACGGAAACCATCCATGGTTTCAAAATTCACTAAAATCGACAACTGTCTTACCTAAGCACTCGTAGCGTCCCCCACTTTCAGCTAAGTGAGTCCCCATTTCATGTATGGTAGGTAACAGAGCCTCAATGTGCGCACAACTTTAGTCTGGTCAAATACATATAGCTAGGCGCCCACTGGCTCTTAGGCTATCAAGGAACACACAAACTTGTACAGATTCATTACCTACACAGAACTGCTTGTATATTGATTAGTTTTTTGGAAGTGACAAATGTGTTAAGCTATGATTACACGGTCAACGCGTTGATTCTCTGACGTAAAAATGACGTTACAATCTGTCCCAAGAGTGTCAGGTCGTGTGATCGTCAACAAAAACTGGTGTCATTGCGGTGACGGGACCGATGACACTCGCGTTGTCACACATTTTTGGGTCAACGCATTAACTATTTTCGATGACCGTGTAATCTCTCTGTCAACGTCATTGGGACAGGACGCGTTGAAGGAGTATTAGGACTGCGTGTCATCGCAATGACCGTGTCCCAGCCTTGACGGGGCAGAATTGAATACCGTGTCATCATCTTTGTTTGACAGTGATTTGTATTTAAAAAAAAAAAAATGGCCCTGTTTTTTCACATCTCAGTAGCTACTCATTTTCATATAATTCAAAAAATATAAAAAAAAACACAACAGGCCATATATTGCAATTTTTAAGCTACGGGTAAGTCTTGCTTTATTTTATGTTTTTTTTTATTTATTTAATATAATGTCCCTTTCTTTTGATAAAATTTTTATTATTTTTATTAAGATTATGATGGAAGCAATAGACGATGCTACTCCAAGACAGGAGTCACTTGCCCAAGACGAAGCCCAACAAAAAGAAAGAATCGCAACGCAAAAGTAATATTGCTTACGCCTGGGCCAAATAATAGGAAATATCAGGGTTGATTTCAGCTGTTCAAAAGCAACCACAGCTTTGGGATGGAGGATGCAGTGAGTATAAGCTGGCTCACATAAAATGTGAGTGCTGGATTCAATTTGCTGAGGAGCTTGGGATCCAAAATGTCGATAGCTTTGAAGCTTGAAATAAACGCATTTCGTAGCCTCTTCAAAGCAAATTTAGGCAAGACCCAAGCCAAAAAATCGGGCCAAGGAACTTCGGAAATAACGACCGTGTCATTTCCCTTAGTAAGCTTGTATTTTTTGTATAAATTCAATCGTAAAATATAAATATATTTTTTTAAGGAGGGAGCCTACACGGATGTTTCAATTCTGAATGAATTGATTCAGCAATTGAGCTCCAAAAAAGTCGACGGAAATCTACTTCCGGCTGGAAAAAAAAAAAAACACAAGAACACATTCCAGAAATTCCGGATTTGGTTGCCAAAGTACTTACAAATTTGCATACAAGATCGCAGCAAAATTATAGATACACGGCCTTTGGTGAACTCGTCGAGCGAAATCTTCGCTCGTTACCGGTTAATGATTCGTTTCGGATTGAAGGGGGGCTGATGCGAATCATGTATGACTTTCTAATCATTCGGCCGGATATGATAACAAATCCTTCGGGCACTGCCGAATCTACCCTGGTAGTAGATTCAGAGACTACAGACGCCAGTAACATGAATTTAGAAACGTTCGAAGATGGTGGGGACGATGGAAGTAAAATTAACCTTTTTTATTTGGTTCTTTGATTATAAATAAATAACTGTAAGTTTCTATATGTAAACAAAAACCTATTAGTAGAACAAACAATTTAATTTGACACCACGAACCAAATCAAACCTAACACACTTTCAAGCTTGAAACTCATATCAAAACACGAAGAAGACGAGAAATTAATTTTGTTAATTGTGAGGTCGACCTTGATTTGAATAGAAATGTTTTTAAACAAACTGTTTTGAGATTTTTGAATACGCATCAATAATAAATTGTTAATATGTAATAAGTATTGTTAAGCAATCAACAGATAAATATCCATTGATGAAGAAATAAATACATAAATATATCTACAACAGAATAGAATAGGAGAAAAGAAAAGGGTCTAAAAGCATATCCTAGGCCAAGCAATTTAAAATAAAAAATAAAAGTGTTTTTGTTTAAAAAGAGAACAAAACGTTTTAAATATTATTGAAATAAGTGTTGAAACAAACATAATAATTATGTATGGTTGAATTGCTAAGGTAGTTCGCCTTCACACGTAAAATAATATATTAACTCTTTTTGGATATCTTTGGCATCTTCACGTTCACATCGATCGATCCCTTGCCCGTTACAGTGAATACAGAGTTGACGTTGTTGATTCGGAACGCCACTCTCCAGGACTCGTTATATTTCCTTGTTCGTCCTCTTGGTCAAATGAATTGGTTGGTGCGTAATGCGTTCTATTAGTAGTCATAAGAAAGTTGTGCAGCACTGAGCATGCAAGCACCACTTTCTTTACTTTTGAAGGTTCCAAATGAATGGGCTTACGAAGGATACGAAAACGTGCCGACATAATGCCAAACACATTTTCAATTATATGACGAGTCCGGCTCAGCCGATAATTGAAAACACGTTCTGGTTAGGTCAAATTTCGGTGGGCAAACGGTTTCATTATATTTGTTCGCAACGCAAATGCATCATCAGCCACAAGCACATATGGAACGGCCCTTTCTCTTCCAGGCAGCGGTTTTGGAGCAGGTAAGTGCAAACGGTTGCTGTCTAGTGCTTGTCCAAAGGTACATCTGTTGACTACACCAATGTCCTAGAATTTTCCGTTGCGGCCGACGTCAATGTACAAAAGTTTGTACTCGACATCAGATATTCTCATTAGAACTATGCTGTGTGTCCCTGTGGAAAAAAGAATATAAATACGTTTGCTATCAGGGTGTTAAAACAATAATATCAAATACCTTTATAATTATAGGACACGTTACCGGCATGAGGTGGTGCGACTATGACGACGCGACGTGCCACGCTTCGTTGAATTTTTCAGCTACTGCCTCCCATTCAGATTAACTCTTCGGAATCTATCAAAAAAACAAAAAACAAAAAACACTTTAATTCTATAGTTAACCATTCCTGCACTTTATAAATAATTATACCTTTATAAAGTTAGAAACAAGAACATTGAAAATCGCGTCAAGAACTTGCGGAATAATAAAGGAGATGGTTGGTTGGGAAATTCTAAAAAGCTACTGCAAGGATCTGAAATTTTCGCCAGTGGCCAGGAATCGCAGTGTGAGGACCAATCGCATCTCGGCAGAAATGCTCGTCCGCATTTTTCAATTTTTTTTTTGTGTAAAGGCTTCATCAGCGCCAGGAAGTAGTCAAACTGGCTTGCGCCCGCATGCGGAGGAAATTTCGATATAAAGTTGGTTCCTCAGCGCGCTATTTGCGTAATAATTTTACACCAAATCCTTCTTTCTCCCGGACCTTCAACCAATTTTTTGTTCATACAGAAAGCTGATTTCGCAGTTGCACATGCACTGCGGATGTCACCGTCCGTGCTGGAGATAGATGTTTTTGCCGCATACATATTAGAAGTATGCGGCCAAAACATCTATCTCCATATTTCTTTTTGTCAATGCTGTTGCTTTTATATGAAAATGAATTGCACTTAAGTAATTTCCTCAAAATAACCTTGACTTGTCTTGACGGCTACGACCTTTTGCTTTGTGTCAAACCGTGTGATCATCAAAGTTTTACGAGTCAATGCGTTGACACTGATAAGTAAAAGTCACGAGTCACGTTGGCACACCTGTGCGTCAACATAATTTGGGACATCATTGACCCAATAGTATCAATCGTGAGATAGGCAATGTTTTATGCATTGACACTGTAAACGTTGACGGTGAGATGACAGAGAAAATATGTAATTTTTTGTGACGTCAGAGAGTCAACGGGTTGACCGATTAAGTTGAGCATGTAATCATAGCTTAAGTGCGTTTTTGCGCTGACTATAGTTGACTATTTCTCGTTTTTGCTCGTGAATAGTTACGATTCGTAACCACAATTGTCGTTTTTTGCGGTCAGTGTTAATGTGTCAAATCGTAACTATTTCGTACTATTCCCAATTCATCTCAGGAGGTGAGTTGAAAGTGGTATTCTGGCCGTGAATTTTTTACAACCGTGTCGTAGTCGTCCGTATCAAAGGACTTCTGTTCGTCTTCAATTAAAACTATTTCATTACAAAAATATAAGGAAAATAAAGTTTCCCTTACAAATTTTAAAGCTTGCTTGTTCTAGAAATTTAATGTTTGTGTACATGTATTTTTCATCCAAAGACATTGTCCGAAAAAAAAGAACGTTATTTCCCGGAGATTTCGCAAAAGGAACTACTTGCAGGATGAAGGAGAAATCCTAAGTAAGATTTTTCATCTCCAAACTCCAAACCGATCTCATATAACGTTTATCATATTCTTAGAGTCGTCGAACTCCGTTTCTGAACTCCGCCAGAAACTAACTCAGACTCAACAGAAGCATGACGTTCCGTTCTCAGTTTGGAGAACAAGAAACTCCTTCGTGAATTCAAAGAAGAGCGGTAAAAATTCTCAAACGCCATCGATGCGGTTTCAGCTATTGAAATCAAGCTCAGAAACTTCGAAGAAAACTACGAGCGACCCGCGTAGGCATGCACCATCACCAGCTAACCGAAGTCGAGGCAATGCTGAAGCGGAGCAGAAGCGCAATGAATCGTCGCAGGAGAAGCCATCAGTAAGAACATGCAAACAAACTCGGCGCCGAAAGAAAGGACGTATCAAAAATTTGATTGAATTTGATTTGAATCTGACGATCTGAGATTAAATCTGGAGCAAGTCCATATGTAGATGACAGCACAGCAGAACCAGCTGATCGAACAGACAAATTAGTTATTTGCAATTTTCATTGCTTTTATGTACATATTCTGTCGGTAATAAAAAAAAGTTTAATTATAATTAGTATCAGAAAATAAAGACTTTCTCCGTTTATTTATCTAAAACCACTGAAAATTTTAAATCATAGAAGATAATACAACAATATTAAACGAAAATAGAAACTGAGCCAAAAGTTAGTTTGAATGAAAATTTCAAGTTCACTTGGCAAGTTTTCGTTAGATGCGTGATTACAGACATTTTAAAACTTGAACTTGAACTTGAATTATCTTCTATGATTTAAAATTTTCAGTATAACACTTTTTAATTGTTAAGACTTGGCGTTCTTGTAGATCTCATTACTTTTGGTGGCTGACTTTTTACACAGTGTTCTTCGCTCATAAGAGAACTTGGCTCTGTCTTTTTTACATTTTATGTTTTTGTTCTGATTATTGTTATCAAAAAAAAGAAAAATTTAACCTCAAATGATTCGTTTTTTTCTTGTTCGACAGAGCAACCAAACATAACTAAAGAGCGTTTTTTGATGATTTCAACTATTTCTAACTATTTTACCTATGACCAACAATTTTTGTTTTGACATAAAAACAAAAGTCAACTATCGTCAGCGCACTAACGCACTTCTTTACTTCTTAACAATTGCATCACTTGTGATTACTTACTTACTTGGTGGCGCTACAGTCCAGGTCGAACCAGGGCCTCACCCAACAAACTTCTCCAGCCAGCTCGGTCCCTGGCTAACTGTCTCCAGTTTCGCACGCCAAGTTGGTTCAGGTCCTCTACCACCTGTGTGCTCCACCGGAGTCGCGGTCTTCCTCTTCTGCGACGTCCATCCTGGTTGGATTCGAAGACTCTACGAGCCGGAGCATTATTTTCCATTCGCTCAACATGACCAAACCATCTAAGTCGTTGGACCTTTACTTTTCTGGCTAGGTCAGTATCGCTGTACAGCTCGTCCAGTTCTTGGTTGAATCATCGTTTCCGTTCTCCAAATCACTCGAAGAATTTTTCTCTCAAAGCAGCCCAAAGCGTTTTCATCAGATGTTGTCATAGTCCATGTCTCTGCTAAATACATGAGGACCGGGATGATGAGGGTTTTGTAAAGTGTCACTTTAGTTGCTCGGGAGAAGACTTTACTACTCAATTGCCTTCTAATTCCAAAGAAGCAGCGATTGGCAAGAGTGATTCTTCGTTTGATTTCAGCGCAAGTCCTTAACTACCTCGAAGTTAAATTTGTCTATGTTGACGTTTGCTCCAAGACGTCGATGTTGGTAGTCCATTCTTGACGACAGCATTAACTTGGTCTTGTCCTCGTTAACCGCTAGACCCATCTTCCTGGCCCCCGTCTCAGGCTTGTGATTTGAAAAGTATTTATTTTGTTTATCTTAACCCTTCTACCCTTTGCTCTTTCATTTCAGAAAAAAAAAAAGAAAATCAGTCAACTACCTAATTTAAATCAAAACAGCACTAACTTCATATATGACGTAAAAGAACATTATTTTACTTGTACAAATTTTTCGTAACAAACCATCCTCGTGCTCAATGCACTTCTTCATAAAGTGATAAAGGACACCTCGGTTGTCTTATTAAGATCATTTTCTCCGTCTAGAGGAGAAGGAAGATTCCAAATACATCCTACTGTTTCTTACACTGAACAAAACATGTAAGTAAACTAACTTTGTACCAATTATAACTGGACTTAAAAGAACAAAAACTTTGATAAAAAAAAAACAAAGATAACAATATCCTCTTAAATGACATACACCGATCATTTTTGGCTGCCTTCCATTATTACCATTTGGTTTTTTTTTTTTAATTTAAAAATCTATTCCATGATCTCAGCACGTAAGCAGGCAAGGATGTATTTCCATATAAAAAAAAACTTAGAACACGTGTTCATATTATATCGACATTGAAGGATATATTATCTTAAACACATTGAAAAAGGATCAAAAGTGTGGGAACGAGCAGGATCTCTGCTTTCCCACGATCTTTTCTTCAAGGAAATTACTGTGCCAAGTGGAACAGGTTTATCTCTCCACCCATAGCCATAGTATCAGTAAAGTACTGAACATCTGTCGTATTTTGTATGTGTACAATGTAGATACATACGTATGAAGCTGTTTCCTTACACTCTTATGGAGTTGAAAATCCGAACGATGTCCTTATTCCTGGTTTAAGAGTGTAAGAAGAATCAGATATATAGGTATGTGTATGCCTACTTTAAAGTGACCTGTAAAATGAATTGAGAGAGTAGGGAATAAGGATTTTATTTTCTACGTAGCTCAAAAGTATAAAAGAAGGAGGACATGTGAGCTACAAAATCATTCAAACCCAAGCAATCGGTGCAACAGCACGAAAATTAAAGTGTTTAAACAGTTTAAATTTAAATCAAACAAAATGTGCGTAGATACCCCGATTAACGATTCAAATAATGCCATGGAGTTTAACAGGAAGCTGTCCTATATGATGAAGAAAATGATGAAGTCAATCTTTAAGAAACAAAAATCAAAGTTGGAAACAATCGACCAAAATAAGTGTTTAGTGGAATCATTGGAATCAATAGAAAACCAGCGTAATGCCGAAGCCGAAAATATCGACGAGGAAAGCGAAAGTATTAATTATTCTCCCTCACTATGTGGTTCCAGTATTACTTCATATGAGCAATATGATGAAGAAGCTGCATTTATTCCTGTACATTTTGTTCGTACTGAAAATGGAACATTTTTTTGGACTGCAACAACTTCTATTCCTGCCGATGCTGATTTAATTGAACCAATTTGCTGTTCAACTAACAACTTAATAGCTGTCACCCAGACGAAGGACCGCTGGGCTCAGGCTTAGTAAGAGTCTTATAAAGAGTAAAATAGACATAGAGGCATTCAAAATCAAATACGTTTTCCACAATTCGTAAAACAAGCTTTAATTTATGTACGTGATATTTAGATTTTAAATTATGTTAAAATAAATGTTATCAAAAATATAGTATTACAAAAAAAAAAACGTTCAATTTTTATTTCATATTGAACTGGCACAATTGGTCTTATATTGTGTTGAAATATTATAATGTTTACATCGATCAAAGCCGTTTTTAGAGGGGTTGGGCTTGGGGTTACGGATTTGAAGACCCCCCCCTCACCCACTTACTTATGGTGGCGCTACAGCCCAGGTCGGACCAGGGCCTCACCCAACAAACTTCTCCAGCCAGCTCGGTCCCTGGCTAACTGTCTCCAGTTTCGCACGCCAAGTTGGTTCAGGTCCTCTACCACCTGTGTGCTCCACCGGAGTCGCGGTCTTCCTCTTCTGCGATGTCCTTCCGGATTGGATTCGAAGACTCTACGAGCCGGAGCATTATTTTCCATTCGCTCAACATGACCCAACCATCTAAGTCGTTGGACCTTAACTTTTCTGGCTAGGTCAGTGTCGCTGTACAGTTCTTGGTTGAATCTTCGTCTCCATTCTCCATTAATGCAGACAGGACCAAAAATCACTCGAAGAATTTTTCTCTCAAAGCAGCCCAAAGCGTTTTCATCAGATGGTGTCATAGTCCATGTCTCTGCACCATACATGAGGACCGGGATGATGAGGGTTTTGTAGAGTGTCACTTTAGTTGCTCGGGAGAGGACTTTACTACCCTTCTAAGTCCAAAGAAGCAGCGAGTGGCAAGAGTGATTCTTCGTTTGATTTCAGTGCTGGTGTTGTTGTCTGAGTTGATAGCGGATCCCAGGTAGACAAAGTCCTTAACTACCTCGAAGTTAAATCTGTTTATGGTGCCGTTTGCTCCAAGACGTCGATGTTGGTTGCCGACAGCATTAACTTGGTCTTGCCCTCGTTAACCGTTAGACCCATCTTCCTGGCCTCCGTGTCAAGGCTCACAAACGCTCCACTGACATCACGCTGTGTTCTTCCAATTATGTCAATGTGGTCTGCGTATCCTAGTAGCTGGACGGACTTTTCAAAGATTGTTCCTCTGGTGTTGACATTGGAGCTTTGTACAATCTTTTCAAGAATGATGTTGAAGAAATCGCATGACATCATCGCCTTGTCTAAAACCTTTTTTGACATCAAAAGCGTCCGTTAGGTTTTTTCCGACCATGATGGAACAGCGTGAATTTTCCATTGTCATCTCACACAGACGGATGAGTTTTTCTGGGATGCCAAAACTAGACATTGCTCTATAGTGGGTCTCTATAGACGCTGACACTGAATTTATGAATTTCCATTAAAGGCCGGTAGACAGAAGATAAATTTTAGCTAGGATTTTTAACTGGGTGGTACGCAGTTCACGAGCACCACTCAATCAATGATCAGACAGTAATTGAATTGCGTTAAAATGTGTATTAAAACTAGACGTTTGGTTAAAACTTGACATTAGCGTGGTGAATTAAAATGGGTTAAAAATTATCCTGCTGTGGAGCAGGTTAAATGGGTTAAAATTTTGACGTGTATTGTTTTTTTCATGAATGATAAAAAAGTTTGCTTCTATTTCGTTGTTTTGTTCTGTTCTTCTATTCTATTTAGTTCCTTGTTATAATTAATTAGATAATAATTACATTGATTTTACAATAGATTTAAGTAAAATACTTTAAATAAATCATATTTTTAAACGGAAAAACGAAACTATAGTTCTTTCTTTTAAGAACGATAACAGATATCAGCTGTGAAACAAAAATTTGTAGTATTACTATAGGGAAAAAAAACCATCCAAAATGGGAATTTTCGTTTGAAGATTTTTACTGTTGTTTCAAAATAATAAACTACCACTCTAGAGTAATGAATAGAATAAATAATAGTGCGGCCCCAAGAAAGAAGTTCAACATCGGTTGGCTTGGCACTGCCAAAGACTACAGTGAGCGACTCTCCGCCGTCCTCCCAAATACCACAATGACAACACCTTGTGGAACCAATATCGCGAAATAATAAAAAAAAAAAAAAATGTAGCCGAGACCACCATAGGTTACCAGCCACCCTTTGAAAAGAACCCGTGGTATGATGATGAGTTCGCGTTATTGAAAAGAGGGACTTCAAATGCACGTTTGCAGATACTGCAACGGGAGAGTAGAGTACCGAACAAAAAGGAGAAAAGAGAAAAAGACCCTGCGAAGGAAAAAAGAGCAGCTCAAAGATCTAGAAGAGTCTCGGGCAAAAAACAACATCCGGCGTTTCTTTAAAAGGTCGAAGCAATTAGTTTCTGGTTTCAGAACCGGGACATAGGCTCTTCGGAACAGTGAAGGAAACTTAGTCACCGAAGCACAGGGAATTGTACATATTTTCAAGCAGCACATCCAACAGCTGCGGAATGCGCAAAATGTCGAGCGAGTTAATGAAAGAGAAGCAAGATCTGTCAATGAAGACCCAGTCTCAGCCCGAAGCGCAGAAGAGATAGGAAGAGCCATCCAAAAGCTAAAAAATAACAAGTCCTCCCGATCGGATGGCATATCTGCGGAACTCCTTAAATATGGAGGATGAACCGTTTTGATGAACCGCATGCACCAGGTTATCACCAAAGTGTGGGAGGAAGAATGCATTTCCACTGATTGGTCGATAAGCTCCATATGCCCCATCCACAAAAAAGACTTAATGTTGCATGCAAAATCTTATCCAACGTACTGTGTGAGCGTCGCAAACCTTTCTGCAATACAATAATCGGCACGTACCAGTGTGGCTTTAGGCCAGGCAGAACAACGATAGACCAAATATTGACACTGAGGCAGGTCCCGGAAAAGACCAACGAATTTCAAGTTGGAACCCACCATCTTTTCATCGATTTCTTGCGATGTCTGAATTCGGGATCACAAAAAAACTGATCCAGCTGTGCCGCGTGACACAAAACAATACGTAGTGCAGTTTGCAAATGGGTAACAGCTCATCCGAGTTATTCCAAAAATGCGCAGGGTTTAGACAAGAAAATGCGTTGTCATGTGACTTCTTCAACATAGTTCTGGAGCAGATAGTGTGCAAGGTAGGCGTGAGCACGGAAAACTATCTTCAACAAATCCACCCAGCTCCTAGGCTATGCGGACGACGGTCGATCCAAGAGAGCTGTGCTTGAGGCTTTCACAGCGATTGAAGAACAGCTCATTAGCCTTGAAGTGAATGAGGATAAAATAAAGTACATGCTATCAAAAAACAAAGCAACATCTACCCATCGCCTAGGACAAAACGTCACTGTTGGTAGCAGCAATTTCGAGGTAGTTAAGGAGTTCACATACCTTGGAACAAACGTCAATCCGAAAATACCCTTAGTGAGATCGACATTCAAATAATTAGCTATCAGTGCTGCTGTTCGGGTTGGCAAACATTGGGTTCATAACAAAACTGTCAAGAGCAAAGATAAATTCTAAAACTCAACATTAAAAAAATAATTAAATTTAAAAGATCACTGTACAAAACTATGTATTTTGGTCTGGTCACATACATAAATGTGACATCTGAAATTGAGACTGTTCTTGTGGAAGTTATTTAAGATTTACATTCAATATGCTACTATTTTTCAGACTGCAAATAATGCAGAGAGTGAAATAACTAGCATTAAAATCATCAATCGGTCGATTTATATCAAACAATAAAACAAATGCAAACCAAAAATAAATTAACAAAAACAAAACGAAATTCTAATGTCAAAACATTTACTTGAAAATGGTGTCAAGTAAGGATCAACATTATCCAGAAGAAAAATAAAATGTTTTCACATTTGATTGCAGCCTATGTGAAAACCACACAATCGATTCAACGCTCTTTGTTGTTGTTTTACGTTGAGTTTGCAAAAACATAATCTTTTCTGATAACTTTTCTTACAAAATTAGTTTTAATAGTAAATTACATATCGCCATCGGCTTTCGTTTTTTCTTTTTTTATACAATTTTGCACGAATGGGATTTCCTGCACTTTTCTTTGTTTACTTATTTGAATGTGAATCTAAAAGTCGCAATATCATTATTCCAAGCTTCATAAATTTTGCATACATTTGCGCATGGTATAACGTTATCTACGCTAGAAGCCGATTCATTATATACCATCACATTAGAATATGTTATCAACTTCGCCTTCTAAGCCTTGTATGTCTTCATTATAGCGTACATTCAAATAAACTGCACTCTTAGCAGTTTTTTGTTTGAGGTAAACACTTTTTCAGAAACAATATCGTTCCACAATTATAACTGTTGATTTTAATTAAATCGAATATAAAGCTTTTGACCGGTTTTCTTATAAATATTTAAATTTTAAACCCTACTTTAAAATTAATATATCACAGTTTTCTGGACCATAAGGAAATCAAGTTAGTGATTCATTTTTCAAGTATTTAAACTGGAAGGCAGATCCAATCATCTAGCTCGCCAGTCTGTTCAATACAGATATAGTTAAAGGTCCCAAGACGGTAGTTACCATGGCCTCCAAACACTCTCTGTGGTATCTAATGATGATGGCAGTGGGGATTCTCCTTCGATAATATCAACGACAGCTTCTTCTCTGATAATATTATTTGGCATCGTTGGTAATTGAAATCGATCTTTTTGTGCAGACTGTAAGTGAATTAATTGATCGGCCAAAAATCTCATCACCTTCGAACCGACATCTAAATTCATTCCAGGTGTAGCGGCCAGTGTTTGGGATATGTGTTCAGCTGCATGGACGTATCCTGATCTAAACGACTCGAACTGTTGATAGCTGACCTGTGATTTTGTTAGAGACAAGACTCCGCGTTGTTTCAGTTTTCGCATATGTTCAACGGTAAGTTCCAGAATATCAGCTTTTTCAAGTCTTGTTACATGTTCACCCTCTTCCGTAAGACACTCAACCATCAGGTCTTTGAGATTATCCAGACATTTATTAATTCGTGCTCGACGCTTTCGTTCCAGTAAGGGTTTCATCACTTTTCGGTATTGATATGTTTTCGACATCTCCATGACCATATTAGCAAGTTAAAAATAGTCCTTTTCAAATGAGATCGAAAACAAGTCAAGGTATTAAATGCAGGTTGGAATTGAAATTATGCACCGCCGCGTCGGTAAGTCCAAGTTTACGCACGTCCACGACCGCTTCTGAATTTCGAATGAGCCATAAACACGTTTCCCATCCTTCTTTTATGAAGAAAGTAGCACACAAATAGCAGCGATAAAATAATAACATAAAAAAAAAACTTTAAACCAATGATAGAGAGAGAGGTAGTAAGCTGAGTGTTTGGAAGACGAAGCCAGATAGCAGATAGCAGATACTTTGGAATGAAAATGAATGGATATAACATATAACTGCCAGCCTGACAGCCCGTTCACCCGCTTGATTTCTTGCTACCAAGTGAACTGTGTGTGCGCTAAAGACAACCAAGACCAACCAGTACGGCTTGCGGCATTGTATTTGTATCACATCGTCATTTTATGATACTGAGATATATTTTTCAGACCGTGGGAAACAGATTTGTCGTGTGTTTCCCACACGATGGATGAATGCCGGAATGGCTGAACGAATGGCCCGAGCATGAGGCATGACGCATGAGGCATAATACAACGTTAATGTGATGGTATCTTATAATAAAGTTTCATGAGTGTACATTGTACATGACTTCCGATCTCTATATGTGACCTGAAACAGCTTACTGGAACTTTTCGGACCCCGACACAACTTATTCGTTCTTTTTAATAAGATGAAAAAAGAGAATAAAAACAGGTACAGAACAGACATGTTTTTTTTTTCATTGGCATATCGTGATTCGTGGACCAAAAGTTGGTTGTTTGGGTTTCGTTCGCAAGCGCAAAGCGTAGCACTGCACTTAATTTGGCACTAAGCCGAGTAAGAGGCAATCCATAAAGTTTCTCATTTTTTCAAGTAGGTGCCCATCAGTTTGATGAAATGTAACTATGCGTGGTTCACAGCATTGATATGCAAAATTGTTTAAGAATGGTTTGGCGTCGGGCGGTGCTGCTGGTGTTGGGGTTGATGAGTTTAATTTGGATGGGAATAATATACGGTATGTGTTTATGTGATCGGAAATCGTTATCACTCATATTTAGTTTGGTTTCATAATTTGAAGCTATCATTGTCAGAATGAACTACGTAGTATGCCTTTATAGATATGTATATTGTACATTCATGTTAGAGATCGAAAACACTTTGAATTATTTTAATTGAACGTTAGTTAAAATTCGATCGAATTATGTTGGAAAATAATTCTATTAGAAATGTCAAGCAAAATTGGTATAAAAAGGAGAATCTGTGCTTCTGGAGTTCAGAATCGTCTGGACTGTGAAAGAAGCGAGCCAGAAGTATTGGCACAGAATCGACTAATTATCATCAGAAGTGGGATTACCATACAAGCTGAATCAAGCAGTTTACATAAAATAAAAAAAAATAAAAAAAAATTAAAAGAAATGGACGATATTGATTTTTGGATAGCGAAGAACATGATACCACTGGAATCGTTGAAGAAAAAGATAATAAGAATAATATAATGCTCAGAATACTCAACATACGGAGCGAAATGATGTTATTGGATTTCCTATATTTGATCCCGATTATTCGAGAATGGACATCTAAAAATGGTGTTCTGACATTGACTCAAGAATTGAACGTGATGGTCTCAAGGATTTCGATGTTATACGTCGTGTATGCTCATCTGTAATGGGTCGATCCAAGATTTGGTTCGATAAACACGGGTATCACTATAGTTGGTCTGACCTCGATCATCCATAACTCACGCGTTTTCAAGTGGTAAATACGGACATCATTGCTAAACTTAAAAGAAGTAGCTAACTCTGAGAGTATTGAATTTTTATCATATTCCGGTTAGTCATCGAAAAAGTCTCACAAATAAATCGCCTACCTTTCGATATACCTGAAGATAAGGTTATAAGGATTGTGATAGGTTCCATTTTAAACAGTGCATTGAAAAATTCGTTTATGTTTGTCATGCTTACTTCCGTTCAATGTTTAATCTCGAATTTATCGTCTATTAAGGAACCGCCTAGAAGACATAAAGACGATTTTCATATCAAGGAGATGAATCCAATGGTTTGTGCAATCATGCCTTATATGTTTAATAGAGATAAAAACCTACTGGGCAAAAGCAATGTGAACTGCATCCAATCGCTAAAAAAACCATTTCCGTTCCATACAATTCACATAGATGGGCCCTTTTCATGGGGAGGATAATGAGGATAACATATTGGTAATTGCTGACGCCTTCACAAGATTTATACTTCCATTTCCTTGCAGAACCTTACAAGCGAAAGAAACTACTCAGGATTTGACAAATTTTGTTCTGCTGTTTGGTGCACCAACAAAAATTATAAGCGATAAAGGAACGAACCTTACGAGTGAACAATTCAAACATGTTTGCAATTCTAATGGTATTGAACATCACACGATTGCACCTGGATCAAGTAGAGCATAGGTATAGACAAGTTGAAAAGTAGTAAATCTATTAAGAACTAATTTGGAAGTTCAAATCGAATGGACGAGTTAAGTGAGTAGAGTACAGTAAGCCCTAAACACCACCATCTCTAAGACAACAGTACTTTCACCCCTAAAAATATTGACGGCAATCAATGGACGCCGGAAATAAGTGCCATATTTGCGAATCTTAAAATCGAACCTGAATATGAAAATGTTGATGCCTTACGTGAGCTTGCACACAAACGCATTGGTGCAATTGCCCAAAAAATGAAAACAAGATTTGACAAAGGTAAATCTAAGCCAACAAAATTAGAAATATTAACAGTTGTTTTACATAAATCAAATCACATACGAAAATCAAAACTTGATATACACTTTAAAGGTCCTTATGAAATAATAGGTATTTTGCCTAATGACAGATACAAACTGAAATAATGCGATTCAAAAATTGCCATTGTTACGGCAATCTGATGTTGAAATGTTATAAACAAAAATTATATTGATTATAATGAAATTTTGTTATGTTTTTGAAAATTTGAGTTTTTCACGATGGTATCGGATATTTCGCAGAATATTATATTGAATGAATGAGACATGTTTACGCCTGTGAGCTAAACCTCTGAGCTTATTAATACTTGTTTGAAAAGTAGTCAAGCTGCGGGCCCCTGAACTACTAAGGTCTGTTTTTTTTTCTTGCAATAAGATGAGACAAGTTTATGCCCAAGGGATAAACCTCTGAGCTTATATGTTGATGAGACAAGTTTATGCCCGAAGGATAAACCTCTGAGCTTATACGTTATTATTGAAGGATATATTGAATGTGTGGTTTCATCGAGAGCGATGAAAAACGCAGGATGGCCGTGTTAGAGATCGAAAACACTTTGAATTATTTTAATTGAACGTTAGTTAAAATTCGATCGAATTATGTTGGAAAATAATTCTATTAGAAATGTCAAGCAAAATTGGTATAAAAAGGAGAATCTGTGCTTCTGGAGTTCAGAATCGTCTGGACTGTGAAAGAAGCGAGCCAGAAGTATTGGCACAGAATCGACTAATTATCATTCATATATTTTTAACAGTTAGTTATGTCATATATTATTTGAAAAAAATAGATTTAAGATACTGGTTTCAATACATTCACGGGTCCGTATTTTTGGGTTTTAATTTAAGCACCAGATAATTCGAGAATCGTTGCTCATATACAAGAAAAGCAAAAAGTTGTTAAATCGGCAACAAATGTTGTCACAATTAATTCAACATGTAGTTCTTCGAAGAAGAAATTTCTCAAAGCCAAAATTAACAGCTGATTTTGCTATGTCAACTAAATCTTTTGTTTTCAGGGGATGAATGATATCGAAAAAGTTTAACAATTGTTTTCTTTATATTGGTATATTGATCAAAGGGCACGGAAGTGCCCAGCCAAGTTCTAGCACTACTCCGTTTTTTACAGGATCGAACTCAAGAACGTTCTTAACACCCCATAACTTTTGAACCCATAGAGTTAGAAATTTCAAATTTGAATTACGTATTGACTTCATGGAGACAAAGGCCCTGTAATAAAAATAATTTTGTAGAACCACTACTAATTGGCAAAGCAATTATATTGTTGAAGTTTGCAAAATTGAAGTGTGAAAGTGTTATCTGTTATATTCAATATTTAAAATCAAAGTAGAGAATACAACTATATTAAAGCAAATAGAAAATAATTTGGATGAAAATTTAAAAGTTCCCTGTTCAAGTTTTAAAATGTTAGTAAGAAAACTTGCCAAGTGAACTTTATCAAAATAGTCAAAAATTTTTAAATTTGAAATTCTTTTCGATTTCGGTTGCATATAAAAGAAAATATATGTAAGTATAAATATAAAGTTTTATTAAAGTGGTTGGATTTCCTTCCTCTTTCTTGGATTGTATTTTAGGTTTTCAAAAAAGGTTGATACACATAAACAAATTTATGAGTGATATTCAAAAAAGCTATTAGACAAGTGTGACTTTTCGCATCCATTCGCTAAGATTAAGCTGGGTCTCCGAATTGTTCATAACCCCTCAATAGTACAACGTTCGGAAACACCGTGGTAAGGTCCGTCATATTTCTGCCTTGCCCCGGCTATGCCGGGGTTGTTTTTGTATTATGTTTTATTATGGTACTCTTATGAAGATGTGAAAAGTCGACATTGATGTCGTGCAGGCTAAAAAAGTTGTAGTGGTCAAATATTTTTATAAGGTTTTATCGTTATTTGAGAACCCTATCAAAGACATTTGTAGAAAATTATCTGTTATTCGGCCAGGTCCGATAATTAAGACTTATTCACCCTTTTGCAAAAAAAACACAAAATTACTTTGTCTCAAACTTATTTATCAAACACTTTCAATTTTCACTTTTCAAACACAGAATCTTTATTTTATCGCAGTTCACAATCAATTGAATTCGACTCGCTTTCGAGTGCCTATTTATTTATCTCAAACAACTTCCAGAAAATACTGGGATTTGTAGGCAATGAAAGTCTCTCCATACTTAACGAAAAGTTTTTCTCTTATGCACTAGATGTTGCCTCTATTTTATTTTGTTATACACAAGTGTATACTCTCAATACACTTTTGCTACATACTTATTATACTATAGCAAGATATTCCTCTCTTTTTGCGTATAGGGTGTAAACACTGGGGTGATCGTAGGCCTTATGGGAAAAAATTATTTCGGAATTTTGTTGTGGGAACCACAGAAATTGTGTAGTTTATCCAAATTTTAAGATAGACGAAGTCTTAGCACTATTGGAGCACGTGAACACGTGCCGACGGACGGTCAAAAATTAAAAAAAACAAAATTTTTCGCTGACGAACAAGGTTTCGGAGACATAACTCCGAAACCACTCTACACATTCTCACGAAACTGTTCTTAAATGAAAGCTTATGCTATTCTTAATATTTTATATCACGTGCATTCTTATTGTAACATTTAGTCTGAGCGATAAAATAAGAGTAGAAGGTACCTCCAGGAAAAACCCTTTAATATGAAATCAAGTATACTGAATTCTTATAAGATTATAACACAAAGTACATCGTTATTTTATTAATGTTTTTTTTTTTTTTTATTACTATCATTAAACAAACGAAGGAAAAAATTAGAGGGAAAAGGGTTAATCAAGAGATTTACTCAATGTTGACTTCGATGCATCTGGGTAAAGTTTCCTGCATTGAGAAACCACCTGTAATACAAACTGTTTTTGTTCCTCGTTTTTTGTAATTTTTTTAAAATTCAAATCCGTTATTAACTTTACTCCCCTCTCTGCTACATCATTAACTACTTTCAGTTAGTACCTAGTTTGTTTAGTTATCAACATAGACGAGAAGGGCTCTTCGTACTAGCTGTTCCATCTGCTCTTTTCGTAGCTTATGATCCTAGAATTTTCAGAACTCTCTATCTTATCTTCAGCAAGTACTTTTTCCGCATTTGCATTTTTTCATTGTCAGACATTGTGGGATCAAAGAAGGTGAAGCCAACCATCTCGGCATTCAAATACCACAAATGGTTTGAAAATTTTGATAAGCATCGGTCAGATATTTCTTTGTCAATGCTCTCGTACTCTAACAGACTCTGCAACATTTCCAAATCCTGCTTAGGAGCCAGATGAGCCTTAGGAGCATTGAACCAAGCCTTGCAGTAGACCCTTACAAGGAAAATGCAGAGCGCTTCTAAGAAACTATTTTCTTTATCTGTTAGCTGAAACTGCCCGCGGAAGGATATGTTTCTAAACAGTAGATAGCTTTGGCCATCCATCTGGCGTGGCTGATAGCACATGGAGCCTTAAAACCCACCACCCGTCCAGTATACGAGTAGCATTTCTATCCTTTACCGCACATCGATCAAAATCAGAGACAGCTTCATGGTTAGCAAGTCCCTGTTGCCTCGCAGCCTTTTGCTTGTAGAATGCCCAGAAATTTCTTCGTTATCTTCAGGATCACAAAGATTTATGCGAACATCATCAAATTCTTCAGACAATGGGATATTGTCCTCTGCATAACTAAGGAATTGTTTTAACTAAACAAAAAGTAAGATGTGTTTTCGCCAGCCCCTCTCAACAGCCCGTACCCTTATGCTTGTTTCTTAGGGGCTGAAATTTTACTTGCTTGAGTAGGTTATAAGAGTGGATTATCTTGCCTACCTCCATTAGAAGGTGACTAACAATGATAAAGATGATAAACTGCACAACTTCTTCGAACGAAATTCCGACATTGAACTTTTACGACCACCCTAATACACAATTTACATTACACATAACATCGATCGTTCAAATGGCCGCCGCCGCAGCTTCGCTGGGAGGCGCCTGGCGCGCGTTCAAAGGTCCAGTTTTAAATTTACGTAAACTTCAATGTATATAATTTATCTCTTAGCTTCATCTGTTTCATGCAATTGTTGTTATAATTAATTAAACATATTTTCCATAGTAACTTGTTTTACTGTTAACTGCAAGAGTGCACGCTGCAAACAACATTTCAAGTGTCTAAAATTAACATTTATAGTTTCATATCAATCTTTATTAGATAATACTTCTTCAGGTTTCAACCGACCTGACATATAGACTATACTCAAAATAGCGTCAATATCACACCATAATTATGATCGACCAAAAGGTAAATTCGAAACTGCACTTTTATACCTTATACAAACATGTAGCCACGCTGTTCTTCAAATTGGTAGCATGTATACCCTTTTGGAAGCTGGAGTAGCTTTTTGCTTTACCCAAACACAAGACTGCGGCCCGTGTCAATCGTGTGCTACGTGCCGTGAAGTATTCATAATACTGGGATACTGTCGTTTGTGGTAGTGACTATGCGCCTAAAGCCGCTCAGTAGCGACGAAGTGATCAACCTTCGCCGATTGATGATCGTTTGTGCATTTATGGATTAACGCCCAATTGCTTAAGTGTGTGTGTTTATTGTTTCTTCTTTTTCCTTTCTTAAATTTTACTTAGGCTTGGTGCTTATAGGACCTATTTTCTGTCTCTTTACTCTTATATTCTTGAAATCAGTATCTAGCGTTATGGTAAAATACGCTAGCAAGTCATAAGCCGCAACGGTGAGCAGCGAGGGTAGACGTAAATGCATTATTCAAGGCACATACCAAGCAATGATTTTCGATATATGTTCCCACGGTACGCTTTGTTTGGCTTCGTCTCTTTGGTCTTTAACTTAAGGTATTTCGAAGTTGGCTTTGTTTTCTTTAGAGTTGGTCAAAAAACATTGCTAGTCTAAGAAAGAAGCGAAACCTGATATGATTACCATTATTGTCTTTGGGAGTGTTTTTTGTTTTTTTTTTTTTATTATTATTATTATTATTTTTATTTTCTTTTTATTTTCACAAGATCTATAAATTGTAATAGATGTGCACATTTTATAAATAGATGTTGATTTTTGTGACCTTTGTATCGTTATAGATTTATGAAAGTTAATTAGGCTATAGGTGACAATATGGTCTTAGTTAAAAGTTCATTTATTGACCACAACTACAAAGTTAAAATTCAAATACAAAAGAAAACACAGACGCAAATTACTTTTCTAATTGGATGCATTTCGGGTTAACATGCCGCCCATCTTCAGCAATTAACAAGAGTCGTTTCTCAATAAAGGAATTTTGGCTTAAAAATTCAATTCAATATTCTCGACCACAATATCGATTCATTTCTTTAAAATTTTAATTAAAGTTTATTTACTAAAAGCTCTTTTTAACAATAATATATATTGCAATTGATGTTAAAATTAATGTCTCTAATTTAATATATTGCAGCGAATACTAAAGTTAATACCAGCGAAAGCCACTATACTAACAAGAAGTTTTCGTTATTTTTTAAAAATACGATACACATGTAAGGTAGGTTGGATAAGTTGAGACAAGAAAAATCGTATCGGAGGTAGTCTAAAACCCTGCTTCTGTTAAGCCGGGTGGGGCAGTTAAACAAAAAGAATTACTAATTTATAATAAAAATCATTAAAAAATCCATATGCACGTACACCAATCGCATTTTCAAATTTTATTTATTAAGCAACCAAATGGTACGTGAGCTAATACATTTACATTTGTAACGTAGGAATGTATAGGTCATACCATAATTCGTATCTTTCGTACCCTTAGCACCTGCAATCCATCTTGCATCGATTGTAGCGGGATCTTGAGATAGGGTTGTTGATATTTTTTATGTTTTAAAAAATATTCAAAAGGAATACTACTCATTACACTCAGCTCATTGCCTAGCTAGCTGTCTCCAGTTTTGCACTCCAAGTTGATTGAGTTCCTCCTCCACTTGCGTCTCCTCTCCTTCTTCATCCTTCAGGTATAATGTTAAAGGCTTTCCGGGTTGGAGCATTGGTGTCCATCCGCTCTAAATGACCTCGGACCTTGACCCTTCTGGCTAGGTCCATGTCGTTGTACAAACCGTAAAGTTCGCTATTGTATCTTCTTCACCATTCCCCTTCAATGCACACGGGGCCAAAGATGACCCGAAGAACTTTCCTCTTGGAACAGCCTAAGGCACATTCATCCGATTTTGTCAAGGTCCATGCTTCTGTACCATACAGCAGGACTGGGATGATGTGGGTGATGTACAATTTTACCTTATAGTTGCTCGAGAGAGGGCTTTTCCTCTCTCGACAGTGCATCGCCGACGAAGGCTTCAGACGTTCACATATTACGGCAGAGAGGATCTTGTAGGCGATGTTAAGTAGACTGGTTCCTCTGTAGCTGGCACAGCTTAGAGGATCTCCCTTTTTCAGGATCGGGTAAACAATGCTGAGGTTCCATTTATCGGTATCCATTTTTCTGACCATATCTTACAGATGATTTGGTGCATACTTCTAGCTAAGCTTGTCGCTGCTGCTTTGAACAGCACGGCAGCTTGGCAGTTGGATTTTAGCTTCTAAATAGGTTGGGTTCATGGAATTATTGGCTATCATCGTGTCCTATAAAAGGCTCCTGTCTGACGGCGGGGTTTCTGTTCTTCGTCGCAGTTATACTGTCTACAGAAGTGGTCTTTCCAAATCTCCAGCATTGACTGAGATTCTACTATGATGTTCCTTTGTTTATCTCTGCAGGCATCGTTTCTTGCTCGATGATCTCGAGTCAGCTGTTTTACCTTCCGACAGAACCTCTTTCCTGCTGTTGGATCTCTCAACATCCTCGTTCTGACGGTGTTCATGCTCTCTCTTTTTTCTCCTGAGATGCCGACGTTCCTCTCTCCACTTTTGCTCGTAGAGCTCACCAGCAGCTCTTGTCCTTCTATGCAGGGCCACTTTGTATGCCTCCTGCTTGGCTGCATGGGCCTGCCTGATGCATTCCGTCAAACCAGGGGTTTCGTTTTAGCGTCTGTGTGAAACCCAGCACATTAGAGGCGGCATCTTTAACTGCTTTCCGGCAATGTTGCCAGATATTCCTAGCACTACCTTGGCTTCGACGTGCTGGCTGTGCTTTCCGAGTGTTCCACCCAATTTCATAGCTAGGGCAATGCTCAAATGTTAATACCTTTTGTCGAGGAGACTTTTTCCCCGAGTCTGCTTCCCACGACGAATCCTCATCCAAAGAGCCGCCGTTGTTGCTCTCGGTAGCAATTACCATATAAGAAATCGGTCCTCTTGACCGGTTCATCCCATCGCGTTTCCTGGGTAATGATAATGTCTGCTTTGTAGCAGTTGAGGGTCACCGCTTATTCTTCGGCAGCACACGGTCTTTTAAGGGACCTAACATTCCACGTGCATATCCAAAATTCGTTCTACATTTGGCTACAAACAGAGAGCTAAGGATATGACATTTCTACGTTTTTGAAAAATAAACAAAAATTTGGAATTTAAATTTAGATATTTAATTCATAATAATAGCAATGAGCTCGAGAGACGATGCTATTTTTAACGATTTACGAATTTTTAACGACGCACGTGGCACAATCTCGAAGAATTAAAATTTACAAAAGGAGAATAGATCTTTTCGATGAATAGGACGATATATTTTTTTCGGCACTACAGGTATGTACATCTTTTTTGTTTAAGTGGTAATTGATTGTGAAATAATGTTTTTTTAGTTAAAGATTTGATGAGGACACTGCAAGGAACATCGTTGATCTTGTACGAGCTGATATCTCGTTGTCTTCCAACAGAGGTGGGGTGTTGTCACCAGAATTGATTGTCCTTACCGGAATCAGGCATTTAGCTGCAGGCTCTTACCAAAAGGATGTCGGTACGCGTTAAATTATACATTATTTTCATTCTAAAATGTGAGTAATTGCGTTCGCAAATTTGTCAGGGCATTAGCCTCTAAAGCAGGCCAATCCATCGTGTTCCCTTCTGATCCGTAGGAAATAAGGCAAGTGAAAAGTATTTTGTTTAGAATTGCGGGGTTCCCACAATGCGTTGGTGCTGTTGATGGCACCCATCCCAATCCCGGTAAGGAATTCGGAGCAAGACGTAGATGCAGACAAAAATTTTACTCAATCAACGTACAGGTATTTATATTTTATGTTATATTATTATTTTTTTAAGCTATACTATGCGATGCAAATCAGCGCATTACCGATATTGTCGCCCGTTGGAGGGGTTCGGTGCATGATTCGAGAATATGGCGAGAATCGTCTATTTGCCGCCGTTTACAAACCATGGATCTGAGAGGAGGAGTAATTCTTGGTGACGCTGCATACCCTGCTTCAAAAACAATGATGACAATATTCAGGATATCTGCATTGCTCTCGGAACCAGAAAAACGGTATAATGAAGCCCATATACGCACAAGAAATAGCATCGAAAAATTATTTGGACAGCTGAAAAATAAATTCCGATGTTGTTTCAATGGGATACAACTCAATTACATGGATGCCAAGGCTTGAATTGTTGCTATATCCATTCTACATAATATTTCAAAGAACTTTTCAAATGGCATTTTACTGTACATTATGAAATAAAATAAAATTTGAATAGTATTTTTTCATAAATGGATTTTTAAACGCTTCTGTAGCAAACTTTTCTGAAGAAGAATTCGAGTCGGATAGTGATAATGACGATGGCATGTCTGTGTTGCCAGGGAAGGTTAACGGGTAGTTTTTATGGATCGCAATTTATACAAACTTATTGTACATAAAGAAAATGAAGAGTTTTTTTTCATGTCATTTTTGGTTACGTATACACCCCAGTGAACAAAGATAATAATCTCCTGTTTCAAGGTTCATAACAATTCAGAACAGATGTAAATTAGCGCATTTAATACTTTTTATTATTACGAAAATTCATGTACACAATGAATATTAGAACAATAACTAAAAACAGAAAATAAATATATATATGCAGATTATGATACCTACTGGTATGAAGGTATGTATTTATTAATTTCAGGTGCGATTTTTAAATTTGTTAGCACAATCTTCCTTTCAAGGACTTCCAACTTTTAAAGTTGTACTCTTTCTTTCAAGGCGAGAATATTTTTCAATCCTTCGGTCTCCATATCTACATATTTGTTTCATCTGCTTCTTCCGAATTTCATTCGAAGAAAAACTTATATGAAATTTGTAGATGTGCATGAGAATATATTTTATTTACTTACATTTTAATCAAAACCAAAACTTATAAACAGCTTTCATCCAAAAAGCACAGATGACAGCAACAACGTTGCCTGAACATTTAAATATGACTTTAAACATGAGTTTCACAACTTTAAAATTTAAACTGAAGTTTTACGCCCATTCTGAATATTGAAAAACTTATCGGGCATACCACTTTAAATTAATTTCGATTAGGTTACACCAATCGTGGTCACGGGTTGAACGATAACTTGTGGGTTGATGTTTTGTTTTTTTTTTTCTTATTGTCTCCTCTCGATCGTAGGTTGTACCCTTGTGTTTGTTAGCGTTTAGGACGGTACAAGATTGCATTATTTGCTGTTGTTGTGAATTTGTTTTTTTTTCTTTTTTCAAGCTGGCAGGTTGTTGAAGAACAAAAAATCGTGGCATTTGTCATTAAAAAATAAGATGGAAATATTGGACACAGGGTTTATAGGAATCCCACCCACACCGACAGATATTTAAATTCCATAATTCCAAACAACACAGCGTTTCAGAAAATTCAACTCAAGGAAATGTATAGAGTTTTTTTCCCATATGGAAAATTCGTTTCTAAAGCAATTGTACCAATCTTGCCGAAACAAATCACTAATCAATATTTAGGCAAGCCACCAGAAAAAATCCGCCAACTTCTAAAATCTCCAAATGTTTTATTTTCCCTACAGAATATACATACCTACATTATTTGCATATCCTATTAAAAATAAAACAGTCATTTATTCAAAGCAGTGTATGATATTTTGACATTTAATAGAAAAGTGGCTACTTATACATAGCGTCAATCAATTTTAAAGTTAGACTCCAGTTTAATGCTTAACCCTAAGACTAAATGTGATAATGAATAGCTTAAACTCTAGTTTAAGTTAGTAACAGCTTAACAGCAGTTAACAAATGTCGATGAATATGGCCCCATTGATTTCGTGCCGGCAGAAAAAAAGTCATATAAAGGTAAAAAATTCACGAAAATCTCGAGACCTGAATACAAAAAAATTGTTGGTCGTGAAATTATTTACACCACTGGCCGTAACACACACAGGTGTATAGAAAAATTCAACTCACTTGTGTGGACAATTTGCGTTCGACTAGATTTGTAGTGCAATTTTGCATTCACAAAGCTAGTTGAATTTCGACTACGTAGTGATTAGGTTAGTAAATGCACCCAATGTCTCTTTGCCGTGTATTTTGTCCTCGGTGTTACGGGCTGTCCCTAGATTGGTCGGTTTCAGGCAGCCCCTATCAAGCAAACTCATACACGTATCGAGTCTACTCTCGATCCTGCCAAAGTGATGGTGGCCTGCAGCGTTTCCAGAACCATCCGTCATAGTGGCTTCCTATAGAAGACTTATCGCACCCTAAAGGTAACGCGTCGGTGCGTTCGGCCTCTTTGCGTGAGAAAAGGCTGAGAAGATGTTTGTTATTCCGATTGATAAGTTGTTTTATGAATTTATTTTGGAGTTTTGGTATTTGATTTTTTTAAACAAATAGTATCTTGATTCGCAACATCATACAACAACTAAAAATTGATTGTAAATCTTGTGCAGAATATGCATAAATAAGAAAAACATAAAACTAAACAAAAACACAAATAGAAAGAACATACAGCTGCTATTATTTTAAAGAAAACATAAAACATAAAAAAGCTTTGGTGTTGGAAATGTTTTTAAGTAAAACTACTTAAGATTCATTAAAATTTAATTTTTAGTAAGAATGGAATTTAATTTATTGCTAATTACCTGAGCAGTAATCCAAAAACAAAATAAACCTCTGTAGCTGCTGCTGTAGGATTATTTCTTGAAAAGCGAACCACAAGTTTTTTTAAAAGATGGTGTTAGATATTGTTTCCGTCCCCTCGTTTCTGCTTTTCCTTCAAAGGTTATGGCGTTCCGTATCATCTTCGCCGAACAACCAAGAATTTCTTGAATCTTTTTATAGGTTTTGCCTTCCAAAGCAAACTTATTTATAATTTCCCGCCTCTCCAGTGTGCAGTGCTTGCCTCGACGTACTTTAAATTCATAAATGCAATAATTTTATTACAATTTTAATGGAAATATAAAATAGAATAACAGTACTTACTTTTTATCACTTTTGAAATCAAAATTTAAATTAAAACATAATTATTTAAATTAAATTTGTCAATCACTGCCCGTTAAATTATCACTTGCACCTGTAAACATAATTACTCTGAGTACAAAATACAGTTACTTACTTACTTAAGGTGGCGCTACAGTCCGTTGTGGACTTGGGCCTCAACCAACAGGCTCCGCCAGCTAGCTCTGTCCTTAGCTAGTCGTCTCCAGTTTTGCACTCCAAGTTGATTGAGGTCCTCTTCCACTTGAGTGCGCCACCTGAGTCACGGTCTTCCTCCCCTCCTACGTCCCTCGGGAATAGTGACGAAGGCTTTCCGGGCCGGAGCATTGGTGTCCATCCGCTCTAAATGACCGAGCCATCTGGGTCTCTGTCTTGACCCTTCTGGCTAGGTCCATGTCGTTGTACAACCCGTAAAGTTTTCTGTTATATCTTCTTCGCCATTCCCCTTCAATGCACACGGGGCCAAAAATGACCCGAAGAACTTTCCTCTCGAAACAGCCTAAGGCACTTTCATCCGATTTTGTCAGGGTCCATGCTTCCGCACCATACAGCAGGGCTGGGATGATGAGTGTGTTGTACAGTTTTACCTTAGTTGCTTGAGAGAGGGCTTTCCACTCAATTGCTTTCTTAGCCCAAAGAAACAGTGATTAGCAAGATTTATTCTTCATCTGATCTCGGCGCTGGTGTTATTGCCCGTGTTTATAGCGGAGCCTAGGTAGACAAACTCCTCTACTACCTCAAAGTTATATGCGTCTATTGTGACGTTCTGCCCGAGCCGACGGTGTTGGGTGTCCTTCCTCGAAGACAGTATATACTTCGCTTTTCCCTCATGTAACGCTAAACCCATTTTTGCCGCTTCTGTCTCAATTCTCACAAAGGCGCCGTTGACATCACGCTGTGTTCTTCCCATTATATCAATATCATCGGCGTACGCGAGAAGTTGAACAGATTTTTGGAAGATAGTGCCTCTGGTGTTGACGGTGGAGTTCTGCACTATCTTCTCAAGAACGATGTTAAAGAAAACGCATGACTGTGTATCGCTTTGTCTGAATCCTTTTTTGACGTCGAAAAATTCCGTAAGCTCGTTGCCAACCTTGATGGAGCAGCGTGAGTTCTCCATCGTCATTTTGCACAAGCGAACGAGCTTGGCAGGAATGCCAAAAGTAGACATAGCTTTATACAGTTTGTCTCTGTAGGTGCTGTCATACACGGCCTTAAAATCGATGAAAAGATGGTGGGTATCGATTTGGAGTTCATAGGTCTTTTCCAGGATCTGCCGCAACGTGGAAAATTGGTCGATGGTTGACTTTCCTGGCCTGAAGCCACATTGATAAGGACCAATCAGATTGTTGACAAAAGGCTTCAGACGTTCACATATTAGGGCAGAGAGGATCTTGTAGGCGATGTTTAGTAGACTTATCCTAAAAAAAAAAAAAAAAAAAAACAAGTTTTTCAGTCTATCAATAAGTATTTAACTTATGCCCGATTTCATAAACGACTTTTAAAAATTTAACAAGCTTTTTGTTGAAATAATATGTATTAAGTGTTTCACTCAGCTGTATCACTCAGTTCTTAATAATGTTCATAGTATGCATAGTATTTATTTCTGATATATAAATTGAAATCTCAATAATAAAATAATCTTTTTGTAATCAACCTTTAAAGAATAAGGAGTTTCCATTCAAAAAATATTCATTGGGTAATCTGCTCAATATAAATAATAATATTTATATTTCATTAGGTTATGGGCCCAGATTGGCAATAAATCAGTAATTGTTTGGAATTCTTCTTTCAAGAAACTTATTGGTGTTTTCTTTTTGGTTTTTTGGTTGCAAGCTTTTTGGGTAAACGTGGTAGACGTTTTTGAGATAAGACTGCAATGGGTAAGCCAAAGAAATTGGAAGGCCGTAAGAATTTCGATGAATGGAAGGTTGAGGCAAAAGCCTATCTTGCCACAAAGGGTCACTGGAAATGTTTCGACGGTACAGAAACAGATCCGGACAAAAATTTTTTGGCAATTCAAATGCTGAATTTGTTGTTGTCATCTGCGTTGTATACATACACGGAAAAGTGTACAACAGCGAAAGAAGCATGGGACTCTATTTGTTCTGCATTCGAAGACACAGGCATTGGTCGTAGAGTGGATTTGCTTAAGCAGTTGGTAGGACTTCAGCAATCAGATTTCTCTTCTATGGAGGATTATGTGCATAAAATGGTGCTAATGGCGACAAAGGTGAAAAAGGCTGGATTGGAAATTGGTGATGATGTGGTGGCAGCGCTTATGTTGGGAGGATTGCCAGATGAATATCGTCCTATGGTGATGGCAATCGAGAATTCAACAGCAAAGCTGACAACTGATTTTGTTCAAAACCGCCTTCTTCAAGAAGTTTCATATGACAACAAGGACAGTGCAGAGACTGCATTGTACGCTAGGAAGCGTTTCAATAAAAAACCAAAAAACTTTTCTCAAAAGTTTGTGAAATGTTACGTATGTGACAAGGTTGGCCATTATGCGAACAAGAGTCCAAACAGAAAGAACAAAGATGAGAAGGAGAAGCAACTCATTTGTTCCTTCATGGCTCAATCAAGCTCATCGAAGGATTGGTATATCGATTCAGGGGCATCCGCACACATGACCATGATTGGTGACAATTTGGTAGATGTCCGTGAACCTATACAACGTAAAATCCTCGTAGGTAATAATTCCTATCTTGACGTCCAGCAAGCTGGGGATATAAAAATGGCAATTGGACAGTGATTCTGATGAAAATCTTAGTGATATAGACGATGAACCTCCCATTTGTACCAGAAATGAATCGGGTGTCGGTGATTCGAGTATGTCTGGTGTTGTTTTGAGTGAGGAAATTGGCGGGAATTCGAGTGAGGCTGCTGGGTGCATGGACAAAAGCAACACCACAGTTGAAAACAGTTTCCCAAATTATGAATTCAGCTTCAGTTAACGAAGCTGATTTTGACGTTGCTCTCAGTGAGGTGTCAGTTGTTCCATGTTCTATAGCAACCGAACTTAGTGAAAGCATAATATCACAACCTGCAAATACTCGTGATGCCTTAAGTTTACATGCTATGCTGGCAGCTGCTATGAATGATAAATGTGAACCAAAATCATTTCAAGAAGCTAAGGACTGCGAAGAGAATGAAGAATGGAAGGCAGCAATGAGGAGTGAATATGAATCGTTGATTTCCAATAAAACTTGGGAGCTGTTGCGAACTTCTAGCTGGACGGAAAGCAATTGATAACAGGTGGGTCTACAAGGTCAAGCGCAATGCCACTGGTTCTATTGAACGCTACAAAGCACGTCTTGTTATCAAAGGTTATAGCCAAGTTAAAGGTATCGATTACGATGAGACTTATTCCCCTGTGGCTCGATATTGTTCAATTCGTTTCCTGCTGGCTATGGCAGCAAAATATAAAATGATAATCCACCAAATGGACGCAGTGAGTGCTTTTCTACAAGGTGAATTATCAGAGGAGATTTATATGTGTCAACCAGAAGGTTTTAGTGATAAAGAAAGCACTTTACGGATTGAAGCAGTCGAGTCGAGTAGGGAACGCAAAGTTAAATGACGTACTGGTTAGTGCATTAAATTTCAAGCGATCTTCGATTGACCAGTGCATATATTTTAAACATTCAAGCAAAAATACAATCATTTTAGCTGTGTGGGTGGACGACATCATGATATTTTCGAGCAATGCAACGATGTGTACAAAGCTAAAAAATGAATTATCAACTCATTTTAAAATGAAGGATCTAGGAGAAGCGAAATCGTTATTGGGTATGAATATCACTAAATACCCGGATGGCTCTCTATCGATCGATCAGCGCCACTACATATCAACATTTATCAAAAGATTCAACATGGATGATTGTCATCCAGTCAACACACCATTGGATCCCAACCAGAAACTATCAGAGGAGTTTTGTCCAAAAACAGATGCCGAAAGGCGTGAAATGAGAAATATTCCTTATCAAGAGGCGATAGGATGCATGATGTATGCTGCACAGATAAGTCGACCGGACATTTGCCATGCAGTTGGTGTTCTTAGCAGGTACAACAATAATTATGGTCGTGGACACTGGGCAGCGGTGAAGAGAGTTCTACGATATTTGAAAGGGACTATTGACTATAAATTAAAGTTCAATTCCAAGTCAAATGGTGAAATATTTGGTTATTGTGACGCCGATTGGGCTTCTGATCTGGATAAACGACGTTCAACAACTGGCTACGTATTTCTAGCACAAGGTGGAGCAATTTCTTGGACTTCTCGTCGTCAGCCAACTATCGCTCTATCTTCTACCGAGGCGGAGTTTATGTCAATGGTTGCAGCTATCCAAGAGGCACTTTGGCTGAAGCGTTTCGAGACCGAAATATTTTTGGGAGCATCGAAAACAATTCTTTTATATTGTGACAATCAAGGTGCAATTAGTTTGGCAAAAAATAGAAACTATCATGCACGTACAAAACACATACATGTCAGAAAATATTTTATTCAAGAACACTTATACCAAGACGTAAAAGGCGAAATAAAACTAAATTTACAGTACAAGTCTACAAAAGAAATGATTGCAGACATATTGACGAAGGCAGTCGATCATATTAAACTCAAACAATTTATTCCACAATTTGGACTTTTTGTATAGATTATAATGTTGTTTTTGTTTTTTGAATTGTTTAATAATTTGTTTATGAAACACTAGTGAGGCTGTTGAAATAATATGTATTAAGTGTTTCACTCAGCTGTATCACTCAGTTCTTAATAATGTTCATAGTATGCATAGTATTTATTTCTGATATTTAAATTGAAATCTCAATAATAAAATAATCTTTTTGTAATCAACCTTTAAAGAATAAGGAGTTTCCATTCAAAAAATATTCATTGGGTAATCTGCTCAATATAAATAATAATATTTATATTTCATTACTTTTAAACCGTAAAATGAGATTTTTCGGTTTCACCAAGCGTTTTTTAAATAAACAAACTTTTAAACACCCTTTAAAACTAAATGCCTATTTTTGACTCATTAAATTTTAAAAGTGTCATTGAAAATTTTGAAAACTGAACATAACGCTTTCTCATTTTTTCTCACACAATTTTTATAAGGATGTCAATTTTGACAAAAAATTCCCTGAAATTTCCCATTTTAAGTTGGTGAAACTCAAAAGTTTTAAGGATCTGATATAATTTAAAAAGATTTTTGCTAGGAGTACTTTTAGTGTTTGTTTATGAAACTGGGCATTAAAGTGATAAATATGGAAAATAATGTGTTCCCTCTATAATTTAACCACGATTTAAATACTAAAATCGCTAAAATAATTATACATATTGTTCGGCAAAATAAAATAGTCTTCAGTTGTAGACCACGCGTCCACTCTCTTAAAGCGTTTTTTTTTTTTTTTTGATAATCCGGAATTGGTACAAGAACTGTCCGGTTCCGGATACCAAACGAACATGCAAACACAGTTTTTTGCTTCTAATGGTTGAATGAGAAAACTCGTTTTTATTTTCCTTATTTTTGTAAACATGTGCATTTGTGCATGTATATGTAATGCTTTTTTTGATTCCGACTTCAAATTCGGAATCGTTTTTCTGTTCTTTACAGAACAAGAACTGTCATCTTGTGCCATCTCGAATTCAGAATCGTTCGGAACAGTTCCGGATCAAAAAACGCTATTAGCCACGCGCCCACTGGAGAGTTAAGAATCCCTAAGAAACCAACGCACACTCGGGCCGGTTGTATGGAGGGCGTGCTCAAAATGCAAAATTGAGAATAGCGGTATCTTTCATTTTTGTGTTGTTGGTGCAGAGTTGACATAATTATCTATCAATTAGTTAAACTTTGAAGGTCGGAGGGGCAGTAAGTTGCTATAGGCAACCGAAAAACAAGGTCTATTGGTAAATTCAAAGAAATGTTGTGTTCTTAGCGGTCACTTAAAAGTTAAAAGAAAAGATTTGCAGAGAGTTTAAGAAAAAAAAAATCATCCATTAATCAAGATAATGGATTAGATATGGAAAAAGTGTTCTTATCAACAAAAATAATAAAACCCATGGAAAAAAAAATAAAAAGGGCAAATATCCATTCAAAATTTTTAAAACAGATTTGTCTCATATTTGCAACAGAGGTTTCTGAAACTGTGTATGAAGACTCATAGTTTAAATATTCTTTTAGTATAAGAAAATGCTAGAAGTGCAGGGCTCTGTTGCAATTTGAAGTTTTTTAACAAGTTCTAAATATAAAAACTAGGTTTTGGGGGGTTGAAAAATCTTTCATTTTTCAGATTCTGGTCCAAAAACAATTATTAAAAAAAAAGGTTTAAGTTGATAAATTGATTAGCACAGTAATGATAAAGATTTGTCTTTGAAAGGAATCCCATAGAAAATAGTTTTGAGCACGCTCTCTATACAACTGCCGCGCCCCCAGTGTGCAACGTTTTGAAAATGAAATAGTAATAAAAAAAAAAACAGAGCATATGTATGTGTGTACAAAAAATCAACGTCATCATACTTACTTCATTGTTTTCAAAAGAACAAAAGATAATAAGATCCTTGCGTGGGAACTCACCAGAAATCCTTATTCCCACGAGTTTGGCAGGTATACAATTGCACAGCTGAACTCGAAGGAAATAAACTGATGCGAGATAAAGGAAATATACATACATAAATTCATAGTCAAGTCAACATTCGGAATCAACCAGTCACCAGCACCACACCAATAACAAGAATATACAGATTGAAAAAATGCTCTACGAAGTATCGCACAGCAATATTGAAAACATTGTTGTTGAAGACAGGAATTCCCACACTTTTTACTCGCAGCATAAACAGCACCCACCTGTTCTATGTGTACTGCGCAACACTTTCCTCAGGTTGTTTTGAGTATTTCTCTTTGTGCCGTTGTTCCACCTCATACAAAGCCATGTGCCAATGACCAGTTTTGTTATGTGTTCCGATTGGAAATCAGGGATAAAAGGCTGTCTGCATGGCTGACTGATGCCCAAAAGGATGTTTGTTGCAATCTCAAAAAAGTTCCCACACATTTTTCACTGCGGCTGTTGCTCTTCTACGCTTCTTGTCTCGTTTCTTCTTCCACTCATTCTCTTTTCGTCTTCTTGTATTTTTAACTCAAAGGTTTCTTTTATTATTGTGGTGGTAAATATGAACAGTTTCTACCTGAATCTTACTTAGTTGTTAGGTTTTCCGGTCAAAGCAACACGTTCGGTTATAAAACGGTGAGCCCGGAAAGTGACTGCATCAGATTGAATCTATTCCTCAACCAAGTAGCATCGCTGAGTTGTTATCTAAGTTTTAAGTCGTGTATCTGGAATAAAGAAGTTTCTTATTTATATTTACCAACGATTATCATAAATAAAGATGTTTACGGACGTCAAAAACCTCGCCCCTAATCAAGGTTTGGATATATCATCTTTAGCGACAAACTACAAAACTAAAGGAAAATTTCACAAGCTCTTCAAACCACTTCTACGCCTGCTGCGAAGTGCGAAGAAAAACTCTAATAGTTGCACACAATCTATCGCCCACCCAAACAATGTTAATTTAAACAATAACTTAAATCTAGTCTTTATAGCACCTCCAATTATGGAGGCGCTCGGTGAAAATATTACAAAAGCTAACTACGAAGATTATGCTGTCGTTATCCGGAAGGTTGCAAGAGAAGAGGAATTTTTACGCTCATACTTTGCAGAGGATCCCTTCAGTGAAGCAACACCGTACGGATTAGATTGCAGTGTTACAAAATCACAACCAACAATAGCTTGTTCTTGTTCACACGGCCTTAATTGTCAACAATATCACGAACCTTTTAAAAGCCATGAAGATTGCTGTAAAATATCCCCTACAAAAGACATATCCGTGGATAGTAGTTTCGTTCCAGTACACTTCGTTAGAAATGAAAATGGGTCTTTCTTTTGGACAGCTGAACAAGTAAAATTAGATGACGATCTAATAGAACCTCTCCACTACACTTCTCATCTTGAGCCTGCACAAGCACAATATGATAATCGAGCCCTACTATACTAGTTTTTCTAGTAAAATTTGTATGTTTATCATCAGGGATCTCATTAGATTGATTATTTGCAATAATGTTTTGTGATATTTTGTGTACCTATTTTATATATTTATCAAAGCTTCAAACCACTGTTAATGTTGTTTAAAAAAAAAACCTACATAAAACCAATGCTACTTATAATTATTTTTATTAACTATGTACCTTTAAGGTTTGAAATATATTTTACTTCAGAAAATATTCAAATTGTTTTCTTTTTACACCTTTTTTTAAATTACTTTTCATGCTTTGCTCAGCCTACTCGCATTCTCCAGCTTCGTGCAGGTGAAGATTGAAGAATATCTCTCAAGATTTATGGCACTTTCGATTGAGTGATTTGAATGTCTTCGATATGAAGAAATTGATAAATTAGTCTATGGCCTTTATATGCCAAGAGCACAGTGCGAGTATTATGGAAAGGATAGAGGATGTGAAAGGAGGTGTCGGTAAACATTGGTTTGGAATTCTTGAATATTGCAATATTGAAGACAGAGAGGGAAGACAGAGTGTGGAAGAGAGTTCCACATTCGTGTAGTACGGCAAAAGAAGGATTATCTGTACATGACAGTACGTCCGAAGTTGGCATTCATGGAGGCGCAGGTATTACGGTTGAATATCTTAAGGGGAGGAATGCAACTGGGCTATTTCACTAGAGCATATACCGTTGAAGTAACGGTAAAATAGGGTGAGGCATGAGACATTACGCATACGTTCGAGCGATGAAAATGACTCAACGATGGTATGATCACCAATCATCTTGAATGCTCTTTTTTGGATGCTGTCCAGAAGACTTGAGTATGTCACTGGAGCACCAGCCCAGACATGACAGTTATACTCAAGCTTAGGACGTATGTACGTTTTGTAGATGATAGCCAGATCAAAAGGGGAAACAAATTTCTTGCATCGTCTTAAGAAACCTAGACATCTGGTGGCATTTTTGGTGACATCGCATATGAGTCAATTCCATAAAAGATGGTTCGAGAATCTCAAGATGTTTGGTCTCATTGATGCAATTGCCACTCATGGACAGTGGGAGATATATCTGTATTGTATTCCCCATGGTACAATGCTGTTTAAGCCCGAGTTTAATGAGCTTATAATATTTTGCCGTTGCAGTTCCACATCCGAAGAGGAAGAATGTGAGTCTGGAAACGAATATGAGAAGCTAAGGGTACTGTCGTCAGCGAAACAATTTATTGGATTAGTAGTAACAGACAAGAGATCATTAATGAAAATTAGAAGATGGTCGGAGACAAAACGGAGCGATCCCTGGGGCACACCAGCAGTTATATTGTGGGTTTCAGACTTGAACCCGTCCAATACAACTTGTATAGAACGGTTTGAAAGAAAGTTTTTAATCCAACGAAGGAGGGATTCATCGATACCAAAGGTACGTATTTTCGATAAAAGAGCAAGATGCCAGACTTTATCAAATGCCTTTGAAATATCAAGTACAACAATTTTACATTCTTCAAAACGATTTAAAGATTTCTTCCACGGTTCGGTGAGATAAACCATCAAATCACTAGTGGACCTGTTGCTGATGAATATCCCAGTAAATATGTGTTTGAGTTTTACAATAGGTGTGTTTTTGTGACTATCAAGTAAAGTAAAGAAAACAGAATATCAAAAAAACGATCCAGATTCAAACTCAATTTTACTCTCAATTTTGATTTAAATTTGAATGCTTTCATAAAACAAACTGACAAATTTTGACATTTGCCATATTCAATTATTCAAAAAATTTACTACAGCTCCCTCTGAGTTTAAAAAAAAAGGAATTAACATTCCACGTAAGTTTTACTCTCGATAAAAAGCTAAAGTTAAATCCAGTCAATTTTTATTGTTGTTTTCTTTGTTTAAATTTTGTTTTACTTTACTTGGTTGTCACGAAAACACGCCTTATGATATGATACTTTTTTATTCCACTAGCTAACCCGGTACATCTTGTTTTCTCTTTGTAAATACCTTTTCAGATATCGAAATTAACGTTTTTTGGGAAAGTTCACTCGGGCGTATACTTACTATTTTTTTCAGAAGAGGGAAGAAGAAACGTAACCGCGCTTTTTTACGAAAACTATTTGAGCAACAAAATTAATGCTTGCCGCACAATTTAGCAACAATATATGACATTGGCATGTGCGTAGGAAGGTAGTACTACTCACAACATGATTTTTCTTATAGGTATAATTTCATTTGCGTTCCTCTTTTTCTTTTAGTTTAAAATATGTATACATATATTATTTCGTATCTTAAATAGTTAATTTATTTTTTTGCCATACGTTTATTTTCTAATACGTAATAACCAGACAATCGTCAACAGAAAACAACATAACGCCATCGTCCAGGTACACTTCATTTAGGGAAGACCGAGCACTTACTTGCACTTACAACTAGCTTTTATGTACGATTGTTAACAGTTGATGTTAACAATCGTTAATCGTTGTTCCTGAACTCGCAGATTTGCACGAATCGTATCAAAATCGTTTCTCAAATTTGTCACTGCCTTCTTCGTGCAGTTGTATACCTGCTTTGCGAAATATATCGAAAATTTAAAATTAATAAAAATATTTTCTTTTGCTTAACTTTATGAATTTAATAAACTTCGAATGAATGTTAAATCTTCCTTTTTATACTTGCGACAATAGAATATACGGCAAGTATTGATTTCGTAAAAAAATTGAGATTTTGATCAAATATGACAGTACGATGATAGAGGAGTCGAAAAAAGTTGGTCCGGCGATTCCGTTCAACTGTCTGTAAACGCACCTACAGTCTTAACCACAGGTCCGATTGACTTCAAACTTCGAAATTAGAAGGTAGAGTGAATTCGCGAAAGAAATACAAAAATTTGTTTGTATTTAGGAAAAAAAATATTTTTAAAATTTTTTTCCAAAATTCTATATCTTTTTGAAGAAAATTTTAAGAAAATTTGAAAAATTGATAATTTCTTAAGAAATCGTAAGACATCAGTTTTTTCCAGGTAAATGTATGATTTCTTATGAGAGCATTTAAAAATGTTCAGGTATATATAGTACGAAATTATGAGTTTTCAGCCTCGAATTATTTTATTTGTGGTTTTCAGCCACGAAGGCATTTATGGAAAATATGGTTGTAAATAATGAATTTAAAAAACCGCTCCAATGATTGTTTTGTCAGATAAAATTTATTTTTGATACATATTTCAATATTAAGGACTGTTAAGGACCTAGGAGTTCTTTTTACACATAATGTAGATCTTTCTGAGCATATTAACGGCATAGTCGATAAAGTAAATTCTAGCTTTTTGGTGCAACGCTCGTGAATCACCCTGTATAGCCAATAGGTTATACGAGGTTGAAAACTGTAGCTTTCTTAACTCTTTCCTGAATATTAAGTTTCCAACTTAAGTTTTTGTCTAATATCAGACTAAGATATTTGGCTTCATTGGGAAAAAATAGTGGTACACGTTTTGGTGAAGGAGGAACAATTACTGAAATTCATCTCAATGATGGGCAAAGTTATATCGCTGGTATGTTGAAGCTCAGCTGGTATGATTTGATCTGGACCTGGAGATTTATAAAAAACTATTCAGAGCCTATGTCAATTTTTCTTTTGTAACAAGACCTCGAGGAAAAGTTAAGTTAATACCAGACCCAGGACGATTGGGGAAACTTTTTAATTTTTAATTTCTGTCAAATTTAATTTTTTATCCATTCGAAAGGGAGTTGAAAGTCAATTTTGTATGAATATTTTTTTTTGGAATGTAAGAATACAACAAAAGCATCAGTAAATCTCACGAATGACGAACAACGAAACCATTAATAAACGTTGCCTTACGGATATTGTAAATGCAACGAATAAATTCGAAGTTATCTCATGACAGACAATTTTCCTACGTTCTATGAACATTCGTACCATGTACGAATTTTTTTCTTACGAATGTCATTCGAAGCAATTTTACTACATTTTTTCAGTGAGCGCATTTTAATATTATTTACGAAATGATAAGATATTTTTTAATTCAAAGTATACCTGTGCTCATACAAAAGCCATCACATCACATAAATAAACATAGGTACATACATATAAAAATTACCATAGGTACAAAGATACAAACAAAAAATAATCACAAAGTCAAAAATTGTTTGAATTTTGTTTCGAATTGAAGGAAATGCCTGTCAAAAAATACTGCTGGTGGACTCAAAAGTTTCAAATACATGCTAGAACTAGGTTCTTAAAACGATGATTTTAAATCGAGTTCTAGAGAAGTGAAGAAATGCCCGAGTTCCAAATATTCTAAATTCTAAACCGAGATTCACTAAATCTATTTATAAAGGGAATTTAGAACTGTGTGAAAAAATTAGGCGTTAGTGTTTTTGATTTTTATTATTGTAAGGGCAAATCACCTAATGGTCGAAGTTCATCAGCGAGTTGTAAAGATTTTGACGGATTAAAAACCTCAGTTTCCTCCTATCTAGACTTGGTTTACAAGATTTACGGTTCGACACATCTTAATTAAAATAATTCAAACCGAACTCGTAAGATCTTTTCGATTTCAAAGCGTGCATCGGTTTTGGTCAAACTAAAGAACCTATGAGATATTTTTCAATATAGGGGCGCCGCCGATGAGATGCTTGCCTATGGCGCCCTCAACGCTTAATTCGCCACTGATCAACTGGCCCATCCCAGACAAAATCTCTAGCTACGCAAATATTACGTAATATTACGCTAGCAGAACATCGATTTTTCCAAGAACTAGTGGAGCAGCAAAATCTATTGTTGCGGCACAAATAAGCAACAAATAAGCAAATAAAAAAAAAACTTAATACTTCTCGGTGCCGGCTTATACAATGGTTCTGCTAGCGTAATAGACGTCGGTGAAGGCGGTCTTGATGGGCTCTTCTACTAAGATTTTTTCCTGATGATTCCCTGTAATGAAAATTATGTGCTTCAATTTTGAATAAAATTATTTTTTACTACATTTTGTTCTTTATTTTTTCACCATTAAAAATTAAACAAGAAAGAGTAAGCATTTCTTTACCCGCTACTTTTATAAATGGGAAATGATCAACAAAAATTCATTAAAAATATAATCCCAAGAGTTAGTCTTTTTTTTATAGGACACTTTTAGTGCTCATAGGCTGGGAGCCCACAATCCTGTAAGTGAACTTACACGGATTACAAAAAAATTTTATATTAAAAGATAGTTCGTAGATATTCGAACAAAATTAGCCCGGTATAACGAGGTATATCCTGGCACCAGTATTTTTTAAACATATTTGTTATTATTAATAATCATTAATAATTTGCACTTATCGCGGAAATTAATTTCAGCTAGCGAATTTTAATCAAAGTTTAGTTCTTTCGGAAAAAATGGTATGAGAGCTGCCATCGTGGCAACAACCTATACCTATTTTAAAAACTTATGAGTGATAAAGTTTTGCCCGTGATAAGGGTAAAACTTTATCACTCATATTATGTAGTTAAAATTAATTTCCGCGATAAGTGCAGATTGTTAATGATTATTAATTATAAAAAAAATTGTTAAAAATGCTGGTGCCAGGATAGACCTCGTCATACCGGGCTTATTTCTATAAACTATCTTTTAATATAAAAAATTTTAAAATCCGTGTAAGTGCACTTACAGGTTTGTGGGCTTCCAGACTATCAGTAAAATATTATTGTTTGTGTTTTCGAAAAAAAGGAACACCATAAAAAAGGTCCTTATATAGCGATGCATTTGCATTTTACGTTGGTGAGTGATGGCGTTTCGTGAATGGCAAACAAGGGCAAGCAATTGCAAAAAAAAAAAAACAAAAACTGAAATCAACACAAAAAAATTGCCACATCATACCTAAAAAGATCGGTTGTCGTCTTGCGATGTTGCCGACAAAAAGTACAAAATCAACGCGCACTCAAAATAAAGAATAGGTACAGTGTCCAGCGTGAAACAATGTCGCTTTCTGTGTACATTGGACAGAAAAGGAAAAAACCCTACTCTCGTAAAAATCAACTTAAGCACTCTTAATGCGGCCAAGATGTATTATATTGCCACCAAAACCCTCGTGGATTTATCGCTGCGACGAGCCACGGGTCGAATAAGGCCTCGGCCACAAAGTAAGCGGCTGAGCGGCTAGCGGCTAAGTGGCAGCTCTAAGCGACACGTATGGCCATGCACTGAGCGACTGTTTTTGAGCGATTAGGAGTTAAAATGCCGTTGTAAAGAACAGTTCGCCGTATTTTACTGTCGGAAATTCGAGATTGCACACACGAAATTCACAACTCAATGTTTACTATGGCCATCTTTCCTTTTTGCCGCTCAGAAGATTACTAAAAATTAAAACAGTTTTGGTTGCTGAGCGACGCCGCTTAGCCGCTCAGAATTTTGTTTCGCCGCTCGCTCATAGCGTGGCCACTTCTATGTGATTTCATATGTTTTATATTTTTTTTCCGCTCAGCCGCTCAGCCGCTTACTGCGTGGCCACTGCCTAACCCTTTTTACCCATTTCTCTTTATTTTTTTTTTTTTTTTTTTTTTTACACTATCAGAATTGGTCGAAGAGAGCTTATAGCAAGCACAGTCTTACGAGCAATGTTTTGCCAACATAGTAGACTATGTTATACCACCGGCTCATCACTCAGTGCAGTGTTAGTTGTTAGTAAGCAAACATAACATAACAAACACTCACATGGATGAAACAAAAACAAGACAGTTAACAAAACAAGATTAATCCATAACTAATAATTACAAACATTAAGTAAACAGAGAAACATTTAAAAGTGTATAACACTGGTCTTGCGCAAAGACTTTAATTTATTCTTACTTATATTTAAATCAAATAAGTCTGAATTGCAGTTTGAAAGCCTACTCATACGTGTCAAGGGTTCATAGAAACCATAGTTGGTACGATGTTTTGGTTCATGTACCAAGTGCTTCCTACGAAAATTATAACCGCCACCCCGATCGATGGTTGAAAGATATAGCGCCAAGTAATTCAGGTGCATCTGTTACACCAGTAATAACTTGATGGAAGAATACCATGTCATTGTTATTTCGTCTACTTGACAATGTTTCCATTTGGAGAGTTAGTAAACGGTTTTCATAAGAGGGGACATTCAAAGGATCACTCCATAGAATACCTTTCAGGGCAAAACGAGTAAAATTTCGTTGAACAGATTCTAGCCTCTCAATATGAATATTGTAATGAGGTGACCAAACTTGGGAAGCGTATTCTAAGTGAGGACGAACATAGCAATAATATAAAGCGCGGGTTATATTTGGATCGCGGAACTCCTTTAACCAACGCTTTATAAATCCAAGCATTGAGTTTGCTTTATTCACGATGTTGTTAATGTGCACAGAAAAATCTAATTTAGGGTTAAAGAAAACTCCAAGATCTCTTACAGAAGTTACACGGGTTAGAATGTGCTGTGAGATAGCGTAGTCATATGAAGACGGTGCACGCTTCCTTGAAAAGGTCATTGTTTGACATTTTATTGGATTAAGGTTTAAACTATTTTTCTCACACCACAATGCAAAACTATTAATGTCATCTTGTAGAAGAATGTGGTCATTACTAGAACAGATGTTTTTGAAATCTTCATATCATCTGCGAAGATGAGAATTTTGCTATTACGTACACATAACGGGGCATTATTTATAGCTAAATTAAAAAGTAGAGGTCCTAGATGGCTACCCTGCGGAACTGCCGAATTAGCAAAAAATGACTTAGAGATAGAATGCCTGAATTTTATTTGGTAAGACCTATTCTCGAGATAAGAGGATATCCAAGTGATGAAAAATGGGGGGAAGCCATATGCATTTAGTTTGAATTTTATGATGGCGTGGGAGAGTTGGTCGAAGGCTTTCGAAAAATCTGTATAGACGCAATCGATTTCCTGACCACATTCCAAAGTGCTAACATATTGATTTATAAAAGCAAGAAGATTTGTGACAGTAGAACGTTTCTGCATGAAACCATGCTGTTGGTGACAGATGATGTTCCTGCAATGAAATGCCAAACTTTCTCGACTTATAGTGAGTTCTACGAAATTACAAAAAATAACGTTTTTGACAACAGCATGCAATTTGAAATTGTGAGGAGATTTCTTTCTCTGTGTTTTTAAATTAATTTTGTCTCTTTTTCTTGAAACTGACATATTTTATTAATGCTAAAATAATGAAGAAAAAAATCTAGTATCAAACGGCCTTTACTTACATATTATGTATTTCACACAACACAGCACAATTTCTCTTTTTGTGTCCTTTTAAAACGACCTTCCTTACAATCCGTGTCCTTTCTCGGTGTAGATACAAAATTTCCGTTTTCGAACGTTAATGACATTCGGAAATGCATTGCCAGGTACGAGAAATACGAATGCAGATTTGTCATTCTGTAAGTACTAGATTTCTAATCCGTATTAGAAAAAGAGAGTACAGAATATTCGTTTTCGAAAATATTTGTTTTCGAAACGAATTATAGAGTAGGGCCCCATAGGGTCAACATTGTATACTTTTACCGGAATCAGTAATTGATAGTTGATACACAGAACAAGAGCAAGGACGATTCTGGATACGAAACAAACATGCAAACACACTATTTTGCCTCTAATGAAGCGACAAATCCTGATGTCACATGACATGCAAAGGTTATGCCTATATGCATGCATGCATGATTCCGATTTGGATTCCAACTTTAAGTCTGGGATCGATTTCTTTACTTTTCAGAGCAAGACCTGTCATATTGTAGCAAGTGAACAAAATCAGAATAGTCCGGAATAGTTCCAAACTATTCCTGCGACAAAAAAAAAACCTGTTATTGTTATTCTAAATTTGGATCAGAGGAAAAAGAATGAAATATACGTTTTTATCAGTTTCACTATATTTGTATATAGACTGATTAAATTTTGTATTACATTTTTCTGTTAAAGCTTTAAGGATATCACATTATAATAAGTAAACAAACTTTGTTAAAAATAAAAAAATGTTTGTACAAATATTTAAAAAATTAAGTTAACTGTAGGCTTATCACAAGTTTTAACCTGATAGGTTTCTTCCATCTTCTCAATTTTTAAGCTTGTGCCCATCTGTCACCGAATTGTAATTGTGGGTGTTGAGTGTTGCTGTAGCAATATGCAGGTCGTACCAAATCTTCCTCAGCAGCAGGAGCAATGCTCATAACAGGTTGCAAGTTTGTTGTCCAGAAGAAGGTACCGACCTCAGTACGGGCAAAACGAACCGGAACGTAAACACTTTGATCTTCTGATTGCGAATGCTCCTGTTGTATTCTTGATTGTTGAGATTGCCATTCTTCCAAAATAAAGTCAACCAGTTTTTCATTGGCTGAATTATCTTCGATTTCTGTGTAATTAACCTCAGTTTGTGAATTACGTAGATTCTCCATTGCCTCCAACGATTCCAGTGATCTTGTTGTTTTTTGCTGTTTTAGTTGTATTTTAAAAATCATCTTCAATATCTTTTTGATACTGTATGATGTAGATTTCTTCGACAAATTTAAAGATATTTTTTGTTGTTCTGGCATTGCAATACACATTTTTTTCGTTAATTTTGAAGTAAATCAGTTTTTTTTTGTTAAGAAATTACTTTGCGCCTTCCTTCGATGAAGAACGAACTCAGAATGGTTTCAAATCCACAGTTGGAATTACTTTTATACATCTCGATCTCGATTCTCGACTAAAACTACACACACCCAAATTATACGCATACATTTATAAAAAAAACATCTTCCTTTTCAAGCCTTGAGTACTGAAGTTGGACTTCAATAACAAACTCCGAAAATGAATAAACAAGAAGAAGGGAAAAAGAAAAAAAAATGTGTTAAGGGATCACCTTTCTAGAGGGTGTCTTGTCAGTCTCAGTCTTGTGTGGTGCATTAAGCGTTTTGTACAATGAAGGTACATGTATATGTAGTATGTACACTGGTTGAAGAGTGAACAGTGAAGACACAGACCTTTGTTTATATATTTGATATACAAAGCCACAGCCCAACGTTATTTCAAGTGGTAAAGCAATAAGAAAAAGTTGTGAGTATAAAAAATGGCAGGTGTTTCAAAAATTGTCTTCTACAGTTTTTGAAACCGAGAATGAAAGAGAAGGGAGCATAACAAATTGTATCGATAAGAGAGGAAAAGAAGGCATAGCGCTACTTAATAAATACTAAGGAACATCGATACAAAATTCCGTGGGAAAGTTAAGTTTTTCGGAATTCCCACGCAACACCATCAAATGTTTTCAAACAGAAACAACAAAAAATTCCTTCACATGCAATGTCTGTAGGAGCAGGATTTAAGGATATCATATTTTTTTTTGAGAGGAATAAAATGTAAGGCTCTCTCGATCGATCGATAGCTTAAACTGGAATGAAGAAAAAAGATAGTGAGGTTTATTATTGTTCATTTTTTTTTTGTTTTTCTTAAGGACAGTTGAGGATATCCATATCCACTCCACACACTCGTTGTATTTTATTTTCCCACGTTCTGAATATGAGTTTGGTTTATGAATGGAAGTTGTCCGGTGTTCATTCACATGAAACTTTTGTGAATGGGAGAGTATTACCTTAAGTATTATAATGAGTATTCAGTTAAGGGAAGTAATTATATGGAACGAGTTCAGTGTGATGTCGACTGGGTGTTTTGCGCGAGGACGAATCGAGAAGCTTGAGGTGTTTGTTTTTTTTTCTTAATTTTTTTTTTTACTTTTTACGATATTTCCCTTTTAATGTATTTTGTAAACGAAGAGAAATCTGAATTGTTGAAATAAAGAGTTGCTCTCCCGTAATGGGAGCAGGTAAAAAGTAAGAAAAATATAGATAGCTGTTTATGATTAATATATTTTACTTCGAAACGTGAAATAAGGAGTGACAGACATGCCTTTGGTGTGTTGGGCTCAATTTCAAATATAAATTCAATAACGGTTTTATACTGATTGAAATGTGTTCCATGTAGTCAATGAGGACAGTTGAAGTCTCATATCTAGTTCGGCCATAGAATAAGAAGTACAGGAGGGCAGTGGCGGATTAAACGTTGAAGGCGCCGTAGGCAAGCATTTCATCGGCGCCCCTATATTAGAAATAACTCGTAGTATAGTTCGACCGCTATACAGCGCCTAAGAACGCGTTGAAATGGGGGCCAAATCGTATTCCTCGGGTGTCCGTCGGGAAGAAATCTATACTTCTTTATTTTGCCGCCATTTGGGAGCGATAACGTTATGTGATTGAAAACTTTTAAACGCCACAACTGCATGCTTTGGGCTTGATTAACATGTGGTATCAACAAGACGGTTCCACATCGCATATAGCTAGGATTACTAAGGAATTAGGTATTGCGAGACCTCTTTCCCCAACACCACAACAAGTTATTTCAAGAAATGGTGATGTTGATCGGCCTCCACGATCGCCTGATTTGTCTGCTCTGGACTTCCTATCGTGGGTTTATCTGAAAAGCTATAGGTTTATGCAAACAAACCAAAAACGCTTGAGCAACTCAAACAAAGTCTTCGTGTTGAAATTAATGAAAAACCGTGTGAAATGTATGAGAATGTAATGAAAAATGTGCTCAAAAGGCCTCGCATTTATGAGACTAACAGAGGCGGATATTTACCTGATATTGTTTTCATTTAATCAAAAATTATAAACAAACAAAGTAGTATACCTTCGCGGCAGACACTCTGTACTTATCGAGCAGAAAAATAAGGTTTTTATTATAGTGATGGGTCAACTCGGTTTGCTAACTCGAGTCAACTCGAGTTAGCCCTAACTCGAGTTGAATCGGTTTGTTTTTTTTTTCAACTCGAGTTAGCTAACTCGGTTTGCCAACTCGAGTTGAACGGTCCAACTCGGTTTGCCAACTCGGTTCGCCAACTCGGCTTGCAACTCGGTTTGCAACTCGGTTTGCAACTCAGTTTGCCAACTCGGTTTGCCAACTCGGTTTGCCAACTCGGTTTGAAAATTCGCCAAATCGGTTTGCCAATTAGGTTCAGCAACCCGATTCGCCAACTCGACAATTGATAAAAAGACTAGTTTACTTTTTCTAATTTTGTATGCGTTTTTGTAATTTTGAGTTTACATATTGTATACAAGGCAATTAATAACCAAGTGGTAGAATTTCATTATCACGGATGGCATTGATAAAAACCGAATTATTCCATTTTGTATGTGTTTTCTAGACAGGTTTTCGGGCATAGCCGGTATTATTCGTACCTTGAATCGTACCTTATCTTTCTATTGAGCCATTGACATTCTACTTTCATCAGCGGATGGCAGAGATTTTGACGGATTAAAAACTTGGTATTTTGTTTTTTTTTTTATGTTTTCTAGATCGATTTTCGGGGCAATCCGGTAACATTTTGAACGAAATATTCCTCTAGCGACCTAGATTCGTACCTTATCTTTCTATTGAGCCATTGACATTCAACTTTTATCAGCGGATGGCAGAGATTTTGACGGATTAAAAACTTGGTATTTTCTTTTTTTTGTTATGTTTTCTAGAGCGATTTTCGGGGCAATCCGGTAACATTTTGAACGAAATATTCCTCTAGCGACCTAGATTTGTACCTTATCTCTCTATTGAGCCATTGACATTCAACTTTCAACAGCGGATGGCAGAGATTTTGACGGATTAAAAACCTGGTATTTTCGGTTTTTTTTTTTTAAGTTTCAAACCGAGTTGGCAAACCGATCTGCAAACCGACTTGGCGAACGATTTTTCAAACCGAGTTGGCAAACCGAGTTGCAAACCGAGTTGGCAAATCGAATTCTCAAACCGAGTTGGCAAACCGAGTTGCAAACCGAGTTGGCAAACCGAGTTGCAAACCGAGTTGGCAAACCGAGTTAGCAAACCGAGTTGGCGAAACCGAATTTCAAACCGAGTTGATTCGTTCAACTCGAGTTGGGCAAACCGAGTTGCAACTCGTTGTTGCAACTTGGGAAAGAACTGGATATTCACCACGGATTCTTAACCAAAACTCGTTGGTTGGCTCTGTTTTAGACATTAAGCCCGCTTCACAAGACGTTAGTTTTCCTGCTAGAAATACTTGCTGGGCTTTCCTGCTGGCTATCGTCCTAGAAAATGACTTCACTGCAAGCTCTGCTGCTACCTATATTTCGAAGAAAGAACCTCAAAAGTACGTCAACGTCCTCATCAAAACCAACTCTTAACGAAACAACTGCTTCTTCAGGAGTACAACCGGTTATCACCCACCCAAACAATCACCAGCTTTGTTCGCCCGTTGACCCTCCGCAAAATACTCCAAGCCTTATCAGATCCGTTATTTTTATCAGATCCGTGTAAAATGTCAATGTGACCTGGATCTATTTCTCTTGCTAGCTTTGCTGACGTCAAAGTTTTTCAAAAATGTCAAATGAAAAAAATTTTTAAGTGAACTGTCATATTACCCCTGCATATTTATCAATTTTAGATACATTTATCTTTTCAAAACAGGAAAAAATGTGTAAGTTTAATGTTTGTATGTTTAGTTCTTTGAAATGTTATGCTTTTCCTTGAGAAAATGTGTTTAAATAAATATCCAGTTGTTGTTCCAATTTGGTTTGTATTTGTGATAGTGAAGATGCCTCAATCGATATAAAAAGACCTAGACTTTTGTAGCCCACTACCCCTACTCCCCCGCTTTTCCCACTACCATCTACCCGCTACCCCCTTATTGAGGTACCCTGTTACCCGCTACCCCACTACCTGCTACCCTGCTACCCACTACCCCGCTACCCGTTACCCAATACTTACACACGCTACCCGCTTAACCGGTAATCGCTACCTACTACCCGCTACCATACTACCCTCTACACGTTATCCCGTTATACCCAGCTACCCTGTTCACCGCTACCCCACTTCCCGTTACCCAATACTTCTAAACGCTACCCGCTACACCAGTAATTGTTTCCCACTACCCACTACTCGCTACTGACTACCCCGTAGTGGACCACCCTTAACATTTAGGGGGATGAAAAATAGATGTTAGCCGATTCTCCGACCTACTCAATATGCTTACAAAATCTAATGAGAATCGGTCAAGCCGTTTCGGAGGAGTACGGGAACGAACATGCTATTACTAACTAAAATTCCTTACTAATTTTTACTTAGTTTTCGGTTGTTATTGTTTCCCATGTAAAATTTTACTAAGCTGAGTAAAAAATTCCCAATAAAACACGGCTATATGTAGGTTATACGGAGCAAAGTCAAAAGAGAAAACAAATCCTACACTTATATAATTCTTTTGCGATCACTTTCTTTTTCCTCTTAAATGATTTCTTGAGTTCTCTTGTCTTTTTTATAAAAATATCTATTTTTATATCAATTCAGGCCGTGTGCGAATTGGATGAATTAATAACACATTTTATCTAATGCAATGTGTCAAAATTTAACCAAACGTAGAGTTTTAACCACTTTTTAACCTTCGCACACGGCCTAAGATTACAACATGAAAATACAGTATTTTGCCGAGCAAGATTTGACAAACAGTATTTTGCTCATACAATATTTTTAATTACAGGATCTTGTGTTAACAGTATAAAGACTTACAGCATTTTCATCAAACAGGATTATGACCTGCACCCATAAACACTTTTGCAAAGCATATAATAATTCTGAGTTCTGACGTTCAACCTCAAACTGACATACTAACGAAATTCGAACAAGTAGAAGTTGTGTTTGTCATCAATAGGTCCTGTAAATCATAAACGGAGGAATTTCAAACTGTAAAAATTTTAAGCATCAAAGGATAAAACAGTAAGTTATTCAGTCTCACAATACTTTTTTTAATTTTTTATTATTGATTCTTAAAAATATAAAAGCTTTTGGGATATCACAGACTTAAACATACAAAAAATATATAAGCTCCTTTCTTATCACAAAACCACTTAAAATATGTGGTGATTTCCTAATCACCAAGGGCGCCAAAGCTCAGAGAGGTTTTCATTGTCACTATGGTACCCAGATGAAGCAGGACTAAGTGGCGCGGACGAGTTGTCAACCGTCAAATGTGTGTTATTTTGCCATTGATAAGAAGATTTCATTTGCTCCTGGAGTTCTTCTTGAACTTGAACAAACCGGCTGCCCAAATGTGTCATCACAGCTTTTCCCAATTCCACACTTAGTCCTTGAGTTGATGCCAATACACGGGAAACTTCATTTGCGGCATTAATATATCCATTGCGAAAACCATCTATGGGTATTTGCTGTTTAGTTCGTTTAATTGTTTGACGAAGATGAGCAATAGTCGCTTCCAGCATATCGGCCTTATCCATGCGTAAGATGGCATCGTCGTTCTGCAACTCGGCAATTATTTGTTTCATTGAATCCAAGGACTTGTTGATTCGTGCACGTCTTTGCCGCTCCAAAAGAGGTTTTTTTACTTTCAAATAGTGTTGGGTTTTCGAAACGTGTTCCATTTTGAGTAGTTGTTATGAGATATTAATTGAAAATTGTATTTTCTCTCTGCAACTGCAGTCCTTGACTATTTGTATCGGAATGATGTCCTTTTTGCCCGATGACTGTCGTTTTATATTCATGTCTGAATATCCTGTCGGTCCCATCGATCTCTTTCTTTTTCTTTTTCTCTTTCTTTTTCTTATTTTATTTTACCTGTTTGGGCAGGTTGTCTTACTTTTTCACATGCAATGCATGTAGATTAAGGTGGCAGATGGCTCACATTCCATACACAAGGTTCAATAATTGGACGAGGATCAACTGAATCGTGGGAAAAGATTTTGAGCGGAAAAAAATTTGTGACTGGAAGCACTTTGAGCACACTTCAGATAACACAACAGCTTGTGTGTTTTCCCACGGCTCACATTTGTTAATGGCAACCGAATAATCAGTTACTCTTATGCAGTCGGCATTGTAAACATATTATTTGGGCATTGTAAAAAGTTTTTGATTGCATTTAACCCACACAATTGTAAGGGCATTTAAAGCTCCGAAAAATGGCCAAAAAATTTAATTATGTTGAAATGATAATTACTTGCTGTTCATAGATACCTTTATAGACATCTTCGACATTAATTCGCTTCTGTCAGCGGTATGTGTTTGATGAGATCAAGTGCATGATCGCGAAGAAACGACTTTAAATAGTGAAATTTTTGGATAGACGTCAGGTTTGCCTTTTGATCTACCGATCCCGTAAACGAATCTCTAAATGAGGGCCAATCCTTATAATCGCCCGAAAACGGAGGAATGACTAGCTTCGGAAGTTGGATAGAGCAGCGCTCTGATGTCAAATTAAGTTTTTCTAGAAGAACGGTTTGTTGTTTCGCAAGTTGTTCAACAGCCGTGTCATCATTTTTCGATTTGGAAGCTTCTTTTTTACTACGAATGCCAGCTGATAACTTTGGATTTGTCTCGAAAAAACGCACTTCGTATTCTGCATATTCATTTTTCATAGCTTTCGACTTCTTTGAGTTCAACTGTTTCGAGAAATATGTTATAGATGGTACAAAACTCTGACCAGGCCTGATTTAGACCCCCAAGCCTTATCTCTAACATTTCAAGAGAAACCGAAGAAGAAAGCCCATTCACAAAATCACGTGCTCTAGATATACGTCCCTTAGCGTTCCCGTATTTTTGCTTTAGCGACGTCATCGTTGAAAAAAAAACACCACAGCTTTTAAAATAATATCTCAAATTACGTAATCAATTGATTCACCCGGACAATTGTTTGAATTTTCGATCTATATACGATTTGATTCGATAATTTAATTCGCTTGCTTTTGATCAAATCACGTGAATGTTAATACATAAATTATATATATATGTATGTGCCCACGATTTAGGCATACATAATAAATCAAGCAGGCACACGCAAATCACTAGTTCTATTCTTTTTAAAAGTTTAGCGGACTGTATATTTTTGAATAAAAATGTTCAAAATTCCTGGTTTAGTTTTAAATCAGGCTAGAAGGATCAGTAAATGTTGGCGATTTATCGAGATGAGAATCCAGCAGAGCAAATAATAAATGTATACAATTAATTAAATTGTTATTATATATTTTTACCAACTGTCCTGGGTGACGATCGAATCCAAAAAGATCGAGCCCATGACAAATTTTCCATTGGAAGCTTACATTAGAAGTTTACAATGTTCGAATTAGAGTGAAATTACTAAAGAGAAAGAAAATTATCTAACTGTTAAGCGTCCGATGCTACATATTTCATAAGAGATTGAGTGACTTTAAGTTTCTTCCTTTACATTTTATAGGGTATAACAGGCAATGTTAGGAAATTTAAGTTTTGTGTTTTCATGTTTTTTTTGTAATACGATATAAAATAATTATGATGTAAAATAGTGATGACATAATCCGAAACAGTTGGGAACAATTCATTCCCATTGCCAGTTGTTTTTCTTTTTTGCTGTTATCTTATCATCGCCGACATTAGGTAAGTTGAGTAGATTCAGTTCAGACATTAAGTTTGTTTATAGGTACCAATGTTTTGGCTTAAATGATTCAGTCGAAATCATAAGAAACGTACAAATTATAAAAAGTTTATTTGAAATCTTTCAAGAAAAAAGTTAAAAAAAAAAAACAGTTTTTTTGTAAAGACCTAATGCATATTTATTATAATATAAATCTATTTTTATTAGAGACTGTTTGAAAAGAGTAATCCGGGAGGAAATGGATCGAGTCAGATTATGCCGTGTAGTATTGCAGGTTGCATTGAAGAGCCATTTCATGGTCGAAGGTACATTAGAAAGCCTTAATTAATATTATTTCACTAGCTTTTGACCAAAATTTCGCCAGCTTTATAGTGGCATATTTTTTAGCATCACTCAATGCGGAGTTCTTCTTTAAGGCATTGTCACCAACATTACAGATGGCGCCCAACGTGGTGTCCTAGGCTACTTTCGGTTTATGGGAGGTTTATGGGTCAGCTAAAAGCAACTTAGCTCACTTAAGCATACAACGAGAAAATTTGTATTTGGAACAGTTGCACATTCCTAGTGCTAGTTCGCAAACTATAGTTTGCTCGCACTCTTGGTTCGAAATAGTCAGGATCATAAAAAAATGTTTTTCAACTTTGTTGCAATAAAGATGTTGATGATAACAAGTTCAATGATATTGAATAGCCTTTAAACTTGGTGTCCTACGATTGGTTATGAAGTGGTCCTGTTCGCATGCTTCTGCTTGATCAGCAAATATTCTTTCGTAGATAATAAACTTACAGACAGAAATGCTGCAGAAGAAATATGAATAATTTTTTCCTTACTACATGGGCTTTCATAGGAAAGAAGAGGAGCGACATAGATTCTGTGTGCATTTAATGAATGTGCTGCAAGCTTTTGGAAAAGCGTTTTCCGTTGATTTGTTTCATTTTTCATTTTTCACCATAAGGATAAGGTATCACATAAGATAACTGCGAGAACTATTTTTGTGTAACACTTAACGCGGCCTACAAAAACCAAAGGAGCATACATTGCATAGCAAAACGAAAGCATTTTTTGTGCAGATAAGCAGATATGAGTGTAACTGTATATATTTAAATATTATACAAGGTGATTCACGAGCGTTTTGCCAAAAAGTTAGAGCATGTAGGTTGAGTTGAGATAAGACAAAAAATCATATGGGAGGGGAGCTCTATCCCCCCCCATCCAGCCCCGTTTCTGAAAAAATGACTTATTTTGTAAACAAAAATATTAAATATCAACAGCTTCGTTTACAACACCGTTCTATACCTTCCTGGAACTAGCTTCTTTTCTTTCATTTTGTTTTTAAATAAAATTGTTTTAATGAGTAGATGCAAGATGAAAGAAGCACTTTTTAGTTTTGCAATAAGGTATATCACGACATAGTGATTAAAGCCGTTGATTTTTAATAAATAGCCTTTTCTCGTTATAAAATCGCCGCTCCTGGCTAAACGGGGGGCAATAGATTCCCCTTCCATACGATTTTTTTCTTGTCTTAATGCAACCTACATACTCCTATTACCAAAAACTTCGCTCGTGGATCAGCCTTTATAAGCAATATATAAATTGTCTAAACAATATAAATAGTTGTATCCCCTAAATGAAATGTTTCTGATTTGAAACAATATAAAAAACAAATAATTAAAAAAAATTCCAATTCCGAGCTGTTACTACTACTTGTACATAGTTTAGTTAGCCATATGGAGCTAGGTTTGCATTCCTTGGAAAAAAAAAATCAATTTTGATGAAATTACGATGATAGAGAAGTCGATTAAAGTGGGTCCTATGATTCTGTCTGTCTGTCTGTTTGTATTAGCAACTACAGTCATTGAAAAGCAGCTCATCACTTATACTCGCTCTTCAGTTTGGAATATCAATATCTTATAAGACTTTTTCAATAGGTACAGAAACTGTGGTTCCCCAAAGATGTGTTTCTAAAATCTTGCCTGGTGGTGCAAGAAATAGGAAATTTGAATGTTAACGTATGTGTACGCCGGCGACCTCATTTTACTAATCGATAATCCTTCTACACTTCAATTTCAGATTAATCGCATTAATTAAATTAATTAAAGCAAATGCTGATTATGTTATTAAGGTGAGAAGATATACTGACAGTCTACAACAGCAAATAATGTAATATGCTCGTCTTAATAATCTAACTCCCTTCAAGGAATGGTTTGTTATGGCGAAATTCCACGGGGTGGTTTTGGAACTATCTTAGCCCCCGACTGATAACTGGCGGGATGAGTTCTACCAATGCATTGCTAAAGTTGATGAATCATTTCATCTGCAGTGTATTCATAGTGCCCAGATGTAGTCAAGTCGACTTATATATAGAGAATTGAACCACAACTTGGATGCTTATAATTATTACCTTAATAATGTATTTTCACCTCATCAAATCACTCATGGCGAGAGTTAAAATATTGGGACTGAACTACATATATTCCACACAGGCAAACTGATTTAGCTAACTGTAGTTTATGTAAAAGACATGGAAAAGAAGATATCTACCACTTTCTAGCTCCTTGTCCAATTCTCCAAGAATTACTTAGTTTATATTTCTAAAAGAGTTATTTCTCTCGAATAGAAGTTAAAGATGTCTTAAATGGTAAATAAGATATGGAGGGTCCTGCGATCATGCCATAAAATATCGGAATAGCTTTGAGCTTTAAACAATACCTATTTATTTTTCATTTTTTATTGTTTTTCTTCAAATTTCTATTTATTGTTATTTTGTATTTATAAATTATAGTGGCCAAGTAAAAAAATAAAATGCATACAAAATCTCTTTAATTTTTATTTATGTAATAGATTATTTAACTTTGTATGTGTATAAATACCTTAATCCCACATAAGTAATTTCGCGTTCATTGAATGTAAGAATATGTCAATTTTTTCGACAGACGGCATTTTATGCCATTGTTATATTTTATAATCTGTTTTAATGTTATCATAATAATAATACAGTTTTTTTACTTCAAATTCACCCTTTTACAAATCAAATTCACCCTCTTAGAATTTAAATTCACCCTTTTGCAAATTCACCGAGTATTTGTAAAAATAAAATCACAAATGATCGTTTTTATGAATGATAAAAAACACAAACTTTATTGTATTCATTTTTATTAAAAAAAATTGTTAATAATATTACAAATCTTCTCCTGCAGCTGCAGTGGGTTACCCTGCATACATATGTATTCATGTTATAATTATGAAAATTTTCGGAAGGTACCATCTCCTCACAAGTGTCTACTTTCTATACCAAACTTTGGTAAATTATTGGATCGGTTAGTAAGGATCCTGCATGAAGTTTATTTTCGAAAAAAAAACTACTTAAGAAGTAGGGTGGTTAAAAATGAATCGAATAAGTTGTTTAATCAACAAGGTTTTGAGCTTCGTCCGTTTTGTGAATGTTAGCATTATCAAGTGTTAACCACTCATAGCTTAGATTTTTTCTCTGTAGCTCTTCAAATAAATCACTTACAAATACTGGGTGAATTTGATTTGTAAAAGGGTGAGTTTGATTTTTTTAAAGGGTGAATTAAATTTGTAATTTAGATTTTGCCTAATTTAGATTTTGTTTTTTTTTTTTTCTCTCTAAAACACTGTAGACTCGATTTGAGACTTTATTTCTTCGAAAATATTTAATTCTGAAACATATTTCAAACATGTTTCTGGATTTTTGAAACAGTTTTATTTTTATTTATATCTCGAAACGCGTGAAGATTTCATTATGATATTCAAACACAACAGATAAATACATCGTAAATATATATGTGTGCTAAGATATTGCATAATTTTATTTATTTTACATTTGTGAAGAATCGTAGACATTTTTAGAACAAAAATTAAAAAAATAAATCCCTCTCTTATAGTTTAAAAAAATGCATACTTAATCAATTAAACATATTTTAGGACGTATAACTTTGTTTGCATTTTTAGGATAGTGGGGTAAGGGTTTTTCACATTCGGCGTTCCATTCAGTTTCATTAGCAAAGCATATATTACATATTTATTCAACAGAAATTTTAAAAATTGTAAAACCTTACACAAATAAAAATTATATAATGTACACAAAGTGAGAGAAAATTTCATAGCAACATGTTTTGGGTGAAAAACATCGAAATCGAAAGCATGTCAATCAATCGATTGACCGCAAAAAAATCTCGCAACGGGTTTTGTGTCTTTTACCCCATCAATGACATTTATCTTTGTGGGAATCCACCGCCAATCGTGTGAGGTCGAAAATTTCGCTAGCACCCTAAAGGCCCTGAACTGTTTATACTTCCTATGAATACTTAACAAGTAATTTTGTGTTTTTTTTCTGTTTTTTTCTTAATTTTTCGAAAACAAGAAGACATAAAGGATTTCTGGATTTTACTGAGAACTTGGCTTTTTTTGTTACTAAATCGCCGCTTCTGGCTAAACGGGGGGCAATATAGCCCCCTTCCATATGATTTTTTCATGCAACCTACACACTCCCATTACCAAAAAAATCGCTCGTGGATCAGCCTTTATAAACAACATAAAAATTGTTTAAATTGTACAAATAATTATTACCCCCAAATGAAATGTTTCTAATTTTAAAGAATATAAAAAAAAACAAAAAATTTGAAAAATAAATTCCAAAACCGAGCTGTTTCTGAGGACTTTCTGAAAACGCCCTTTTTTGAGCTTACATTAATAAAAATCACTGTGCTTTGGTCGTCGCCCAGCTACACTGGGCAACCGACTTAAGTCTTGTATCTTGCATGATATATACATAATTTACCCGCATTATTTAGATTAAGCAAATAAAGTATTTATAAAATAATTGCACTGACTCATTAAACCACAATATAAATTTTAATTTCCGAGTTCAAAATCTTTTATTGTAGACAAATTAACCGATCCAACTATTTACACCCACCTCGCAAATTTTATCAAAACTATCGGTAGAGCCAGAGACCACACGAGCCACATTTAAATCAGAAATCCGCACCGCCTATATTTCTCAGCATCACCTCAACAGCAGCAGGTCTTATTGTCTTATATGCAACAAGCTTAAGCTACTCCGAGAACGAATTTGTTGTAGCAAACATCACATCAAAGATCAGATCGTTGATCCGTGTGGCGGAAGTGGGGACGTAAAGAGAAGGTTGGTTAAAAAAAAAAATAGCTTCAATAATGGCATGATGTTAACAACAACAAGCTACAAATAACGACAAAGATTTCAATGAGAAGTAGGGGAAAGTGGGGTACATTGATACACGGGGCACATAAATACATTCTATATTATTTGAAAACTAATCGCAGCAGGCCACTCAAACAAGCGCACAACACAAAATTTCTATAAAAACCATATAAACCCCAGCCCCTAAACTGTCCTTCCTCTTCGGTCATCCTTTACCTCTCATGCAAAAGCATACGTGTTTTTTAAGTGCGTAAGTGTGTGATATCGGCTCTCATAAAAAAGCTTTAACATTTTTTTGTAAATCAAGTTGTGACAAATATTGTTTTGAATAAGATTATAAAATGATACTGATAAGTATAAAAAGTGTACTTTCTTATTAAGCTTAATGTTTTGCGACTTTTTGTGGTTTAAGTGAAAATCGTATCAATGTGCCCCAACTCCCCCTAGGTATACCTACAGAAAAAAAAAACAATTCAGACTTAACTGAAACCGCTCGGCACGAGTTTGTTTCCCACGGTTTGAACGCGCGCGGAAGATCGTGTTGCGTGATCATTGCTTGTGTTAGTATTTATATAGGGGGCATATTGGGTATAAGCGGAGGTCTCGGCAAGCATTTGACGCTGACTATTATTTCTCGATTGCGGTGGTGATAAATTAATTCAGCAACGCGCTTCAGATCGTATTTACGTACATAGATATAGTATGAGAGCGACCTCATAATTTTTCTTCTACTCGAAAAACATGGCATGGGATTGTTAACTTAGTCTGTTGGAGTATAACACAGTTTCCTCTTTTGACTAAAGTAAATTAATTAATAATTTAACCTGATCTCTTATTTAAAAAATATTATAATAATAAATTGTATCACTTTTTAACAACATTATTAAGAAATTGCATATCTATATACGTGTTGACAAAATTTCCAAAAAAATTAGTTGACCCGTTTTTGAGAAATCTAGAAAAGGGTGCAATAAACCCAAAAGGTACAAAAATGGATTTCTTTACCGACTTTTTTTGTTATTAGAACCACCCTAATGTACATACATAAAAATAATATGTAATTGTTTTTTTTTTTTATTATTTAAATCTATTTGAGCACATTATTGTTATTTTTCGTGCATATTTTTAAACATAAGATGATCGACACTGAAAACAAAAGGTAATCCAAAGCAAAGAACCCGGATTCGTTTTATTTTATGATGATTTATACTTTCTTTTTGAAATTATTCCACGTTTTAGTTTTTCTTTTGTTTATTAGAACCCACTTTAAATATTGAAATATCAAGTAAATTTTTAGGAAAATATCAATCATAATAATCTTAAAACTGAAAGTGAACAATCCTTGCTATTTGATAAATGACGCAATACGTTAAAAACAAACTAAACACGATAAAATATACCTACACTCATTTCTGTTATAAGTTTGACCCTGAAAATATTTTTCAGCATAAACGTATGTACATAGATACAGGAAAATATGATAATTAACTTTCTCGATAATACAGAAGCTTAGTTTGGCACATTCCAAAGATCATCGCCGATGAACAAGTATGGCTGTGTTTCTGACCACCCGTCGTCGCTGCACGCCGTCATCGGTCGTTGTAGTCGTGCCGCAATACAGCCTTCTTATTCCAACCATAAACCATAATGGAAATCAAACCATGCGCTGCACTCAAAACACAATAATCAGGCCTAACTAAACCTAACTAAGACCTCGTGCCAGTCAAAGTCCCTTCTTACGCGAACGAAACTATGACGAAGATCAAAATCAACAAACCAAGACTACTTTGAGATGATGACTACGACAAACGATTATCGGTGGCGACACGCAGCGGCTATCAGACAAGGAGTAGCATAACGAGGGACAAGCGGGTACCTACCAGTAAGCACGGGTACGGATACAACATACAAGTACAAAATACAACCGTTCAACAAAGGCTGGCTATTCTTCTATACATAATCAAAATCAAGTCTATAGCCTTATTCAGAGAAAAAGAAAGAACAATAAACAAAAAAAAAAAAAGAAAAAAAAAAACAACTCACAAGACGATCAAGAAGAAAGAGACGTAGGGAAGCTAAACCACTTTATAAGAAAAAAAAACGTCTTGCTATATGGAGTGGCCCAGGCATGTGCGCACTGTGAGAAATCGACTCGGGAATAGTTTCCCACGGTATTACAATCTCTGGGAGCAGTTTTATTATTTTATGTGAGTATACGTCGCGACCGGCAATGATCGTCAGACAAACAGCACGATCGTACTTCAAGCCTCAATAAAGTAAGCCATCTGTTTTGAGGGGCATGGGATGAAACAAGCCTTTATAAGAGATCGCAGAGTAGGCAAGTCGGTTCATTTATTGCACAGTTGTCTCACAGTAAAGATCTTTAAACGGAATATTAACAACGAATTTTGTGATTTATACGATTTTTTTTTCGAAATTATAACATACCGAAATAATGGTTCTTGAAATGGAAATGTCGAAAACGTACCAGTATCGTAAAGTGATGAAACCAATGTTGGAACGCAAGCGTCGCGCAAGGATAAACAAGTGTTTGGATGAATTAAAAGATATTATGGTGGAGTGTCTTACCCAAGAAGGCGAACACATTACTCGATTAGAAAAAGCTGATATTCTTGAGTTGACTGTTGAACATATGAAAAAACTTCGAGCACAAAAGCAATTGCGACTCGGAGGTGTCATTGCTGGAATTGAAGACTCAAAGACAACGATAGCAGAAAGTTTCCGCGCTGGATATATACATGCAGCAAATGAAGTATCAAAAACACTAGCAACGGTTCCAGGAGTTAGTGTGGATTTGGGAACAAAACTCATGAGCCACCTTGGACATCGTCTTAATTACTTACAAGTGATTGTACCAACCGTATTAACTGAACCATCATCTTTTTTTCCTGTCGTTTCTCAAACTTCACATGCAACTGCATACTACGAGCCTGAGAATAACCGCAATTCAATAATAATCACACCACCACCATCGGAATGCAGCAGCGATAGTGGAAGTTGTAGTCCAACTCCAAGTGAATCTTCAAGTGTTTGGCGGCCATGGTGAATAAATTGATGTTTTGACGAAATTATGGTTAAAACACTTGATAACAGCAACAACTCTGGGATACACAGCAGCCAAAAAGTTTTTTAGTTGAAATAATGCTGTTGTAGGAGCAGAGCAGTGTCAGGGTGGATATGTTATGCGAATTCTTTTGAAATTAAGAGTTCGCCGCTCATGTTTGAAAGTCGAAATGAAAGTTTTTCTTATTCAACATTTTTGTATTTACTCAAGCACCGCGGAGGTCAATTGAGGTCAATTTTATAATTTAACAAAATACAAAGAACTTAAACAAAATGTATACTCAAATTTGTTTGTTTTTCTTTTTTATAACATTTAAGGGGATCGTTTTTCAATATTATTTCAGGTTTGAACGAGTGCGTCTGTTTTGACGTTAACCAAATCTATTGATCTTGATTTGACAAGCAACTCAACTTGATCCATTTGACCAACTGATGGGTTCATTAACTTTCTGTGAAATTAAAGAAAAAATGCTTGGAAAATGAGAATCAGATCAATATAGTATCTACGTCTAAGAAATGCGAAATATAAATTCTTAGCAAATATCAACTATACGTGTGGACCGCACCAAACAGAATTTCAATGGGTGAAAGGGTTCCTCAGTAATGCTTTGAGGATTTAGACGAAATGCTCTATGAACTTCGCAAACAGATAATTTTTTTTAAATTGAATTTTGACAATTTTGAAGAGTGGTTATGGAGATATATTACTTTTATTTACAACGACCACTTAAAAGTCAATCGTCATCTTAAAAGGACATGTAGTAAAACGAGGATAGTAAATAAATTCCGATGCTAAATATTGTTATTTGGCTGTCGTTAAAATTAACTTTGCTCGTTTTCTACTTACGATTAATGTACATAATATTCTAAACAGTAGTTGGCTGTCTATAAAATCTATAAGCAATTTTGTTTTTACAAAATCGTTCTTTTTGATGACTATCGCTCACTCCAATGACGTTAAACTAACGAACGATTCGTAATGCGTGCAGTGCCCGTGGCGAGCAATGGTGAAATACGTTGGCACGTTGTACCAGTGGTGGATTAAACGTTTAAGGCGCCATAGGCAAGCATCTCATTGGTGCCCCAGCCCCTATATTAGAAATAACTCGTATTATGGTTTCACAGAAATCGCTGTACCGCGCCTTAGTTTTCTAAGGCGTTGAAATGGGGGCCAGGGAAAAAGAGAAAAAGTTTACATGAGATCGATAGATATTGTTCCAAACGTCTTACGATTTCGGTTTAAAATATTTTAATTTATGATGTTAATTAACTCGAGTTGGTATTTATGCAAACCAGGTTGCAACTAGGTTCGCCAAATCGGATACACCGGGTGTCCGTGTCCGTCGGGAAGGTATACTACTTTGTTTTATTGCCAATTTGGTAAACATTGGTCTTGACGGTTCATATTTGGCAGTCATGAAGTAGATACGTGGCAATTTTATTATGGAAAAATATTCGACAAAACATTTTTTGAAAATCAATCATGCAATGGAAAACCCAAATTATTTATCGGTCACCATTAAAAGTTACAGTCTGGCATGCAATGGTCAAGGGAATTATTGGACCTTGCTTCTTTGGAAATAAAAACAAAACGGCGTCTCGGTAACTGTGAATTTGGAGCGATACCGTTAACGCCACAACTGCTTCTTTTGGGCTCAATTAACATGGCATACAGCCAGGATTAAAATTGATTAAAATGCTCTTTCCACAACAAGTTATTTCAAGAAATTGTGATGTTGATTGGCGTCCACGGTCACGTCCGTCTGATTTGACTGCTCCGAACTTCCTTTTTGGGGATATCTGAAAAGCAAGGTTTATGCAAACAAACCAGAAACACTTGAGCCACTCAAATAAAATATTCGTGATAAAATTAATGAAATAGCGCGTGAAATGTATATGAGATTGGAATGAAAAATGTGCTCAAAAGGTCTCGCATTTGTGACACTAACGAAGGCTGATATTAACCCGGTATTGTATTCCATACATAAATGCCGACAATATCAATATAAGATCCATTCTCTTTCATTTAATCAAAAATTAAAAACAAACAAAGTAGTATACCTTCCCGGCGGACACCCTGTACTTAAAGAACAGAAAAATTAGGTTTTTAATCCATCAAAATCCTTGTCATTAGCTGATGAAATTCGACCATTACGTTAAGCCTTACAATAAGTAAAATCAAAATCTAAAAACACTTTTAAAAAAATGTGACAAAAGCTAAATCGATTAACAAGTATAGGCAAACCGAGTTGACACTGTAAGTGGAATTGCTCAGGACCGATTTTCATTTTGACATAAGTGGGAACAGAGTTCATAAACTTGCTTCTTTAAAAACCACATTTGTAAGAACTCACTGCAACCACGCACCCCCTTGTTGCCTCGCGCCTCTAGGCACATGCCTAGTTTGCCTTTAGGATAATACGCCACTGCAATGTACAGCAAATCCAGCACAGAAAGGTGTGTTTCTTTTTGCGACTGCCAGTTAATTTATCAAAACAAATCAGATTTAAAAAAAAAACAAGAGTTTTATGAAAACAATAAACACAATGATAAGAATCTTTTAAATATTCAAAATTGATATTTACATAACATCTTATAAATATGATTTTTGTATCAAAACATTAAAGAAGCGTCAAAATTATTTCCATCGCTATTTAATTTCCAACAAGAAGTTTGAGTTCTGATACTGACATGATTTATCAATCTACTAAGGAAATCAGATTTGCCATTTTACTCCTTTCGAAATAAGAGGTGTTATTTTGATATTCAAATAAAAATAGCATTTTTTGAGATAAATGTTCGGATGTTTATTTCATTATAAAGACGAAGGTATGCCGTTAAACATCAGCCAAATGGCCGCCACGACCACGCTTACAGGACCATATCCTTTTCATGAAATTTTCCATAACCAAATAGCAAAGCGGCTGCCCTATGTCCTCGATAGCCTCACGAATTCCATCTTTGAGGTCTTGAATCGACTTGTGGAAAGTAAACGTTGTCCAGATCAATACCATCCAATTCCGGCCATAAAAAAATCATTAATCATCTCTCGATAGCGCAATCCATTGACCGTAACTGTTGCTCCAGCCTCAGTTTCGAAAAAGTAAGGTCCAATGACCCCGCCAGACCATAAACCGCACCAAACAGTCACGCGTTGAGGATTAATAGGCTTTTCAACAATAACTCTTGGGTTTTGCGAGCCCTAGATGCGACAGCTTTGCTTGTTGACATAGCCTCCGAGGAGAAAATGGGCCTCATCAGTCAAGATGATTTTTCGATGAAATTCCGAATCATTTTCATGCATTTCAAGGACCCAATCAGCAAAGACACGACGTAGTTGATGATCAGCCGGCTTGAGTTCTTGTGTTAACTGAACTTTATAGGTAAGCCTTAAGACCCAAGTCTTTATGCAAAATACGGTTTAATGACGTTTGTGGAATGCTTTATTCCAAAGAACGACGAGAAATGGACAAACCTGGGTTTTCTTCAACACTTTGGGCTACAACAGCTATATTTTCAGTTGTTCTTTGGCGACGTTTACGGGTTTTATTCTTCACATCACTAACTTGTCCCAACAGCTCGAATTTGTCCACCAATTTCTGTATTGCGGTCCGACAAGGTGCTTCACGACGACCCAAAGTGTTTGAGTTTTACGAACCGTCTCTGCCAAATTATTACCATTTTTACAGTGAATTTTAATAATTTCAATGCGATGTTGAAGCGTGTATCATTGATCACTTTTTAGCTTAAGAAATATAGCTCTGTGAAGTTAGCAAACTGATTGTTGAAAATTTAATAAAAAATGAGAGTTCCCTGTAGCAAACCAAGGGTTCTAAAGTTCCTTATACTTTTTTTCAATAGTTCTGGCGAATTAAGGTTAAAATTCGAAAAAAAAGTTTTCTGTACTAACTTCACGCAGCAAGGATTTTTTTCAGAAAATGATTTCTGATGATGTATTTCAACTTTAAATCAAGAGTTCTAGAGTTCCTGATGAGTTTTAGAAAGAGTTCTTCAAAATTGGAAAAGATAGGGTTACCTAAGGTTCTCATTGACTTAGAACAAAATTTTGAAAAATCAAAATCAAGGAGTTCTGATTAGAGTTCCCGGTAGACAACAAAAAGTTCTAAACATTTTATTAATAACTTTTTTTTTCTAAAACTAATAATTCAAGAATTCTCGCAAATTAAGGTGCTCTAAGTCAATGGACACTTGTGATCTGATTGTTTATCTCACGGTGGGTGATCAACAAACAACAACCGAAATATTTTTTGACTACAATTCCCATCTCAGAGAATGATCGGTAATAGGGATATTAGGGATGTCATTGTATTATTTACGACATTGGTAACATGGTACTCGCGATTATAAGAATGTTCAACATCATCAGTTTATCCTTGAGTCCAACTTCTTTCGCAACGTCAAGTCTAAAGATTCGTTCTTCATGGAAAGATTTACCTAACTCAGTTTTTCCCCTTATTGCAGTATTTAGGTCAAGGCCAATATACACCTTCTCCTCCTCTCTAGCCATTCTCTTTTCCTGATGGTTGTATGTAAGTGCTTTTTTATTTTTATTTCACATTGCAATTAATAATCAAAAACAAATATTTGTGACAGGTACATATGTGAGGTTTGAAATTAGGGTAGTTCAATCAAGCGTTCAACTAATCACCACGGTCTTCTGTTTCTGCAACGATGTTTCCCCCATCAATTTCCAAAGCAGAGATTTTGCTTCTCCAGAATTAACCAAAAGACAATGAGTATTAATTGGTCTTAACTCTTAAGACTACTTTCAGAGAAAAAAAAATAAATGTTTCTTTGTTTTCTTTTTCCACGTTCTACGTATTTCACTTACAACAATATTTTGTGCTGTATGAATTGTATAATTAAGATTTAATTTGTTGAATGATGTGTTTGATAAGTTTCTAAAGAACGGAATTATACAATAATTCAAAACATCCAAATTCAAGTTTTATCAATCCTCGGTCAAAAACTGTTGTTTGAAAGCAATCATCAAATATATTTGAGATCAGAAATCGTACAACACAGACTTGTTGATATTTTAAAACATTTACCTAAGATTCATCCAGGTAAAAGGGAACCCTTTTGTTACGAAAATGATCACAAGGAATTGAAAATAAAAATCGTTAACGTTACGAATGAGGTGCATGGCTTAAGAGGAAAAAACCATAACGAGATTTAACAAAACAAAAAAAGAAATAATGCATTACCAACGTACAAAGAAAAGACCCAATACCCAAGATGATCATGAGAAAATGGTTTGGAACGTGGTTCTCACACGATCGACACACCTGCCCTTTTCCATAAGATCACGATCATTAGGTTTATTTTTTTGACTCCCTTGCCATGAAAAGCCCTCGTCAACTTCATCGAGGTTTTTTTTGTTTTCGTTTCGCCAAGCACCCAGTCGCGTCCGGTTTGCATTTACATCAACTGTGTCGATCGGCTACACAGAAGCAGCAGCAAACACGTCGTCCGTCGCTGTCGTGCTCCCGTCCTTAAACATTGACTGAGCTCTGAGCATCGAAACTTATTTGTACTGGCAATAATTTCTTCTACCTACATTTGTGCCTCGGGAATGTATTTGTGAGACTCTCACAAAAATCAAGAAGAACTTAGATAAATTAAGCACCAAATCTAGTGCCTGAATAGTAAGTACCGCAGCGCCAAATGAAAATCAATGGTGGTAACTGACTGAAAGTGGACAGTAGGCAAACCTCATATGGCACGCTGTCTGAGGTATTATTATTCCGACTTGTGCAAGGTTGTATCAGGCGGCGAACATCTTGCCCCTCAATCAAAGATTTATTTTTTTTTTTTTTTACCATGCCCTAGCCTGCTAGCCAAATGAATTCAAATGCTTGCTCATGTATTCTTACTTAACTCACCAAAAAAAATTAAAAATTAAAACGATTCATTAGAAAATTAAAACTGATATATCAAAAACACAGACAAAATTGATGCCATCAAATTTCTTTAAAAATTTTGGATTTTCCATTTCTATATTAAATTTTTCAAAAATGTCTTAAGATTAATTTGGTTATGTTGTATTCAAGAATATGTTTATCTACGTCTTACATTTGAATTTCAATTTTTAATATTGTTCGAGGTACAGAATTTCGAAAAAAGTTAAAAAATGAGTTTTAAAAATCAAAAACAATCTTATGAAATTATTTTTGAAACAAAATATTATTTGGGCTATATACAGGGTGAATCACGAGCGTTGTGACAAAAAGCTAGAGCGTGTAGGTTGAGTTGAGACAAGTAAAAAATCGTATGAGGAGGGGGGTCTATCCCCCCCCGTTTAGCCGACAGGGGCAATTTTCTGAAAAATTGACTTATTATATAAAAAAAAAATATTTAAAATCAACGGCTTGGTTTACAACACCATGTTGTACGTTTTTGGAAAGCCAGAAACATCTTCTTTCATTTTGTTTTTAAATTAAATTGTTTTAACGAATAGTTTAAAAATATTAATTTTCAAAACTCACAATTTTCAAAAAAAAAAAATAAAAAAAAAAACATTTTTGAACTAAGTCTTTTCAAAATTTTATGTAATTAAGTACTAATTTTGTTTTCTAAAATTCAATGCCATTGTTAATTTTTAGTCGAAAACAGAAAACCGGATGCAAAAATGTCTTTTCGTTTTTGAGAAATAAAAAAAAAGCAGAACCTCTTTTTTCTAAGAAAATCTTTGTTTTTATTTTTACCTATCTCGACTTTTAGTTTTATTAATTTATGATTTATGAATCATTAACCTTTCTTTAATATTTGTTCTGTAATTGGAATTTTATGAGGCCTCAATAAAGTAGAAAAGTATTGGATTTTCCCTGATTAATCATTTTGTTCCATTGATCAACGACCGGAAAATGACTCGAAATTTTTTCTTATTATTGCCTGGGTGGACCGCGGAGCCACCTGTCGGTGAAGTGTTCTGCCTGCTAGGGACGCTTAAGATGTTTAAACCATCTCGGACCATTAGCTAATGCCGTAGCAGCAGTGCATATCCGCTTAACTCTTCTCGAGAGGCATGTGTTTGACTTTGTTATGTGTTGATAAGTTCAATATTTCAATTGGAAATATGGTTGGATTTACTATATATGCGACTGCTTGTTATTCACCTTTAGTGTCTTTTCGTTGCAGAAAATTGCGGTTTAATCATCTTAAGCATCCTAGTCAGGTAGAACCCTTCAGCTGACACGGTGGCCGCGGCCACCAGGGCTTAATAAGAAAAATTTCATTGCTGCATCAATAATTATATGGACCGAAGAAAGCGCGATCACAACATTTTTTGTTTGTTTGCCCAAAAGAGAATCATTTTGGGGTGTAAGAACAATTAAAAAATTTAGAGCACGGATTCTCTATTTGGACAATTTTTTTTCTGCTACGCTTCACTCGCAATAAAAAAAAAAGAATCAAAAAATCGATCTTGAATTTTAACTTATTATCCGGGCTCATTTCTCAGTCCGACTTTCAAAAAGATTGCTGAAAAAATTAAATCATTGAAATGCTTGGAAAAATAACTTCTACTTTCTTTTTGCATTACAGAAGTGTAGTGGTTACTTTTTTCAAATACAAGAGTAAACCTCACACAGGCTTTGAAAAATAATTGCTATGACCATTTTGTCGCGGCTTATAAAGAAAGTGGTCCTATTCTATTCATAAGATTTTTTTGTAGGTTGATTCAATGTGTATTCAGGAATTTAAATGTTTTCGTTTATTTTTTATCCATGAACATTCGCAGCCAAATTTATAACTCAAAATTGAATGATTTATTCGAAAATCCATATTTATAATTAACTTTGAACGATTGAGCAAGCTAATATCAAAAGCGTCTCTTAACTTAAACGCAACAATTCGAAGTTTTTGAGGTGATTAATGTTGACATTATTCTGATATTGCGAACAAATTTTCTCGTTGGTTTTATTTTATTTTATTTTTATAAGGATATGCAAGTGATAGGAAAAAGAAAAACCCACGAGGAAGAAAAGAAATAAAGCCTCCAACACGTAAACGATCTCGCTTTCCTAGTGCCATTTTTTTTTTTTAATCATTCTAGTTATGATTCTAGTGCTGATGATCCCAGTCTTAACCAAATCAAGCTTGATAAACTTCTCTTTAAGAAAAAAAAAGTAGTAAATGCTACAAAATTTATTATCATTCACTACTAATTCACACAAAACTAATTACACTCTGAAACGGCGACATATTATTGGCATCTTCCAGATATTGTTGCAATTTCTTGACGTGGTGTTTGATTTTTGTTTGCTTTTGTTATACCCACATTTTCCACATTTATTGCGAATTCAGCTGAAGCAGCGGCAGCGTAGTCTATAGGCCAGTTCCACCTAACAACATCTCACTGAGATCTCAGAGATTTTTTAGGTGGAACAAAAAATCTCAGCTGAGAATTGAGATTTTTTTCTGAGATTTCTGAGATGAACATTTTTTGGATTCGATTTCTCACTCAGCTATTTTGACGTGACTGACATATGCACTACAACAATTTGTAAGGTAACCATTTTATCTCAATGAGAACTGAGAATTGAGGCAAAATCATTTGGTGGACCACCAAATCATTTTGCCTCAGTCAAAGTGACATTAAGATCTCAGTGATATGTTGTTAGGTGGAACAGGCCTTATTTTTCAGTTTGATCGTGGTCGTCGTCATCATCTTTTCCTTACTCCTCGACACTCATTTCCTTAACAAGCCCACGGCCTCGGAAGAAACTGTATTCACCGTTGCGTTTTATTTTGTTTTGTTTTGTTTTTTTTTCTTTTTTTTTCATGACGTTCCATTTGACTTTTGACAAATTAAAACTGAAAGTTTAATGTAATAGATTTGTCGTTTCTATTACTTTTTTGAGAAAAACGTCGCTTAACTAAATATTAGTCGATATTCGATTATAAATAAGAATTTAAGTAACGTTGCTTAAAGGCTGTCTTAATATTTAAGCAAGCTTAGCTAAACAAGCTTTGGGAACCATTTTAAGAAAATATAATAAATACGGCAGTCGTTGTTTAACTTTTCTGCTCTTGGGACTTTTGTCTCATGAAAAGTAAAATTTAATTGGGACTACTGACCTACCATAGTGAGTTAATAATCCCTAAATCGAATTCCGCACTAATGCCCCTCCATAATGTGTCAGAAGTTTCGAGAATCATTTTTGGGACTTTTGACTTCGTAGCGAGTTTCCCTGCGTTAAGTTTCTAATCAAAACAGAAAAACCGAAATAATGCATTTATTATTTAGTAGGTAAGGCACTATTTCTGAGTTGCAATGGAAATAAGACCGCAACCCTTGTAAGGGTCTAATTTCCATAAGAAATGGAAATGGCCTGTGCGGCCTTAATTGGAATTTAAGCCCGATAAAAAGGGCATTAACCCCTGTTGTTACTACCAATTAAAAAAGGAATTAATACCCGTGGTGGTTAATTCCTTTTGTTTATGGAATCAACACCCGTTGGCGGCGGCGGATGTTAATACCATGGGCGTTAATGCACTGCACCGTTTTTTTTATACAATTACTTAAGAAAAAAAAAGAACAAAAAACAAACAGAAACAAAAAATGTCACATTCTGAGTCCGCGTTAAAAAAGCCTTCATATTCAATAAATTGGTTGAATTTATACACATATTTTATTCAATTCTAAGTCGTGTTTTTGTGACAACCAAGTAAAGTAAAAGGGCCGACCCATAGAATCCGTCAGTCCGTCAGCGTCAATGCGTACGTTGCTGCCGACGTATTTGCCGGATGGAACCGTCCCATAGAATACGTTGCTAACTTCGACAGTCTCATTTGTTTAGTGTACAAATTATTCCCAAAACCGCAAATTGAACAAACAAATTTAAATCAAAATATCAAAATCGTGTCCAAATTTTTTTTTTGCACATAATTTTGATAATTCTCGGCCCTTTAAACACAAAATTTAAAACAAAGAAAAACAACAATAAAAATTGACTGGATTTTACTTCAACTTTTCATCGAGAGTAAAACTTACTTGGAATGTTAATTCTCTTTTTTCAAACACAGAGGGAGCTGTTGTAAATTTTTTGAATAATTTAATACGGAAAATAATTAATACGGAATTTGTCGAAAGCATTTAAATTTAAATCAAAATTGACAGTAAAATCGATTTTGAATCTGGATCGTTTTCTAGATATATTTTGTTTTCCTTACTTTACTTGATAGTCACAAAAACACACCTTTAAAAAACTGTGTAGCACAGTTTCATGTTGCTAAATAATTTCACCAAAAAAAATGAGTAGTTATTCCCATGGAGTAATTTCCCTGCACCGAAATAGCTGTCACTTCCAAATGCATATTTTAGGTGCTGTCAAATAGTCAAACCATCGGAGCGGAATTCTCTCCGAATTCCCCCTAATTTTGATTCGAGGTAGTTCTCCGACAGGCAAAATGTCTTCGATTCGGAAGAAATCGGAGAAAATTTCGATAGGGCCGATTGATCTCCTTACTCAGAGCAAAATAAAGTTTATAATCAACAAAGTGATAGTCAACAATCGCCTTAGTCGATTCCACCCCTGAATTCAAACTTAAGTCCATTTCGTCAGTAATTAAAAAATCAAAATTTTAAATTTTCACAAATATCAGATGTATTATACATAAATCTTTCAAACATAAATAAGAAATGAAGAGTACATTTTTTAACTGGACACTTAAAAACGTGAACAAAGACTTAATTTAAAAAATAAAAAAACGAAAAAAAAACTTATCTAGCTATCACATGACATATAAAATTAAAGCTTTTTTCATTAGTTATTAACTTAATTTAAGTAACTTTTTTTGGATTCTGTTTTTGGAAGACTTCAAATGCAACGATAAAGCACTGGTTACCATGGCCGCCATACATTCTCGTCTACACGTTTGGCTTGAACAGTATGAGGTACAAAAGTCAGCAATGACAATGAAGCGGGTTTAATTTCACTAACTGATGAATTCGGACTTCCTGTATAACTGGAAACAGGTGATAATGGAACTGAATACTGTCCACGGAATTCAGAATTTGTAATATGCACTGACAATGGTGATGTTACTGGTACTGGGGTCTTAACAGTCGGTTGCAGTTGATTTAAACGCTGACCCAAGTGTGTCATAAGTTGTGTTCCAAATGTGACATTTACTCCAGGCAATTCCGAAAGACTACGTGAAACTTCATTAACTGCATGTATATATCCAGAGCGAAATCCTTCAGCAGGAGATATCCGAAATCCGTCTAATTTTCGTTGTTGTTTAAGTTTTTGTAGATGCGAAACAGTAAGCTCTAAGATATCGGCTTTTTCCAATCTTGTAACGTGTTCTCCTTCAGATTCCAAAGTTGCAACCATCAGATCTTTTAACTCATCGAGGCACTTGTTTATTCTTGCACGGCGTTTACGTTCCAACATTGGTTTCATAACTTTGCGGTATTGGTAGGTTTTCGTCATTTCCATTTTGATAAACTGACAATTTCAAATTTACTTATCAGAAAACAATATTTTATTTAAACACAGGGAACCCAAGGAACTCCACACTCTGCTTAGTCTTATAACGAAATGAATAATTTCAGTTTATATCCAGAGCCTTTTATACCTAAAAATAACACAGAAACCATGTTTCCTATGCCTAAGCTCAACAATTTGCTTCAAAAGGTAGCTCCTTTCCTCTTATTTGGTATAGAATATTCCACATATACATACATAAAAAGAAAATAACATGAGAAGATCCTTATTGATCTTTCAAAAATACACATTCACCCTTGTGTTTGTGTGCATCGGCATGCGGAAAATCAACCCTTATTCTCTTGCTTGGTGAATCTTGTCTCTGTGTGTGCATATTTCATAACAAAAAGCCATCCCTATTCCTAAATTTCTTGGACACAGCAAAGCATTTAATAAAAAATGATCGAACTGAACGATAAGCATGAACCGTGGGAAACATTTTCAGAGTTGGTTTCTCACACGATTTCTTAGTCAACACCTGCCAGAAAAAATCTTAAGGAAAGTAAAAATCAACCCCAAAGATATTATGCAAAGGATTCCAACTATATTATTGGGCCTTGGATTTTGACGCAGCTGTGCCACTTTTGAGTATTAAAAAGAAACAAGAAGTATTTTCTTACATCGCATCCGTGCCGTTGTAGTCTTGTTAGGAATCTTCCAGTCAATATGTAGAAGGTACACAAGATCATGATAGACTATTGGGATTTTGTAGCGTACATTTTAATGTGCTTGTGCTGAAAGTAGGTACAACATCCTGTCGTACCCGTGGGAAACTTGTGTGTTGTTAACAGGGATTCAGAGCGAGGGAATTCCTTTTGTTTTGCTTGTCTTTCTTAATTCTAACGTTTATGACAATGGTATTGTGGGGAAATTCGATAATAATGGTTGCCATAAGATGGACACACTTTTGGCGTGATGGCATTAAGGACGAATTTGTGCATAAGTTTGAAAGTTGAAGGTTGAGGGGAGCACGTCCACATCCGATGTCTTTCTCTTAGTTTGTTTAAGAAAAAATGTCGATGGGTGGATATTGTGCATTATGTAGGTATGTAAGTTTTTCCCCACAATTTCAAGGTATATTGAATAAATGGTATGATATTCAGCTTTCTCTATTCCTATTTTGCTCACACAAAACACGATACAAGTGACATATTCAATTATTCAATCCCTTGCCATGCATAATTATTTTTCAATAGTCCTACGTGAGGAAAAGGTGGTTTTTAATGACTTGATACAGATGAAACATCCGATTTTTCAAACGATGATTATATTAAAAATCAAAACTTTATTTGTGAAGATAGAAGATAAAATGTAGACAATTCTGCAAAAAGAAGTAGATCGAAAAAATCGTCCCAAAAAACCTGCAAAAGAAATATCAACAGGGATATGATATTGAAATGTTTGCAAATTTTAGATCGAAATGGTAATTTAAAACCCAAAACAGCGCAAAAGGAAATTCCCCACCATGAATGCAAATTTCATTGTGGGAATATTACTGAAAGTTCCCGATTGAAGTTATGCAAAACATATCTACTGGGGTCTGAATTTTGCTGGTCAAAAGAATTTTATTCTCCAGTCCAGAACGGTGAATGCCTTGAACCTAAATAAATAGGGCCAAGATTCGAAAGTTTAGTGTCCGCAGCTTAGTGGTTAGGTGCGTTGGCTGCTAAGCAGTCGCGTCGTGGGTTCGAGTCCTACTCGTGCCCATAGTTTTTATTTCATCTTTCATGGGCACTGCCTCTTGCGAAGAACTGGCAAAATTTCCAAGAGTATCAATCTGTCATGTAAAAGTGCTTCTCAATTTTGCCGTTCGGAATCGTTGTTAAATTGTAGGTCCCCTCAATTCATCACACGCACATAGAGAATTGTTGATGAGAGTAATCCACTTAGACTTTGGCTCTTCAAGAGCTGTCGCGCCAATCCAAAAATCCGAAGAAGTCAACCATCGACCAAAATTTCACGTTGCGGCAGATCCTGGAAAAGACCTATTCACTCCAAATAGATACCACCTTTTCATTGATTTTGAGTCCGCGTATGACAGCATTTACAGAGACGAACTGTATAAAGCTATGTCTGGTTTTGGCATCCCTGCCAAGCGCGTTCGCTTGTGCAAAATGACGATGGAGAACTTAAGCTGCTCCATCAAGGTTGGAAACGAGCTTACAGAATGCGATTTCCTTAACATCGTTCTTGAGAAGATAGTGCAGAACTCCAACGTCAACACTAGAGGCACTATCTTCCAAAAATCTGTTCAACTTCTCGCGTACGCCGATGATATTGATATAACGGGAAATGAGGGAAAAACGAAGTATATGCTGTCTTCGAGGAAGGACTCCCAACACCGACGGCTCGGACAGAACGTCACAATAGACGCATATTACTTCGAGGTAGTAGAGGAGTTTGTCTACCTAGGTTCCGCTATAAACACGGGCAATAACACTAGCGCCGAGATCAGACGAAGAATAACTCTTGCTAATCGCTGTTTCTTTGGGCTTAGAAAGCAATTGAGTGGAAAAGCCCTCTCTCGAGCAACTAAGGTAAAATTGTACAACACACTCATCATCCCAGTCCTGCTGTATGGTGCAGAAGCATGGACCCTGACAAAATCGGATGAAAGTGCCTTAGGCTGTTTCGAGAGGAAAGTTCTTCGGGTTATCTTTGGCCCCGTGTGCATTGAAGGGGAATGGCGAAGAAGATACAACAGCGAACTTTACGGGTTGTACAACGACATGGACTTAGCCAGAAGGGTCAAGGTCCAGAGACTCAGATGGCTCGGTCATTTAGAGCGGATGGACACCAATGCTCCGGCCCGAAAAGCCTTCGACACTATTCCCAAGGGACGTAGGAGGAGAGGAAGATCGCAACTCAGGTGGCGCACTCAAGTGGAAGAGGACCTCAATCAACTTGGAGTGCAAACAGCTAGGGACCGAGCTGGCTGGCGGAGACTGTTGATTGAGGCCCACGTCCACAACAGACTGCAGCGCCACCTTAAGTAAGTAAGTAAGATCCGAAAATACAATTCTCTATTTAAACAGCCAAAAAAATTTTTTTTACTCAAAAAAAATAAAAACTTCACTTAATATTTCCAATCGAAATATGATAAATGAATTTTTGGGAAGGGATGATTAAAGCGGTGAAAAGCCCCCAGCCAACAAAACAGCACCCGAAATAATCCAAAGTATAGGACTACATATCGAGAGTTTTCCATCGATGGAAAGCCACTGTTGTCGAAAAAATAGTCAGAGGAAATACTTAGACAATAAGCTTTCTTTCAATAAGAAAAATTTATGAAATTTCGGTATCAGAAATCACCTGCTGGAGAACATTTTGTAACAATTTTAATTTATCTTTTTTTGTGCCGAAGAAAGACCAATACCTATTGTGCAATAAATACAAATTTTCAACTCCATGTACAGATGCAAAACACGATATGAAGGAAGACTATGGGATTCATTTACGTGGGAAGAAAGAGGCATTTGAAGAAAAGCAAATTGGTAAAGAAATATTAGTGTGTCCTATAGTTTAAAACTGCCTTTGATCTTGTGGTCTCACTGGCTAAGGCTTTTATAGCAGCCTGGCTGTCCACGAAAAAAGTAATTTCCGAGGAACTTAGTTTTTCATGATGAGCCATTTCAGCTGCTTTTTCAATTGCATAGATCTCGGCCTGAAAGACACTACAGTCAACTGGGAATTTATACGCCTCTCGGATGTTGAGAGATTGACAAAAACACTCCAGCACCTGTTCCTGATCCATTTTTGAACCGTCAGTGTAGAAAGGGATACCCTGTGGATCCCAACCCTGTCTTTCTGGTATGCAAATAGAAAATTTTCTATCAAAATCTAGTAGAGGTGGAATGTAATCGGTGGTTTCCATCAGTCCTGGAAACGTGTCATATCTTTGTAAGATTGACCCATGTCCATAAGTGCTGTGCTTCCAAAAACTCAATTCTTTCCGTGCAGATTACGAACTCATCCAGGACCGGGAGATCCAAGATTATTTCCAACGCAGCTTGTGGTGTGGATCTCTGAGTCCCTGTTATTCCCTGTTATTCCTATACAGGCTAGTCTCTGTACCTTATTAAGGTTCTTGAGATAGCTTGATTTTTCCACCATACAATAGAATGGTAAGTTTGGGAGGGTTGTAGCCATCCAGTTTCCGTCTTTTTTTCGTGAACAAAACTAGCTCTGTCTTGGTTAGGTTGACCTTGAGACCGTTCTTAGTTGCCCAAAGAATTAAATCCTTCAATGCGTTTTCCATAATGTTTCCGTTGATTGTAAGGAACTTGCCTGATACCAGAACCACTATGTCATCTGCATATAGTCACATCCGGACCCTTATGCTTCTCATAAGAATATGCTACAATTTTTATGCCCTGATCTTTAAACTTTGTGAGAATTTTGTTGACTACGAGGATCCAGAGCAGGGGTGAGATGACCCCTCCCTGCAGTGTGGCTGTAGTAATTGTTTTCTCAATAGTGCTAACTCCCAATTGGGAGTTGATAATCCTGCTATTTAACATGGTGAAGATCCAATCGACAATGACAGATTCAACTCCAGATTCAACTCCAACTTCAACTAAGGCAGTTTTGATTGATTCCGTTTTTACATTATTAAACGATATATCAAGAAATGCTACCAGAACTTGCTTTACTTCGAGAAGAAGTCGTAGCCATATTGGCCAACTTGGACACTACTGACCGCTCCGATTACAATAAACTAGTAACCGCTATGCAGCTAAGGTTTGTAAGTCGAAATACTGCCTTTTTTCCAAAAGGAAGGTCAAAGTTGTTTTTGGGTCTGTACTGAGTGGTAACGTTCCCTACCGATCCTTCGAAAATTGAGCAGGTGCGTCATGGCTGGGTGAAATCGTGTAAGGTATATGTGATCGGAGATAGTCACAAATCACAAATTTTGTCTGCGTAAGGTGATTGTCACAATTGTTACAATCACCAAATTGATTTACTTATACTTGTGAACACTTTTTTGTTTTCCATTACATATAAAATTGTTCGCGGCTTTTAAATTATTAAGGTGTTTCTTAAATTTTCGTACAAAGTGACTTGTATGTTCCAGTTACAATAATTTAAAATCAAAAAATTAAAATAATGGATTGCGGAGAAATTGACAAAAAATAGGGGGTTTACTGCGAAATAAAATAAATTGTTTGAACTTTCAAATTACAAACGCTTGTTTTGTTTTTCGGCAGTTGTTTATATCTTCTGAAAAAACAAATTGACATGTAAAGTTATTCAATTATATCCCAATATTTGGATTTGTAATTTTGTATTTGAAAATTTGTATTTTCAATGTCTTGTATTTATATAACACTCGCAATGAATTAAAAAAATCGGAGTCAAAACTTGCTGATGCCTGTGTATATGACATACTAGTACTATCGAGAAAATCGTTTCTTTTCTTCTCAATCACAACTTATGTACAAAAAATAGCTTTCTCAGCTTGTAATAGTTGGCGCGATGAATTCGATTGCTAGTTTGCTTACTTACTACGGATTCTTAGTCAAAAACGAAACGTTAAATGTTTTATTTTGGTAGTAGTTGCAAGTTGCGAATAATTTTTTTTAGTGTTTACACCTTACACAGAAAGGAAAATTAAATGTGATCACATTTGGATGTCACAAAGGTGGATAAGGTCACAAAAATCCCCTTAACCACGATTCCACCCCTGTTCCAACAAAATTTGTCACACTAAGAGCTTCCAATCGGATCTGCATTTATTATCGTCAATTTGTTCTCGATTTGCCTCTATTGCTCGCCATCGCTTACAGAAAAGGACGTCAAGTTTTGATTGGTCAGATCAATAAGAATTTGCTTTCATAACGAGTAAAAAAAAAAATCTAACTTACTTTTTTCCAGTATTGGATCAATTCCAAGGGAAGGAGAAATTATATCACAACAGCGGGGAATAATGAAAAGGTTATTGTAATTACAGTCGATTCTATGGAATAAATCTAAACGAAATTTTAGCAAGAACGTAAGGAATGCTCGCATTGGTATAATCCATCGAAATACTTTCACGTATATCTTTACGGAAGAGATTTCCTTGTTCGAACGGACCACGCAGCATTTAATTGGTTGTTGTCATTTAAGAATCTTGAAGGTCAACTTGCTCGCTGGATGGAACGTATCCAATAATGCAACTTTCGAGTACAACATCGAGCTCGAAAAAAAAACACCTAAATGCCGACCGACGCCCTTGTGCCGACCATGTACAATGGAGACTTGTAATCATTGTGATAAAAAGGAAACTAGATTTACATTCAAAAATATCTTTACAGTAAATACGATCCGCGTTGTTTCTAGCGAAATAGATCTCGAAAAGATTCCGACCCCTTCGGCTGTCAATCCAATTTTGGTCCATGTACCTCCTTGGTATGAAATGTGCAGTCAAAGCAGCGAGTTTAAGGTTAATTGGTAACAATTTAAGTGCCTAAAAGTTCAAAACGAGGTTTTGTGTAAAAGGTGGGTACCAACATCCAAGCACCAACCGGAAGGCTTGCTCCCAATAGTGCCAAATATAATGTTCCGAGAAACTAAGATCGAGCTTCTATTGAGTGGGTGCGAAAGGAGAGGTAGAACTTTACTGTGCTGAATTCGATCTATGTGCAGCAAAACGAGGACCACATAGAAAAACACAAGAGAACTTACAGATTTATCTGGCTGGTGAAGCATTCCAACGAGTAGCTGTCGACACATTGCGTCCTTTACCACCGAGTAAAAGGGGAAACAAGTGTATACTAGTGTTCATGGAATACTTTTTCTAAATGGCTCGACGTATTTCCTCTCGTCCCAACGGAACTGCAATCAGACCAAGGACGCAACTTGGGGCTGAAATTTTTAAAACGGTTTTGGAAATAATGGGCATACGAAAAACCCAAACAAACCCACTTCACCCGGAGTCAGATGGCCTTGTCGAGCGGATGAATAGAACGAAACTCCCTTTTCTTTCAAAATTCGTCAATGATAAACAGGATGATTGGTATGATCTACTTCCGGCAACTCAGGAATCCATCAAGGAAACACCGTTTGCAATGCTGTACCGTCTCAAACTCAAACTCAAACGTCAAAAACTTTTTATTGATGTTTTGTTGCTATGAGTTTAAAAAGAAGAAACAACGATATTTGCTTTCACATTTCATCACAAAGTTATTATTTTTTTTTTTTATTTTTGTATTTTATCCAGACCATGTTTATATGCGAAACAAAATGTGCACATTTAAGAACATCAAAGTTAAAAGCAAACTCTTTTTATAACGAAAATTAACAAATATATACTTGGATTTATTAAAAACTTAAACTAGTAAAGCTAAACAGTCTACATTTCGATAAAAATCTTACAACTAATGGAAGGGCAAACATTTTTAAATGTCTAATTAGTTATTACAGTTTAAAAAAAATAAAGCTTTAAACATTGTTTCACAGGCACTTTCGTTTGTTACCATGGACGCCAAACTTCGTGTTCTTGGGACTTACAATCCTCTTTTTGTAAATCTTCGAATTCCAAATGACATTTAGAATGAGATGATAACAGATTTTGATTCGTTTTCATGTCTTTTAGTTGATATCCCAAATGCTTCATTAGTTTCGTACCAAACCTTAAATCAAGGCCTGGAAATGAAGCAACTACTTTTGACACTTCATAAGCTGCTTGTGAGTAACCTGCTTCAAATTTTTTGGGATCAATTAGCGGTATTTCAAGTTGACAGTTAATTATGTTTTTCTTAGTCTTCAAATACTGAACAGTCATCTCCAGAATATCAGCTTTTTCCAATTTTGTAATATGATCCCCTTGTGCTTCCATTGTATCCACGATTAAATCCTTTAAAGCGTCCAAATAAAAATTCATTCTTGCTCGACGTTTGCGCTCCAAAAGTGGTTTAGTAACTTTGCGATAATGTTGTGTTTTTGACATCAACCGATGATCTCCACTGACCATTTTGCTTTTCCCTAACACTTGTTTATATAAATGTAATTATTTATTACTAAAAGTACACACTTTGTAATGTTGAAAGTGGGAAGATAATTTTGTACCAACGATGCTCATCGAACTAAAGGTAGACTTTGAATGATGTTCAGTTCAGTCAGTGGGTCCTTTTGTAAAACACGAACAAAAATTAATGCGAGAACAACCACAACTCTTCCTTCAGCATGATCCTACAATTCACCCTCTTCGTTTGCTACTGTAAACTGTAGTATATTGTATTGGTTCTCTGTCACCGTGCCTGTGTTCCTGTGTAGGTAAAATATTGTATTTTGTATGATGTGGGCATGTGGCTTGAAAATTACCCTGCCTCCGGCTCTTGCTTACCATTTCATCAATTTCAAATTCAACACGGGCTCGGGCCAACAGTCTGGAAAGAAGAATGTGAATACGACAAGTCGACAACAGGTTCCACCGGCACCAATGTGTTCAAACTCAAACAGTCATACCCTCCAACGGATCAAACTGTGTTCTCTGTTATCAGTCTCTTATGCTCTCCTCTCTGTTTTCTTTTTCATTTTTTGTTTTTGTGTATATATCTGATCAAGTGTTGTCTTCACTTTGATGTTCATTGATGGAATTTAAAAAGAATATATTTATATGAGACAAGCTGACCCGCGGGACGTTGTACCCGCTTTTAAGAAATTGTAAGTGGTAACTTAAGGATTAAGTGTGCAGTTCTCCCGTAACTTAACAGAGTTGCCACAGTTTTGGAAGAAGCAACGGGTAGAACAATTTTCCATTATTGTGTTACTTTTGCCAATATCAAATTTTCGAAGAATTTTCTCCCAATTACTCCTGGTTTATGTGTATCAAAGTGTTCAAGGCTCTGTTCCATTTTTGTTTGTTCTCAGGATTCAGAAGTGATATAAATGCGAATAGTATGATTAATTGTTGTTTTTCATAAGATACCTCTAACAGCTAAATGATTTTCCATACGGATATTACAGTGAAGTATTATTTTATTGACCCAATATTATCATGAAAAAAATGAAAATAAATAATTTCATTTCACATTATCTTTACTTTAACTATTTATAAATCAATTTTTAGAGCCAAACATTAATGCAGCCAAAAAAAATAAGGGGTTTTCCAAAAAGAGGTGTTATTTTGAATAGCCCACTATTTCGGTAGCTGTCACTTTTTTAAGCAATTATTTTTTGACAATTGACAAGTAAAAACTACGCCATTAACAATGGAACAATTCACGCTTCAACAACGCATTTAAATTATCTAGATTCACTATAAAAATGGTGAAAATTTGGCAGAGACGGTTCGTAAACGGGAAAAGTTTCCGGACCGTGCTATCTCTCGAAGAGGTGATCACAATTGGCCACCGATATCTTGTGATTTAACACCTTGTGACTTCTTCCTTTGGGGCCATGTGAAAGATAAGGTCTACAACAACAGCCCAGCGTCGATTCATGAGGCCATCGAGGACATAGGACAGCCACTTTCCGATTTAGTTATGGAAAATTTCATGAAAAGGATATGGTCCTGTAAGCGTGGTCGTGGCGGCCATTTGGCTGATGTATAACGGCATACCTTCCTCTTTATATTAAAATAAACATCCGATCATTTATCTCAAAAAATGCCATTTTTCTTTGAATATCAAAATAACACCTGTTATTGGAAAACCCTTTATATTGCTGTTAATCAAATAAACTAAGTTGGTAACGCATTTTTCTATTGGTTTTTGAAAGTCATCAAATTAAAAAAGATCAAAACTTAAGAAAAATAAAGCTGTCGAATCATTTCGTACAATTTATTTTAATATTTATTTTTTAAATGTTCTTTCTGTGAAAGAATATATATTACCTTGCAAATAAGTATTTCCTAAGATTAATATTTTAATGACAAAGCAGCTTTTTCTGGGTCAGCTTGTAAAAAAATACAGCTCAAATTACTACTTGCCTTACTTTTATTGTGTTTTCTGCTAGTGAAATAATTTTTATAATCGGAAAGGTTTTTTCGAAGTCATGCAGTTATGTAGATATGACAACAAACAATATCTATTCCAAAACAAGGTTAACTGGGTCAGTTAGTAGGATACAAAGTATCCTAACCGATCCCTGGTTCTAACTTAAAATAGAGTGGTGCGACAGCTCTTGAAGAGCCAAGGCCTGAGTGGCTTACTCTCATCAACAAGTCTCTATGTGCGTGTGAAAAATTGAGGGGACCTACGATTCCGAACGGCAAAGTTGAGAAGCACTTTTTTCATGACAAATTGATATCGTTGTTTTGTCAGTTCTTCGCAATAGGCAGTACCCGTGAAAGATGATGTAAAAACTATGGGCACGAGTAGGACTCGAACCCACGACGCGACGTTCTGCTTAGCAGCTAAAGCACCTAACCACTAAGTTACGGACACTCACACTACCCTGGTTCTAACTACCTCCACCTCCACTTATTTTATATAAATCATATAAATATAAATAAATATTTATTTTGAGCCGAATCGTTTCAGCCGTTCCTAAAAGACAGGAATCGAAGGACAAAAACCAAGGAAAAATGGTTTTGGGATTCTAACCAGGTTACCAGACTCCACAAATAGTGTGACTTATAGAGGGAATGATATGCGCTGTATCAGCCCATATTTTTGTTAAAAATTTCACTGAAATAACAGGCGTTAAATTGCTTCAAACAGTTTAGCAGAAAACTGGTCTCTAAACCATTTCGACATAGAGAGCCTTATTTTGTCATATTTTTTTCTTCCTAGATTCAGCATCCTGTGTGCCTCGATATCATTTTTTTGTTTGCCTCGTCCTCCCCACAAAAATTAGAATTCCTATCCTATATGCTCTCCCTTTATGAATTGTATTCATCCCAAATTTTCATTAACAATTGTGGCAAACGATTTTAATAGCGAGTATTTCTTTATTGTAAGCCCTTCTATGTATTTAAGTAGCCACCAGTCCTAATAATGTCCTAATAGCCATCTACAAAAGTCTGTTAGGCTAAAAACACACCTAATCGGACAAAAAGTCTTTTTGTCTTAAGACAAAAAAGTGTGTCTGTGATTTCTGTATTCAAAATAATACATTATTCATTAAGTTAAATGTATATGTAGGTATATATTTCTTGCATGTAGAATTTCTCAATGAGTTAAATATTAAAAAATATATAAAGTGGCCCGACGGCTCTAGAAATGCCAACGCCTAAGTGGCTTCAGAGGTCAGAGTTGCAAAAGCGAATTCATTCCTTAGCTTAACTCCTGACATTAATTTAAAAACTAGTAATTGACTTACGAATTAAAACCAATTAATTCATGAGCTAAATTTATTAAATAAATTATGAATTACATTCATTTAATGCACAATCCAAAAAGTGAATAATGAATTTAAGTTCATTCAAGTAAAAGCTAATGGGTGAACAAATGAACTTGAATTCAAAATTCATTCTTTAGCTTGTGAATTAAATGAACTTTAGTCCGTGTGCAAATTCAGTTAAAACTTGACGTTTGGTTTAATTTTGACACTTCGCATTGCATAAAATGTGTTAAAATTAGACTAGCTGCGGAGCAGGCTTTTAAAAATTGTAGGTAAAATCATAATTCACTTTTAAGAGTGGCTTACACTCGTCATCATCAATCATTTTCTGAGTGCGTTCAAGGAATTGAATTCTAAACGGCAAAATTGTGCTTCTTAACTTTTTCATGACAGATCGATACTCTTGGAAGTTTCGTAAAATATTGGCCCGTGAAATATAGCCTCTAAATAATAGGCCAGTTCCGCCTGAATATATCTCAGTGAGATCTCAATGTCACTTCGACTGAGGCAAAATTATTTGGTGGAACATAATTCTCAGTTTTCATTGAGACAAAATGGTTACCCTACAAATTGTTGTTTTACATATGTCAGTCACGTCAAATAAGCTGAGTGAGAAATCGAATGCAAAATATTTTCTTCTCAGAGATCTCAAGAAAAAATGTCAGTTCTCAGCAAAGATTTTTTGTTCCACTTAACCCTAGGTTAGGTTAGGTTAGGTTATATGGGCTGACGGTTGATTTTGTTACCATCACACTTAGATCAATATAATAGATCCTTTGTGATACCCTGAAGTATTGTAACTTCTGAAAAAGTGATTTAACCTATGAATTCTATGGTTGGTCGAGCCATTCGGTGGACTTGACAAAGTTCAGTAGGCGATTGCCTGGGAGTTCAGATAATTCTTCTAGTTCATTAAAGAAATAGTTGCCTAAAAATTTTAATCTAGTACGGCAGAGTGCTGGACAGTGGCATAGGAAGTGAGCTGTGTTTTCGTGCTCCTCCTCATCGCCGCAGCCTCTACATATGTCATCTGTACTAAGCCCCATCTTCTTTTTGTGGTAGCCGAGTAGATTATGTCCCGTTATCACACTTATGAGGGATCTTAGGGACGGTTTTTTGAGAAGTAAAATCTTATCGGATTTTTTCTTGTCATAATAAGGCCAGAGTTTCCTGGTGTTACTGCAGGTTTCTAGTAGGTTCCATCTATCATTTGCTTTTTGAATGATATTTTTACTGATATTTCTTTTTAATTCGCATTGAGGGATTCTGATGTTATGGTCTATGAGAGAGGATCAAGTACCGAGCCTTCTCTTGCAAGCTCATCCGCTTTTTCGTTTCCTGGCACACCACTGTGACCGGGAACCCAGCAGAGTCTTACGTTGTGCTGCATACCAAGAACCCTTAGCTCTTCGCGACAGCAAGAAACAAGCTTTGACTTGATTTGCGTGGCAGAGATCGCTTTTATTGCTGCTTGGCTATCAATGAAAAAGGTGATATCAGCGTGTGATATTTGATTAGCAGCGTTTTTCACTGCCAAGATCTCAGCTTGGAAGACACTGCTATGGTCGGGAAGTCTGAATGAACTGGCAAGGCTAAGATTTTCTGAGTAGAAACCTGCCCCTACTCCAGTAATCATTTTCGAACCATCAGTAAAGATGGTAAAGTTCGATTCATTAGTGTAGGGTACACTGTTTTCCCAATCTTCTCTATTGGGGAAGCTGGTAGTAAAGTTTTTATTGAAGTCTAAATAAGGGGTCATGTAATCCGTACAAACATTGTTGCCAACGTATTTTGTAAGAATCGTGGTATGGCCGTGTTGATTAGATCTCCAAATATTGGTCTGACTAAGTCGAAGAGCGCTGTTTGCTGCTGATTCTTGTACGAATAAGTCTATGAGGGTGAGATTTAGGATCGCTTCGAGGCCCGCAGTTGGAGTAGTCCTCATCACCCCCGTAGTGCTAATGCATGCCATTCTTTCTACTTTGGCAAGGGTCTTTAAGTTCGTGGATTTCTCCAGAGATTGCCACCAAACCAAACTGCCATAAGTTAGAATGGGTCTAACGTCTAAAAATGGCTGTTTACATCCACATGATTATTTTAGTATTTGGCCCCAATTTCTTCCCAGAATCCTATTATACAAGTAGAGTGCAATCATGGCTTTCTTATATCTTTCTTGTATGTTTAGACCCCAGTTGAGTTTCTTGTCCAACATAACTCCAAGATATCTTGCTTTTTCTGAAATAATAAGTGGGGTGTTATCAATTTTTGGTATTTCAAAAGAAGGTATTTTCCTTCTGTTGGTGAAAAGTACCAATTCCGTTTTAGGGGGTTAACCTTGAGACCGCATTTCTTGGTCCAGTTACTGGCCATAGTTAATTGTAATTTTTCACTTACAGTGGTCAGGTATTTACCCGTTGCCAGAAGCGCTAACTCGTCGGCATATGCTATAACTCTGACACCTCTGTTCTTGAGTTTGATGAGAATTTCATTCATCGCCAAAGTCCAGAGAAGAAGTGAGAGGATTCCGCCTTGTGGATTCCCTCTAGATGTGTACATCTTAATATCAGAGTTTCCTAGTTCACAATGGATTATCTGCTTTTCAACATACACGTGATCCCTTTTATAAGTGCAGGTTCTATTTTAAGGTCAGTGAATGCTTTTTCTATGGCACTGTTGTGGACATTGTTGAATGCTCCTTCGATATCAAGAAAAGAAGCCAGGGTATATTCTTTTACCGCAAGCGACTTCTCTATTGTTCTAACTGCGCAGTGTAGGGCTGTTTCTACACTTTTGCCTTTTGTATAGGCATGCTGAAATGGTGATATGGATTCCGGCTTTAAGTTGACTAAAAAAATATCTAAGATCTCAGAGATCTCAATGCGATGGAGGAACTGGCCTAATCCATCTTGCGAAAAAAAATGTAACGTAGACTAACGGCAATTTCTCGTGTATGTGAGACCAAAAATGTAAACAAAAATGAACCACGTGGAGAGTGTCCCTACTCATTATTAAATATACTCTGACAAAAAGAAACCAACAAAAACCACTCCTATCGAAGGGATATTATTTGAATGTGATTAAACAGAAAACAGTGCATCAGTTAAGTGTTGAAGGTTTCCAAGTGCCTGAAAACGGGTTTTGAAAAAAGAAACAAGAACAAGTTAACCTTGAAACAAGTAAGTAGGTATTGCCATGGTTTAGTTGTGGAGCGTAGATAGAGAGAGGATATGATTAGTCTTCAATAATTTTTTGCTGTTTTTTTTTTTAGGATGAATGCAAACAACTTAAAGTAAGCCTTATACGACATTAGATCGAAGAAATTAGGTGTTAGGCAAGCAAGTATGACGAAGTAGGTCCAAAATCGTACGGAGATTCTGTCCGTACGATCGTCCGGCGACTTGTACTGATTTAATTTTTTTTTTATTTTTTTTTGTATATAATGAAGAAAATAAATTGCTCTATACTCAACACGTAAGAGAAAAAAGATATTGAATTTTTAAGTGGAACTTTCCGGATGCTCCATTTAAGATCGTCCGGAGACTGGAACAATCGTTCGGAAAATCGCCCTCTTTTTAGAATATATCCTATTAAATCAAAGTTTAAAGTAACTTTCAAGTCATTCTCACACCAAACTGCTGAGAAATATCTATAGTCTTAACAAAATATTAAGTTTTGAAATAAAGACATTTACATTGAAAGTCAAAAAGTAAAGTTATCTGTCCGGAGACAAGTGCCGTAACCCTAGGTCAATATGTAATAAGTTATAACCATATAAAATACGCATACCTAGATATTTTTTGTTTAATCAATACTCTTAATCCCATGTAAATTACATAAAAATACCAACAAAACAAAACCCCGCACAAGAACAACACGCTTTTTTGTTTTTTTGTCTACTTTTGTGCGTCTAGTTTTAATAGCTCTTTCTTTCCCTTATATTACCAGCACAAGCCCTTACTATTGCCTCACGAGCAGGTTAATAATAAATACACATACTTGAATACAGTTATGACATTTTATGTCTTCATATCCATTCCACAATATACCTACAAGAAGAATACATCCAATGATACAATGCAATGTATAAATATAATATGAGGTGGTTGCTGCTATTGCTTCGTTATCCACAATTCCTTTACTTTTCTTCCTTCTTGCATATGAAGTGAGCCTGGCAAGCAACGAATATTGACGAGCTAGAAGAAGTAAGAAACGTAAACAATGCATCCGTCTATTGAGGATCGTGAGAAACTTCTCTGCCGAAATTCCCACACCCTAAAAAAAGGGAGAAGTATCGTCAGTCACCCAATAACTTAAAAAAAAATCAAAAACCCAGGACACACGAAAGAGTAATGCTGATTACTTCCCTTGAACAAATTCAGGATCCTTAGATTTGGGTAAATTCGATTCAGAAATATACATGGACGTGTGTACGGAGTGCAGCTGTTCGCTGTTGTCGGGCTCGCGTTTGTATTGTCCATTGCTTGTTGCTATTTAATTTCGCCGCATTATTATGGGCACACAGTTCGGTGACGGTGAGTCCAAACATTTTTGAAAAACTAAATACATTAGTGATATCGTGTGTATCGTCTACACTCCTACTTTTTCCTTCGTTACATTAATTCCTTGAGCCACGAGCGTTAGCAAAAAAGAGCAACAATGACATTCCAGCTTGTGCCTACGAACAGTTGTATTTACCAATTGGTGCTTATGATATAAGCTAGCTAGTACGTATGTAAATCAAAATTATGAAATTATTGTTATGATTTTCCGATGGAAGATAGCGCTGAATCTCGAAGACTTGCTGCGATAAAAATACCAGCTTGCCAATTCCACCATTCAATTCCCAATAACTTCTCCCGGATCTTCAACTGGTCACTATGCTTCCTTGATAGTGACGTAGACTCCAGCGCAGATATGATTACTAATATGATTATTTTGGGAATGGAGGTTTTCAGGGAAAAAGAAGTAAAGTTTCGGTGTTTTAGGCCCATTTGCTGATTCGGAACATAAATTTATGTTGAACATAAAATCTTCATTTTTATATGGGACGTTCCGGAATTCGAAACAAAAATTTAAGTTCTACATAAAATCCCCATACTAAAGATGAACTTTATGTAGAACATAGATTTATGTTCCGAATCAGCAAATGGGCCTTAGAGCCGGAACAAGTTTAAAAACACATTCGACGAACAAAGTTTTTTCAAGATTAAAAATTAAGGCAAAAAGCAGTAAGAATTGTTGGTCATTTGTAAAAAAAAATATGAAGAATTCTTCTACTTCCTCGGTCCCTACGCTCATTGACAATGACACTTCAGTTGTTAGCTCTCTCGCGAAAGCTAACGTTTTTGCTAGGTAGTTCGCCCCCAACTCTTCCCTGCCAGAGAGTATCATGACTCCTCCAGTTCTTGAGCGTGTCAACGATTCCATGAGAAAAATTTTCATTCGCAATCGTACTGTGGCAAGAGTCCTAAAAGATCTCAACAAACATTAATCCGCTGGTACGGATGTTATCCCCGCTATTATTTTGCAGAGGTGTTCTTACACGCTGGCAAAGCCGTTGCGTGAGCTTTTCCATAGGTATATCCTATTCTTCTAGACTCATTCCGAGCAGTTGGAAAACAGCATTTGTCCAGCCAATTCCAAAAAAGGCGAATCTTCTTCTCCCTCAAATTATCATCCGATTGCACTTAAGTCCCTTTTTTCTAAGGTCATAGAAACGCTGATAAACTATCAGCTCAAGAAATATCTCATATACCAAAAGCTTCTTAATGACCGGCAGTACGGCTTTCGCAGCAAAAGGTCCACTGGTGATCTGATCTCACCGAACAATGGAACAAATTTTTACATCGTTTTGGGGAAAAAAAGATTGTTGCAATTGATACTTCAAAGGCATTTGGTAAAGTCTATGCTTCTTGCTCTTTTATCGTGCGTGCTTTCGAACCGCTCAATACAAGTTGTATTGGACGGATTCAAGTCTAAAATCCACAATATAAAAGCTGGTGTGCCCCAGGGCTCCGTTTTGTCTCCGACCCTTTTTCTCATTTTTACTAATGCTTTCTTGTCTGCAACTTCGAATCCAATAAACTATTTCGCTAGCGATAGAATCCTTAGCTTTTCTTATTCGTTTCCAGATTCACATCCCTCTTCTTTGGATTTGGAACCGCAACGGCAAAATATGATAAGCTCATTAAACTCTGACTTAATCGGCATTTAACAATAGGGAATTAAAAACCGTGTAGAGTTTAATGCTTCGAAAACTCAATGCTCTCTTGTATCTTTGAAGCAACATAGCACTTGCATCAGTGAGACCGAACATCTAAGGTTCTCGATAACTGCATCACTGTCAACCTTTCGTGGAATGATTAGTATACGATGCAGTAGGGTGAAAAAACATTTTCCTCAAACACTATTCCACCGTGCTGGATATCATTGCAGCAAACAAATTTAAGAACAATTCTTTGTGGCTACTCTGGCCACTATGTTACTCTTAATTATTTAGAATCGATTCCAGAGCACACAAACTACACCGTTCCTCAACAACAGTTCGATAGAAAGTTTCCAACTTCTATCCCTTCCCGATCCTTCAGGGAAAATAAAACATTCCTGGAAGTCGAGGCAATCCACTTCTATACAGATAGATCGAAAACTAGTGATGGGGTTGGTGGAGGTGTGTACTGCGAACGACTAAAACTAAGTCTCTCATTCAGCCTTCCAAATCATTGTAGCGTGTTTCAGGCAGATCTCTTGGCGATTTAGGAGGTCCTGTCCTGTCTAAGAGAAAACACGCTATCCACATCTGATATCCGGATTTTCTCAGATAGTCAGGCAGCCATAAAATCGCTGGACTCTGTCTCTACAAATTCAATTACGGTCCAAAGCTGTCGATCGTCTCTAATGGAGATGACACAACAGTTTAACATTCACCTTCACTGGGTGCCGGGCCATAGAGACATTCCAGGAAACTGCCAAGCCGACGAACTCGCCAAACATGGTACAACATGACCTATTAAACCACAAATGGCTTATGTTGGTATACCAATCGCTACATGTAAAATTTTGCTACAAAAAGATGCTATTAAGAGAACTAACGTCAGGTGAAATAACATAACTACCTGTCAGGCAACGAAAAACATTTGACCTGATTTGGACTTAAGGAGATCTAGATGCCTGATATCTCTAAGCAGAGTGCATATAAGCTCCTTAATTGGTGTCACTGTCTTATTGGAAGACACGCTGCGCGACTGGGCGTATTTTCTAACGATTTCTGCAGAAGCTGCATGGATGAGGAGGAAACAGTTCTTCACTTCCTCTGTACCTGTCTTGCTCTTGCTCATAAACGTATGATTCACTTAGGAGAATACTTCTACAATGATCTTAACGATCTTCAACATATTAATATAATTAATCTTCTACGTTTGGTAAAGGAACTCTAATTGGTTTCAATGAGCTTTCGAAGAAAAGTCTTTTAAGATTCATGTGGTATCACAATTGGCCTTTGATTGGCCTTTGTGATTGGTGTGTCTTTTAACATCCATGACAGCCACTTTAACCTAACCTTACCTATGTGGCTTTGTGCGACGGATCCACAATATGTTAACCTAAAAAAAAAATAAAAAAAAAATAGAGTGGCGCGACAGCTCTTGAAGAGCCAAGGCCTAAGTGGCTTACTCTCATCAACAATTCTCTAGGTGCGTGTGAAGAATTGAGGGGACCTACAATTTTACGCCGTTTCCGAACAGCAAAGTTGAGAAGCACTTTTTCATGACAGATGATACTCTTGGAAGTTTTGTCAGTTCTTCGCAAGAGGCAGTGTCCGTGAAAGATGAAATAAAAACTTTGGGCCCGAGTAGGATTCGAACCCACCTACTTGATGAGTATTTAAAACTGACAGGATTCATTGGGGACCAAACGCCCTTAACTGATCTGTTAGATAATTCTGAAATTACAGCTGAAGAAGTTAGTCATGAATGTTCTAAACTTGATGATTTTAGCTTAACTTCCTACGCTGATTCGTAAGTCTCGGATATTAAGAATTGTTTAATTAATTACCATGAAATACAATATTTGTACAAAATCTTACAAAATATCATATTTCATGTTTATAATTAACTATGTTTGTGTTGTGTTTGTTTTTTACTAGGATTTACAAAAGAAATAAATTAATATGATAGGTACACTTTATTGCTTGGCTCCGATTATCATTTTTTTAAAAGTTACTGCCCAGGATGAAGTTTAAAAAACTTAATGTATGTTTTATTGAATTCCATCAACTTCAATGTGCCAAAAATGATTTACTTTGAATTCCGATCAACTCCAGAATTATATTGTAACACAGATTTTTTTTTCAAAATGCGATTTGATTTATTTGAATCCAATTGATGATTAACGATTATGATGATGATGACACACTGTGGCGTATGAGTACTTTCTTTTTAATACATGGTTTGAAAGAAATCTGTTGACATTTTGTTTGTTTATTATCGGCATTGTGAGTTTTAAAATTTCGTATTCTATATTTGGTTGCATAAATATTACTGTTTAATGAAGAAAAAACAGATCAGAAAAGCACAGAACAGCACAAGTAAATGAAAACTGTCAGACCAAGTAAGAACAGAAAAGATCAGCTTCCTGTTTAATTTTTTTTGACAGAATGAAATCAGCTGTTAAATTAATATTCCAGGTCAAATCAAATTTAATAAAATGTTCATTTGTTGGAAACAAGATTCTGAAAAGCTTATTAGATTTTTTCGAAATTTTAACTTAGGAGTATAGTAGTTATATTTTTACTTCCTCGGAAAACACGTCAATCGAGATCATTTCAAAAATTTGTTTGATTAGAAAAAAAATAAAAATAATTTAAATTTTTAAATTTTGATCTTTGAAAGTTTTCACAAAGCTGCGTCACCAAAAAAGTTATTGCGGAAAAATGTGTACTAAACTGAGATTGTAGAACAGTTTGGGGCAAGGTTTTTATTCAGGGAGCACACAAACCGTAGCTTAATGGCTAGATGCGTGGGCTGCTAAGCAGAACGTCGTGGGTTCGAGTCCTACCTGGGCCCATAGTTTTTATTTCATCTTTCACGGGCGAAGAACCGACAAAACTTCCAAGAGTACCACCTGTCATGAAAAAGTGCTTCTCAACTTTGCCGTACGGAATCGGCGTTAAATTGTAGGTCCCCTCAATTCTTCACACGCACCTAGAGAATTGTTGATGAGAGTAAGCCACTTAGGCCTTGGCTCTTCAAGAGCTGTCGCGCCACTCTATTTATTTATTTATTTTTACACAAACCCAAACGTCTACTTTTTGGATCTCTCTGTACTTTTCTGTGCGGAACAGATTCATTAAACTTAACTAATTCTTAAGTAATTCAATGATTTTCAATTTCATATTAAAC
>CAKKXW010000005.1:50719093-50834851 GCA_920937365.1 Sphaerophoria rueppellii
TAACAGAATTGAGAAAGAAAAACGAAGTCTACCATTTCCTACAGTTAGCCCGACCCGTGTTAAAAACAAACACAAAAATTAAGGAAAATATTGTTTGGGGAAGGCATTCGTAAAAAGTACGCCAAACAGTGCAGTTCAATAAACAGATTTTACATTAAAAAAGTTGTGTTTCATTAGGAACCAAGTGGCTCAGGTTCCTCAAGATATATTTTTTTAAATCAAAAGGACTATAATTCCTTAACTTAGTCTAGTTTTTTTTTTTCGCTCGGAAAGAAAATAAAAATAAAAAATAATAAAAAAAAAACACAAACAAAAATTGTGCCCAGCCCGATTGACATCCTTTACCATCTGAAGCAAAAAGAAAGAGTTAAGACAATAGTGTATAGTGTTTCTATGTGCCCCTGCTCTCTGGACCCACACAAATACAGAGACAGCTACGGAATTTGTAGTTCCTTAATTTCCTTGTGCAAACATTTAACGAGAAGGTGTTGGCGTGCTATCAAATTTTAACTACCTCACCTACATCTTTTATATCAGGGTAGCTACAGTTAAAAAGTATTGCCCCTATAAGGTGAGTGATTCAGTCATTGATTGATGATTTTTTATTTTCTGTTGGGTTAACTTAACTACCTTAATATGAGGCGTTCAACCAAACTCGCCCGAAAGAGGCAACACGACGAGTCTCGCTTAGAAGAGCTGTTAGAAGAGGTGAAACGTCTCAAAGAGGAGAATTCCCGTTTAAAGAGTAGGAATGAGAATACCCGAAATGAAGAAATCGTGGACGCAATTAGTGTTACCGCAACGCCAAGGCCTGAGTCGATGAGAATGACTCTCAATGAGGTAAAAGCCCTTGTAAGCGAGTTTGAACCAGGTGTGACAGCCCTGACACCTGAACAATGGTTGCAAAGCTTAGAAAAATCTGCAATTATCTTTGGTTGGAGCTCTCTCGAAAGTCTCTTTTTTGCTTCAAGGCAGAGTTTATAAAAGGGTTTCCGGAAACGGGAAACAAAAATAAACTCCTTATCAACCTACTGAGAAGGGAAAGGGCCACGGATGAAACAATTGAAATTTATTTCTACGACATGACGTCCATGGCTCATTGAGCAGTTTTAAGCGAAAAAGAGACAATCCAGCACATAATTTCAGGATTGAAGGATGTCACTCTGATTGCTGTGCCTGATGCAAGGAAGCCAGGAAACCTTAATGACCTACTACAAGAAATAAAGACACAGGAAGACGAAATAGATTATAGACAATCCAGAGAAGAGTTCCATAGACCAGCAAGAAGTTCTAGAAATGAATACAACGAAAAGATGCAGCAAAATCGGTATTTATCAAGCTTCAGAGAGATACCGAAGCGCGGGGATGTGATTAACCGGGCACCACCACGTAATTCCGGACTTGCTTCACGTAATACAATAGAGCGATTTTCAATTTAAACTTTTGATAATCTAAGGTATTCATTAGTCACAAAAAAAAATGAATTAAACTTAATACAAATAAAAATATTTTTAAATGACATACAAAATTCCAAAGATAAAACTATGTTCTGATTGGACAGTTTAAGTTGTATTCAGGTTTAAAGAAATACAGATGACCGATATATGTATAACAGTCACGATGAGCAGAAAGATCTGAGAAGGGCAAGAGGTTAATCAACTACTTAAGTTTCAAATGGGGTGAGTTGAAAAAAATAATAATAATAATAAGGAAAATCCACGAGTTTAAGGAAAACCATATTTAGGTGAATGTGAAAACATGACACTGACTTCCCGTACGATTTAATTTTAAGTACAAGTGATATTTACTTAAGCTAGAACTGTGTGTCACTTCTGTGTGGAGAGTTAACCTGTGTGGTATTTTTTTTTTTAAGTATAACTGCTTGGTAAAACTGTGTGTTATTTACCTAAGCAAGGACTGTGTGTCACTCCTGTGTGAAGAGTTAACCTGTGTGGTATTTTTTTTAAAGTATAATTGCTTTGTAAGACTGTGTTATATCTAACTAAGGAACGACTATGTGTCTCTTCTGTGTGGAGAACTCACCTATGTGATCTGGTCTAAGTATACGTTAAGCCTTAAACATTGAATTCACCGGGACGGTGAATGCCGTAGGATGGCCGAATGTTCAGCGGAAAATATGAAGCGACAATATAAGAGGGAAGAAAATGATCCTTTCCCTCTGTCAACACAGAATAAAGTAGTGAAACAAAGGGGTAAAGACTTCCCCAGTGCTTTGTATGTATACTACACAGCCCAGTGGGTGGAAACAATGGCCAGCGATCGAGTGGTAGGAAGGGGAAGGATGGTGAGTCAGTCTACTCCTAACCACGAAAAGGTTCGGTCGCTGCTCTGAAAGATTAAAAATTAATTTAGTTCGCGTGTATTGAGCTATTACGATGCAACCCTTAATAAAATCTTGGAAGCCCACCAGGAAGCATTCATGTCCGTCAGGAAAAGGAGGCACCTAGCTGCCACGACTACATCTAAGCGTCCAAAAGAGATCATCAATTACCACAACCGTTTCAAGCTACTTCAATCCGAAGTGGATAAATCTTATAACCTGGAAGCCAGCGAGATTAATAATGACAAGGTGTCCCCTCAAACAAGCAACAGAGGCGATGAAGGGCGAAATTACACCACGAACAACGATGAAGGCGAAGTGCGTCAAACATCCAAAGAGAGCGACACCAACAACAACAATTCAAGCCAGATTAACAGTGACAAGGATGCCAATCATAAGACGAAGTCGGTTCCTTGGTGCCCAACGATCTTCACAAACGGAGTTTCTTCCAAATCATTAAATGAGTTTTTGGGTAAGTCTAACTATAATCTTGAGGACATTAAATGGGTTTGGTTAACTAAAAATGTTTGTTAGAAGTGTCGAGTTGCATAGTTTCTTTATTAACAAGTTTAAAGAGTGTGGCATTGAAGCTTTTTCCTTCGCGCCCAAACAATGTAAAAATTTCACACCATCCTTAAGGGAATTTCAAACAACTTTTCCCCCGCGGAAATTCAAAATGAACTGCTCAGATTGGACCGCTCGTTGAAAGTGTCTGTTAAATTTGTTGAGACCTTTTCCTATGTACTGTTGAAGATAGAGAAAGCCTTCAAAACATTAAAAAAGTCAAATTTATTCTTCGTTACAAGGTTTCTTGGGACTCAATTAAAAATTCAGATACAAAGCAATGTTTTTGTTGCCAACGTTATAGACATGTCGCTGCTTATTGAAGCTTTGCTAATAGATTTGTAAAATGTTTGAACGATCATGAGCCTGGTCAATGCGAGCTAAGACAAAAAACAGAAACTTCGGTGGCCTTTGCGTTAATTGCAAGGAAGTTGGCCACCCACCCAGCTTTTCTAAAAAAGAAAAAAGAAGAAGCACTCGCAAACAAACAATAACATTGCGTGCACCACCCTTGACCAAATATCAGATCACTTCTCAGTTTTCACAACCATTCAGCTTGATAATATCTCGATTTTCCCAGAACTTCCTTATATAACTTAAATAATTCAGAATAATTTCCAAATAAACTTGGAATCCTTAAAATGACATTCTCATGTGCTTAGCACGTGTTTTTTGGAATCCGTTTTCATCAGCTGGATCTAGAACCATCCGAATTCCGAACATAATCCGAACGAATCAGAACCATCCGACATTTTTAAGTGCCAAAGTCGACTAGAATTGATTCGCTGAATGTGTGGAACGCATTATCGCCGAAGATTTCTCACATGTTTGCCTACACAAAACGCCTAACACTCGAGCACAATCAGGGCAAGAGTTGATGGAGGTCTTGGATGAACATCAAATTCCGTATAACGATGAAGACGCAACAAGTACGACTAGAGTGAAGAGGTTAGTTGCAGCATACCGTATGCAGGCCGTTGCAGACAATCACGCATTTAAGCGCTCCAGGCACAACGGTTCCACCTCCTCAACATGAAACGACATCCACCTCAACTATGTTGAATCCAATGCTGCAAACCTTCATCGGGCTAGATCAACTCTTTCCATAGCCAAAGGTGAAACTTTGAACATGCCGAGAAGCCCTCACATCCAAGTGAAGGGGATGAACTGGACACGGAGTTAAGATTACTTCGCAAACGAGTGGAGATAGCACGCTTGAAAAGAATGCTCGAAACAGGTAACTTTGACGCAGTTAATCAGCCTTTTCTCAAAGCTACGGATAGTCAATCAACTCAATCTACGTTGGAGCCGACGTTTAAGCACATTAAAAATCGGATCTTTCAATATTCATCGGGCGAGACTTATGATGCTAATAAACTATCCGTCTGATTTCGAAAGAACCTGCGATTCCGTCGGCGGTTCCGTTTTCGTTTCGTTAAGCGGTTTATGAAACCTGGCCCCGAAGCTGAAAGCATTCTGCGTGTTGATACGTCGACTGATTACACTGAGTTCCGAACAAATGTCCTTATCAATTTTGAACACGCTTACTCCATTCCGGAAATTATAGGGTCTTTGACGAAATGGACACAACGTGCAAATATTAAACAATTTTTTCATTGAATTTCTGAATAAGCAAATCTTATTAAAAAAAAAAAAAAAACAACCCCCGCATTATTCATATTACAACTTTTTTTTATCATATAACCAGCGCGCAACTCAAGGGATTTATATTCCCTTTTATATATGCCAAAGCATAGTTCAAGTATTATTAAAAGTGAGATAGATGGTTCAAGAGGAGCTGTCGTTTGTTAACATTGCCCTTGAATTCCTGAACATTACAATGACTGGGAGAAACAGAGGTCCATATTCGCGTAGTACGGCTAAGGAACGATTCTCTGATGAACTGATAGGCATTCACAAAATTTACTTTGAACTTGTTAATAGAATTGGATAAGAAAAATTAAAGTGTTGAATTTTGCGTTTTCGTTTAATACGGTGTATGATGCTTTGTAGTACTAGTCTAATACTACCAAGATTGGAAATCTAGTACCATGGTCCTGGCAATCGATTAAAAGTTGGGAACTACTGCTTTGGAGAATTTGGAGATGATTTTCAATGGGGAATTTATGAAAAATGGCGTAAGGTACGAACGAGACCGCTTTATAAAAAAAATGCATGCATAAGAACGGCAAGCAAATAATAATCATTTTGTTATGAGACTTTTATGTGGAGAAATTTGTTTGGCCTTGAGTGCTTTTATACACTGATCTTTGAGAGTATGTAAGTTAAGGAACGTTATTATTATTGATTTGTAATGTCAAACGTGCCTTCAAACTCGAACTCCAAAACAGCCTACTGAGCACATCCCGCAAGTATCATGTTACCAAATAATAACTGATGCATCCGGGAGGTGTCATGTTACTGTTCCCACAGACGACGAGTAAAGCTTTGTAAACATCATATGCTCTCGATCATCTTCCGTTAGATTCAATTTTAAAAGTCAGTCTGATTCCAAGTCTCAAATAGTTCGCATCTTATCGAAATAAATAAATTTCATTTTTTAAAAACTTCAAAAGTGTTGAGTTTAATTTAATTGGCGACCGTGACAGGACAAGACTATTTTTCGTGATACCTGAAAAAAACAAGTAAGGTGAAAAATAGATTGTCACGCATATGACACAAAAGTGTTGTGCAAATAATAAAAATAAGTATCCTTCATAGAAAGGAGAAAAAAAAAACTTATAAGTATCCTTCATGAAAAAGGAGAACAAATTAACAATACATAAGTACCCTTCATGAATAAGGAAAAAAAAAAATAAAAAGTTCAATGTGAAAAAAGTACTATTGAATTATACAAACAGTGAACAGTGGAAAAATATACAAAATAATAACAAATAATAAAAACAATAAACATTTAAACATAAAAATCCAGGAAGGCATCTACCACCATCATCAAAAAACAATCCAGGGATCTACCACCATCATCTGAATAAAATCCAGAAAGCCATCTACCAGCATTATAGTAAGAATTTATTTATATTATTTAAGGAAATATTTTACTGATTTATAAAAAAAAGAAGACAATTTAAAGGAATCAGATTTTTGTTTGAACAAATTTCGTAAAAATAAAAATATTAGTGAGAATTTAAGAAGTTAAATTTTTGTTTGAGTGAGTTCATTGAAAATATTTAGTAAAAAAATAAAAATATTAAAATCTGAACGAACTCTCCCGACAGTTTGCAAACATAAATTTTATAGAAATGATCACTGAGGAGACCGTAACTCGGCTCATAGCAGCCAATACCGCATCTCACAGTCAGAGATCAGAGCTTTAAAACAATCTCTTCAAGATTTAACAAGCAAATCTCTAATAACTGAATACGCTAAACAGACAATTGATGAGAACATTCCATGTACGGAAACTTTAGAGGTAATTAAATCTTTACCAGAATTTTCCGGTATAAATTCTAATTCTTACGTTAGTTGGCGTGAAGCCGCAAACAATTCCATATCCCTGTACGTCAAAGGAAGTCGCAAGTACTTCGCTGCTTTGACAATATTGAGAAACAAAATAGTGCAAAACGCAAACGACATACTGACAAACCACGGTACAGTTCTAAACTACGATGCGATAATCGCAAGACTAGATTTTGCTTATGCTGACAAGAGACCAGCACACATAATCGAGCAGGAATTAAGTTTCCTTCGACAAGGAAGCAAGTCGATTATAGATTTCTACAATGAAGTCAATAAGAAGTTGACTTTATTAACTAACAAAACTATAATGACGCATGAACGGATTCTTCCTTAACAAAAGAATTAAACTCGGCTAATCGAAGAAATGCCTTGAGAATATTTATAACTGGATTGAATGCTCCACTCTCTAATATTCTTTTCTCTCTATCGCCAGAAGATTTACCTAGTGCTTTAGCCAAAGCACAAGAATTGGAGTCAAATAATTTGAGGGCTAATTTCGCACTTCAATTCGATATTGCAAAAACTGCTCAAAAAACTATTAAACATACTAAAAATGCGAATCATAATAACTTAAGATTTCCTTCACGGAACCACCCTAATAATAATGATCAACAACCAAAAGATGACAAGCCTGAACCTATGGAAGTAGGAAGTTCTGCTAACAAACCAATTACTTGGCAGGAGCAAAAAGATTTAGAAAATAAAAATAACCGAGTTTTTGGGAAACACATCATAACAGGTTTCGTAACGAAAAACGCTCCCATGGAAGTGCACAACACAGTGCCCAGCCAGCAGAAAAGCAAGAAAAAGTTAATAACTTAAACGAAGATGCTTTTTTAGATCCAATGTCAGATAAATATCCTCTTAGATACAGGTGCTACTAGCAACTACTGTAAGCCGAACGTATTTTTAGAAGAAAAAAATTTAGCAATTAAGAAAAGAGTATTCACTGTTAATAGTGAAATTATAATTGAAAAGTATCATGACATATTTATGTTTGACACAGACATAAGACTTTATGTTATAAATAGTTTAGAATGTGACGTGCTCATCGGTTCAAATTTATTGAAAAAAATAAATGCTAAAATAAACTACGAAACCGACACGATCACTTACAATAACAGAGTAGAAAAAATCTACTTTGACAAAGATAATAAACTAAATAATGTCAATGACGGAAACATTGAATTACTTACTGAAAATATAAGGAAGAGTATACTAAGGGAACATAACTGTATTAACACTACACTTCCCTTTAGAACAGATGTAGTTGCTGAAATACGCACAACAGATCTTAAGCCAGTATGGAGTAAACAATATCCATATCCTTTCAGTGCAAATAATTTTGTCAGTACAGAAATTGAAAAACTTTTAAAAAATGGAATAATTAGACCAAGCAAGAGCCCGTATAATTCTCCAGTTTGGGTTGTTCCAAAAAAAGGTTTAAATGAAGATGGAACTCCTAAGAATAAACTCGTTATCGATTTCAAGAAATTAAACGAGAACACGATCTCGGATACATACCCTATACCTGATACCAATGAAATATTGAGTAATCTTGGCAAGGCCAAATATTTCTCGACGGTTGACTTAGAGTCCGGTTTCCATCAAATAAAAGTAAAAGAAGAAGATATTGAAAAGACGAGTTTTTCTGTTAACAATGGCAAGTACGAATATACAAGACTGCCATTCGGATTGAAAAATGCACCATCAATCTTTCAGAGAGCGATGGATGATATACTTAGACCTTATGTGGGAAAGTTTTGTCATGTTTACATTGACGACATTATTATATTTTCAAATAATCTGAATGAACATACTGAACATATTCTAACGATAGTTAAAACATTAAAGCAAGCAAACATGAAGATTTCACTAGAGAAATCTATATTTTATAAAAAAGAAGTAAATTTTTTGGGTTATGTTGTAGCTCAAAATGTAATTAAAACTAATAAAGAAAAGGTAAGAACTATAAGAGAATATCCTGAACCAAAAACTCTTAGACAATTGAGATCATTTTTAGGACTGATTGAACTATGCAACCATAGCCAAACCTCTTACAAGGTATCTTAAAAACGAAAATGGTCAAATTTCTACACACATGGCCAAGAAAACTATAATAACATTAGATAACAATGCAATAAAAGCATTCGAAACTCTAAAGGATCATTTAATTGAAGAAACTGAACTGACTCAACCTGATTATACAAAAAAAATTTGTGTTAACCACTGACGCGTCGGATGACGCAATAGGTGCAGTTTTGTCTCAGGACAAAAAACCCATCACTTTCATAAATCATAAGTAAGACCTTGAGTAAAGCAGAGCGATCGTATGCGACAAATGAAAAAGAATTATTCGCTATAGTTTACGCGCTAAAGAATTTACGAAATTATCTTTATGGCGTTACGAACTTAGAAATCCATACTGATCACCAACCTTTGATTTTCGCGGTTTCAAAACGAAATCCTAATTCAAAAATGAAAAGATGGCATTTACTTTACATGAACAAATTCGGAATTTTAATAGGGTTAGACATATAATAGAATTTGATACATTAAAAAATCTAAGGAAAATTTTAAAAGAATTTCTTCAACCAGGAGTAGTAGCAATTTATTGTACATCAGAAGACCTGTATGAAATTAAGGGAATGCTAAAAGAAACATTTGACAATCGATTTTGTACACGAGGATTTTTGCAATAGACACAGTAAACGAAGACGAACAGTCAATAATAGTCGAACATACTCATAATCGAGCTCATAGAAATTACAGGGAAAATGTAAAACAAATCTATAGTTCATACTACTGGCCACATATGAGAGCACAGTTCAAAGAATTTGTACGAAATTGCGTAATATGTAATAAAAACAAATATGATAGGCACCCGCAAAAGTTACCAATTGGAGAAGCTCCAATTCCGTAAAAAGAGCGGGAGCATTTGCAAATAGACATATTTTTCGCTCAAAATCTAAAATTTATAACATGTATAGATTCACATTCTAAATTTTTAATTTTAAAAAAACATTGAAGATAAAACAAAACTTGATGAAAAGGTCTTGGAATTAATACAAACTTTCCTGAAGCTAAACATATATCTGTCGATAATGAACCAGGTTTTTCAACACCTCAATTCAAGACTCTCATGCAAAGATTAGGAATCGTAATTTACTATAGTGACCCACATCATAGTACAACAAATGGACAGGTAGAAAGAGTCCATTCAACCCTTATTGAAATTGCGAGATGTATGAAACAGGAATTTCATTTGATTAGTGACTTCGAATCAATTATACTTAGAGCTGCCCAACAATACAATAAGGCAATACACTCCGTAACTGATGAAAGACCATATGAAATTCTATACAATACGAAATCGCATGATCACTTACCAAATAAACTTACAAGAGCTCAGGAAAAAATGCTTAAAACACACAACAAGCAAAGACATTCCAAAGAATACGAACCCAATCAGATAGTTTATGAAAAAATTGCTGGTTGTAGAAAAAAGCTATTACCTAGATATAAGAAACAAAAAAATTAAAGAAGATTTAGGTCGAAACGTTGTTATTCATAAAAAAGATAGAAATTTTTATTGCAGAACATGAAATTCATGATCATTTTAACGATAATTGATTCCAAGTCTCAAATAGTTCGCATCTTATTGAAATAAATAAATTTCATGTTTTATAAACTTCAAAAGTGTTGAGTTTAATTTAATTTTATTTTGTATGTGTAAGAAGTAAGAACACCTCTACATGGATGACTTTTGGCAAAATTTGTACTGAAATAATCAAAATTTCACAGAGAAATACAATACAATTAAAACATTAAAAACGTTTAAGGGTACAAGCACGTAATTCAAACTTTGTGTATTTTTATGGGTTGACATCTAATGCACAGAAAAGGTATTAAAAAATAAAAATTAAAAATAGAGTGGCGCGACAGCTCTTGAAGAGCCGAAGCCTAAGTGGCTTACTCTCATCAACAATTCTCTGGGTGCGTGTGAAGAATTGAACGGACCTACAATTTTACGCCGATTCCGAACGGCAAAGTTGAGAAGTTCATGACAGATGATACTCTTGGAAGTTTTGTCAGTTCTTCGCAAGAGGCAGTGTCCGTGGAGATGAAATAAAAACTTTGGGCCCGAGTAGGATTCGAACCCACGACGTTCTGCTTAGCAGCCAACGCACCTACCACTAAGCTACGGACACTACACAGAAAAGGTATTGTTATATTATAATCAAGGGGCATGGTAATGCCCAACCAAGTTCTCTAGCAACTTTGGCACTACACCCTTATCTACAGGAAACAACTCAGGGTATTTTCCACACCCCTCTAACTTCTATACCAAGGAAGCCAAAAGTTTCAAATTCACATTATTTGCTAAGCTAGTCAAGAAGAAGCACCTCAGTAAATTTCAGATATTTAGCATAAGTAGTTTCTAAGATACAATGTTCCAAAAATCACGAAAACCGTAACTGACTGACAGATCATCAAATTTATGAAGCACTTCCCGTTGTCCTAGAAACTTGAAATTTGGCACAGTGATAGGTCATTAATACATACAAAGGAAAAAATCGAAAATTTAAAATTTGTTCAATCAGGGGGAGTGGAAGCCGCCTACTTTTACATTATTAGTTTAAATTATATGGAGCACTTTGGAGTGCAGTAGAATCAAGAAATTTGGCACAGTGGTAGTTGTGAAAGTGAATTTTTTTCTTTCAGGGGCGTGGTAGCCGCCTACTTTTACATTATTAGTATAAATTTTATGGAGCACTTTGGAGGACAGTAAACGTTAATGTAAAAAAGAGGCAAGTTCTCTCGTGCATAAATTCTGCCTAACAAATCAGCCACGAAAAGTAATGAGATCCAAAAGAACGCCAAGTTCTAAGATTCAGCAAATACTCGTAGGTGCATTGCAAATGTTTTAAGTGGACTTACATCGAATCAACTATTAGTTTCGAAAAAAACTTGTAAACTAATGTAAATTAGTTAATTTTTTTACTTGGCAGGTTTTCTCTTAGTAACCTACTATTAAAAAAAGTTTGGAAAACTTTCGTATCCTTACTTCACATAATATTTTTATTTTTCCTTCCTTTCTAACTAACCATACCAATTCGGCGCAATACTTTGTTGGTTTTCTAAAAAAGCAACCTAACTCTCAATATAATACATCCTACACACTCCTACTTATTGTTTTGGTTCCTGTCGTTTTGTTCTCCACTGTGGAATTTATTTCTTGTTGTTTTTAAGCTGTCAAACCAAGCAGACCAGTAAAATTCAAAAATTCAATTCTCGGTAGTACTAGCCTGTATACAAAGGTATGATGGATGTATCCATTTATATAACTCATAACAAACCACATTTATTACCGTTACAATTAAGGAAAATATTTGTTTAAGAACTTGTCCATATCTTTTCTAGATATTGCCAGATGATCTTATGTGGTAAATTATATAAGAATAATATTTTGCATACATGCATATGTTTATACATATATGTAGGGGAGAATGGGTATTTTTGGGACACAGGAGGAATGGGACACAGGCATTTTCTCAATTGCTAAATTTTTTTTTCTCTTTCCTTGTATGACAGATTCTGTCTTCAGTCTGTCCCCATCCCTCAACAAAACAAGTTGTGTCTAGGAAAAAAAAATCACAGAGTGGAGATTAAAAAAAGGTAATTTGTGCATAAAAAGTAAAATAACTGCGTAAACTTTGAGTGATTTTTTTTTAATGTGTGAACTTACTGTGCAAAAGAGTGTAATAATTATATTATTATATTTGAAGTGAATTAACCTCTGTTTTGTTTAACTAGTGCCACACGAAAAGTGATATTATAAATTATTTATTCAAAGTGCCATGCAGGATGAATGGGACATCACTATTCCACCCCATATTTGTCCCAATCCTATTGCTCGCAAAGTGAGTTGGTTCATGAAATAATTTGTTGCTTTTCTTCTGTCGGACTTTCGCCTTCTTTTTAACTGAAAATATGTTGCCAAAATGTTTTTTTATCTTTAGAAATCAATTTAATGTATTCGAAAAGTTTCCCAAATATACCCACTCTCCCCTATGTATTTCAAAGATATAAAATAAATATCCAATATGTATTTTAATATTAATTCAAAACTTATTCATAACAAAAGATGAAGAGAAGACAGATTAAGACAGATAAGAAGAACAATTACAGAAGTGTTTACACATTAAAGAAATTTGTAGGTGTTCGTAAATGCCATACCTATATACATTACAAACGAATTATGCTGACTATAATAATAGACAGGCGATTCTTATCTTCATCTTAGCAAAAATGGGCGCTGGTAAGTTAATAATAATAACAAACGATTTGATTTACTGAATATTTTATATAGATTATAGTATTTTATGTTATATGTTCGTCAATAAATAGATAAATTAAAATTTTAATATTAAGTATGTAATATTATTTATGATCATGATCATTATTAATTCAGGTGCACATTATTAAAAATGCTTTTTGTACGCAACATTTAGAATACATTCATTAATTAGTTCTGTACAGGTACATTAATACAAGGACGTATATAGCGGAGCGAAAAGAAATATAAAATGTTAAAGTAATTTTTGCCGGAAATACTTGCTGAAAATCTCATTTTTTACATGCTAATTTGCAAATTACTGAAAGCCATATTTAAAAACTTAGACAGTGGGTGAATTGTGGTGAAATGTGTATTAAAACTTGACGTTTGGCCAAAACTTGACACTAGTAGAGTGAATGAATGGGCTAAAATTAATCAGAGTGGAGCAGCATAAATAGGTAAACATTTTGACGCCTCTCTTTCTCATGATAGAGAAAGAGAGACGTCATTCTGTTCTTCTTCTTCGTTTTATTCAGTTCTTTGTTATAATGCGTGGATATTTTAAAAGATAAATGTAAAGCTGTTTAAATTGATCATTTTTCAAAATCGAAATACATACAAACAAAATCATATTTTCTTTAGAAAACAATGGCAGATATCAGCTGTGATAAGTAGTTTTCAGTTTATTATACTAATAGCGTTTTTTGTTGGTCGTCCGGAACTGTCCCGAACGATTCTGAAATCGTTCACTTGGCAAAAGATGACAGTGTGTTCTGTATAGAACAGAAAAACGTTTCCAAATTTGATGTCGGAATTGAAAACAGAATCACGCATACATGCACACTCGCGCATACGCACTCGCCGCCATGTTTACAAATAAAGAAAATATGAGTGCGACCCATGTGGTCCACGCGACTAACTTCGCAGAGTAGAAAAATAATTAAAAACATTGGTTGTTTTGCATAGTCTCCAGCCAATGCATCCCGTTGGAGTTGTACAATGTACACGAACGTTGGTTTTCAAGTAAAGTTCGATAATGAGGATTTGAGGACATACATTAAGTTCATTGAATAACAGTGGCGCCATCTGTTAAAAATTGGTCATACCAACTCGTGGACTCATGTACAACTACTTTTTCACAGGAAAGTACAGCATTTACTACTGAATCTTGTAGTTTTCTATTTGTGAAAGAATTTTTCTAATCAGAAGATAAACATTTATATGGCAAAAGAGCGTTTGGCGCGTCAGCTAGTAATCAAATACTGTCTATGATACTTCTAAATATGGTTTTTTTTCACACTAACTATCTATAAGATTTGTTAGCACTATTGTTGAAATGAATGCAGAAATTATCATAATTTTCATTATATAAGGGTTGTCTTAGTTTTTTGCCATTAAAAAACCGCTAAGTCGATTTCGCCCAGAACCTAATCAGCTCTTAACAATACAATGTCGCGTCGAATGAGACCAATTTTATGACGATACGATGAGTGGTTCGCGAGATAATTGAGCTGTAAAATCGTAACGCACGTCCGCACACACGCCATTCGAACACACAGACATCATCATAAAAACGCTTGATTCGGATTCTAGTGACCTCGAAACATGGAGATATGCAAAAATTGGAGATTCACAAAATCGGACCCATTGCAATAACTTCCTCTGGGAAGTTAAAAATAAAATTCTGAATTACCAAAAAAAAAAAAAAAACGCTATAATAAACAAACTATGTAACTAAATTGCGAACTTATGTTGAATTTTTTTGCGAAGATTTGTTACTGTTGTTTCAAAAAATCAAATCATCACTGCAAAATCGAGAAAAAATATAACAGTGACTTCATTGTTATTAAGATGGGATTTGTACAAGAAATTATTTCACCTGGAAAAAGAAAAACATTTGTTTGCTGTAGAAAATTGGTGGAATCATGAGGGAAATTTCTACTTATACCTACACAGAAAAGTTGATTAAAAACAGTTATTTTTAATGCAATTCACCCATCCATGTCCCATTTTTAATCAAACGTCAAGTTTTCACACCGGGTTTTTAAAGTCAAAATTTATCAGACCAAAAATCAATCCCTTTTATGAATATTAGTATCAGTAAAAATTCCTTGAGTTGAATCAATAAAATAATTGCTTAAAAAATACCAGAAAACAACAACACGATATAAAAAAAAGTGTCCAACTCGTCGTGCGCCTAAGTTGAAAAAAGTTCAACTTTTGAGCAACTAGTCGGGCGACGAACGACGCCGACGCCGACGCATTCTGTTGCTAATGGGCGAGTTCTATACAAATTTCACATTTTTGACAGATGTCATTTTAGTCATCGGGCGACTGGCAATGCATTCTGTTCAGCTCTTTATTGTAATGAAGGTCGAACGTTTGAGTTCGCCAACAATAGTCGTGTTTTTTTCACTACTCAGTAGCCAGCACAGCAAAATTTCCCTTGGCAAACAACAATAATCTGGATTTGCAAGTCGATAAAAAGACCAGTAAAAAAATGACAACTGTGCCGGCGATAGAGCTTTCAAATATTGAAATTAAGATAGCGCTAATGGCGTTAAGAAGCATTATTTTGCTACGCAAATCTCCTGATCTGAGCTTATTCACTTAGGTTGAAGTACTTGCTAAATTTGTGTAACCCGAGGCGCAACCCTCCGGTCCATTTTGTGACGTTGTATGTAACAATTGCCGTACAAATTGAATTTGACAGATAAAGTGAGTTGGAGCGTTTTATTCGCACCTTATTACTGTGCTGGCTAGAAAATAGTGAAAAAACGCGGCTAATATGAAAAATCACACAATATTGTAAGTAATTTAATAATTAACCTGTTTGAAAGTAGCATATTCTTTAAAATAGCTAATTCTTTAAAAAGCTAATTTCCCATTTTCGCTTTCATTTAGTGTGAAGTTAAAACCAAAGATATTATGGTGACAAACACCATCCATTATCGGGTCCAAATTACTTTAACAATCTTAAATTCTTTTCGATTTTAAATTAAATTGCTGCAACATTAACTATGTTTAAAATTTAGTGTTCTTATATTTAAAATCTTTGCGAGATCCATGTGTAATATTCTGTCGTTTTAATGAGATGGACTTTCGGCTAACCGATGTTTGACGCGTGATTTGCTGCATGATGCACGACGCAAGGAGCTAACACTGCCGCCAAAATTTTCATAATCTAATGATTCCGTTGAAAATGCTAAATTTCGATTGTATAGATATTTTTAATATGTTAGTTAATTTTGTTTGCAAGAGCAAAAAAAACTTTTTCAAAATAAAATCTAAAACCAAAAATAATAAATTTTTTTGAATGCAAAAATGTGTAAGATAAATTTGACGCTTCTTTTCTTAATTTGTTGTTAATTCATAAATTAGTTTCAAATGAACCTTTATCTGTAGGTGACCCGAGCGTAAGACTGCTGAGACTGGAACTTAAGTTATATTGTCGTGGCGATGGTGGAACTGGGGTTGTTTCATCTCCAGGTAAGCAAGTTTCAACCATTGCTTCCAAGCAATTTACAAATAGCTCTGATGACTCGCCCATCATATTATACTGAAAAACAAAAGAGAGTTGAAGCAATGATCAAAGTAACAAAAGTTAAAATATTGTATTAGGCGTATATTAATGTTTTTTTTTTTTTAACAAACTTTTGTAAATGGTCCGGCAAATCGCCAAAGTCCACCAAAGCCACAACTTTGAAGGAAGTGAAGTTGTTGCTGTGATGGGTCTTCGCTGGCAAGCATATTTTGTATAATATTTTGTACGGAGTTGAGAACAACTTGATCATGGGATACCGATAAAATGTTGTTAATTTTTTGATCGAGCAAAGAATGGCTGAAAGTATAAGACCCTGTAAGTATTTATTTTTCTTCAAACATGTATTCTGTTGTGTTTGAATTAAACATGATATATTATTATTATTCGTAAAAAAGTTAAATGTAGATGGCATTAGTACTCTTCCAGCTCACAACTCATACAAACATGTTTCGGATTTTTTCTTTCGTTCAAATTTAAGTAAAAAAAAAAAAAACCGAAGACACATTGCCAAGCTATTGAATGCAGTCATACATCATGTTTTTAGTATTCACCACAGAAAACATTATGTTAATTTAATTATTTACATCACTGGGAAGACTTTAGGAAACACAACAGATCCTTCTGCCAGGTACTGATATAAGACTCTTGTTTCATTTTCATCGGTTGAATACTTAACTAGCGTTGCAAGTACAGTTAACACCAATGCTTGTATAGATAGATCAGGAAGAACTTCAGGATCAAGCAAGACATTCGATTCATTGGATACTGATGAACGCGAACCGCGCTCCTATAAATAAGAAGAGAATTCAATTCACTTAAGAAATTTTTATTTTTTAAATAAATTCTAAGACAAAAAAAATATATATTTGAGGATGTTATCTAAAATGATTATTTCGCATGCTTAAAATGTTTTAAAAAGTGAACTGTCATATATTTTTGTTTTCGTTCTTAAACAAACTTGTATTTGAACTTTTTTTAACCTAGGGGCATGACAGAGTAACTAGCTAGGTGACAGGTAATATTGATTATGTCAAAGGTTAAGAAACGGCCCTACCACATATTGAATTCGATGAACCATTGAACCATTGCTGACACCCAGCAAAAAACAACCACTGCGATTTTAAAGTCGCGCCCCTACCACCTCATAGAAAATTCCTTAAAACTTATTTCAATGCCGTTTGTCTAAAAAAGCATATTACATCTATCGACGTTAGGAAAAAGTGAAATGATAAGTAACACCAAACACCTTATTGTTTCACAAAAAAAAAAAAAAACAAACCAACAAAGCCCGAATTACCGCATCCGTTATCGAATAATAATATATTTCTGCGAAATGCAGATGCGCTGCGTCAAGTGCGCAGAAACGCACAATAGGGGGGAATGTCATTTAAGAACGGAACGGTTTTTTTTTATAATTTGCACCCACTCAAGGGATTTTTTATACCCTTTTTTATGCCAGAGACACAGTGAGTGCATTAGGAAGAAAGGAAGGGGTTAGAAAGGAGATGTCGGTGTACATTGGTCTTAAATTCTTCAACATTGTAGTTACTGGGGAAGACAGAGTGTGGAACATTCGCGTAGTACGGCTAAAAAATGATTCCCTATACTTGAGAGTACGTCCGAAGTTAGTCTCGAGGGTAAACTGATGGGCATTCCTAGAACCGCGAGTATTAAGGCTAAAACACAAAGACGCTTTAGCTTCAGCTTCGCCTGACGTTTACGAGTTCAGCTATAGGAATTCAAAGTTTGCTATCACAATGACGCTTCGACCTCACGTTTCGTACGTAACGTGACTCCAAACGGAAGCTCTAGTTCAAACTTTTGGTTTATCTGACAGCTCAACAGCTGTTTAAAAAAACAGTACACATATAAAATTCATTTATTTTTGTAACAGCGTTACCACTTGAACAAAAATGGAATCGAAATAGATTTGGGAATAAAGCGAAGTTGATTGAAAATTAGCGAACAAAATTTTAAAGTAGTGTATATTATACTGGCCATGGATACATTGACGCAATATACAGTTATTATTAAAATGTTTATATAGACATCTACAATTTGGGCAATTTCCGATTTGTGTTAAAATGTTCGTTTTTATTTTGAACACTACATTGTGGATAAAATGTGTTAACTAGCAGGCTAAAATTTGACACTAGTGGTTAAATTCAACCAACATTTTAACGCAAGTCGCAAACAGCCTAAAATATTAAACAATTCAATACAAGCACGTAACTCATACTTTGCGTATTTGTATGGGTTGACATTTTGTATTTGTCAACTGTGTCCGCTAATTGTTCGCGTATAACGATAGAAACTTTATTGTTGATGTCACTTATATATTTTCCTGACGAAAATAGGAGAAATATGATGAAGGCGTGCGATTTTTCACTGTTAACTGTAGGCATAAAATTATGTCTTAATGAGTTAATCGAAGCGGATTTTAGAAACATCAAGTAAAATCAAATTAATAAATTTTTGCTGAGTGAAGTAGATTTTAAGAAATTCTTGATGGTGCGAAGCAGGTAGTAGATTTTCAAAGTTAAAAAAAATCTAAAGAGTAATGTGGCAAAGCTGTTTTGGAGGGATGATAATGTGATGGAGGGAGAACTGTCATTCAGAGCAAATTCAAAGCGAGTGCATCGTAACGCAGGCGAAGCTGAATGCTGAAGCTGAAGCGCCTTTGGGATTGCCTTTACGGGCGAATTGTTTGAGGGGATGAATGCAACTGGCTATTTCACTAGAGCAATTTCCGTAAAAGTAGCGATAAAACAAGGAGTGACACGCTACGTTCCGACGGTGGTCTAAAGTGGTGAATTCGTCAGTGATCTCTCTATCACCAATGATTCTTACTGCTCTTTTTTGAATTATATCCAAGAGGCTTAAGTAAGTAGCTGGAGCACGAGCCCAGAGATGTGAATTGTACTCACGCTTTGGACGGATATAGGCTTTATAGATAATAGCCAGATCAGACGGGGAGAAAAATTTCTTGCACCGTCTTAAGAAACCCAAACATCTTGCGGCATTTTTGGCGACATCGCGTATGTGCTTGGACCACAAGAGGTGGTCAGTGATGCACATACCGAGAATCTCGAGATGTTCGGTCTCATTGATGCAAGTGCCACTCATGGACAGGGGGGTATAACTCGCTTCAACGATACCAGACAGCATTGAGTTTTCGAAGCATTAAACTCTACACGGTTCTTAATTCCCCATTGGACAATGCTGTTTAAGTCAGAGTTTAATGAACTTATCATATTTTGCCGTTGCAGTTCCACATCCGAAGAGGAGGGATGTGAATCTGGAAACGAATATGAGAAGCTAAGGGTACTATCGTCAGCGAAACAATTTATTGGATTAGAAGTAACAGACAAGAGATCATTAATAAAAATAATAAAGAGGGTCGGAGACAAAACAGAGCCCTGGGGCACACCAGCATTTATATTGTGGGTTTCAGACTTGAATCCGTCCAATACAACTTGTATTGAACGATTCGAAAGAAAGTTTCTAATCCAACGAAGTAGGGATTCATCGATTCCGAAGGCACCCATTTTCGATAAAAGAGCAAGATGCCAGACTTTACCAAATGCCTTTGAAATATCAAGTGCAACAATCTTACTTTCTCCAAAACGATGTAAAGATTTGTTCCACTGTTCGATGAGATAAACCATCAAATCACCAGTGGACCTGTTGCTGCGAAAGCCGTACTACTGGTCATTAAGAAGCTTTCGGTCTTTGAGATATTTCTTGAGCTGATAGTTTATCAGCGTTTGCATGACCTTAGAAAGAAGGGACGTAAGTGCAATCGGACGATAATTGGAGTTAGAAGACGATTCGCCTTTTTTTGGAATAGGTTGGACAAATGCTGTTTTCCAACTGCTCGGAACGAGCCCAGAAGAGTAGGATAGATAATATAATAATAATATAATAAAACTGTTTTCAGGAATAGTTTTTGGAAAATTACCTTTAAAATCAAAATATCGAAATTTTAACCTTTTTTTAACTTCGAACTTTTTTTTCGAAATTTAATGTAATTAAGTACTAATTTGTTTTCACAATTAAATGCTGTTGCAAGTTCTCCGTGAGATCCAGAAAGCCGCACTTGACACTAGCGTGGTGAATAAAATGGGTTCAAATTTATCCTGCTGTGGGGTAAATGGGTTAAAATTTTGACGTGTATTGTTTTCTCATGAATGATAAAGAAGTTTGTCACTTTTCATGAAATTTATTGCTTAAAGAAAAACATTTGTTGTTGAGGGAAATTTCTTATATCATGAGGAAAATTTGTTAATTCTACGCAGAAATGTTGGTTAAAAATATCCCTTTTAACGCAATTCACACAGCAAATAGCTAAATTTGATCCCATTTTTAACCAAACGTCAAATTTTAACCAAATGTCAAGTTTTAATACACATTTTAACGCAGTTCACACACGGCGTTACTATCCCAATTTCAACTTCAAACTAAAATCATAGATAAATTAACTTATACAGATGTTTCGTGTCTGCCAAAAATATAAATCATCTTTTCCCTTGCGAAGCAGACGGCAGAGTCTTACCAGACAAAGAACTTCAGGTTTTTTTCTTTGAGTAAGTTTTCATTTATAGGAAAGAAGAGGAGGACAAAAATGTGTATGCATGTGTTAAAGCTTTTGGAAAAAGATTTTTTTTTGTGTTAATTTGAGTCAATATCTGTATATATTTATTATCCTTGCTAAAAAGTGTGTCATTAGAAATTTCTTTCTTAGCAATTTAGTTAATTATTTAAATAGCTGTCAAATAGTATGTTTCCACCGACTTGATTTAGCTCATATGATTTATAAATTACGATGAGCTTTTCCACTGAACTTCTTACCTACTTAAGCTTGACATTAACGTCAATCTTGACATTACTTTTGAATTTTTCAGTAAATTATATTAATATATGACACAAAATTTGAATTTCCACTGCCAAAAGAAAAAAACAGATCAAATTAATTCATTACTTGAGCATGAAATCATTCAGCCTGGAATCATCGATTTAAGATTTAGGAATAAAACAAGTTAAATCACGTGTTTATAAATCATTAAAAATATATGCCAAATCATTAAATAAGGTGATTTACCTAAATCGAGGGGATTTAACTAAATCACGTTGGTGGGAACATGCTATTAGCAATTCAAATGTGAATTTAAATTCTTTTATTAACATTTTTTTTCACTGTATGGAGGAGGGGGCTTAATCTATATACTTTTTTTTAATGTTAGGAAAACAAACTAAAAATACCTGTCGTTCATCAATTCCATTCGAGTGGTTGGGATCTTTTGTCGTTGGTACAGAAAATGATCGTTGAGTTTTAAACAACACTCGTGCGTTCTTTTTTTTTTAATTTGTAAATGTTTTGTTTAATCAATTTGTTTGTGTCATAATTTTAAATAAATTTACAATCCAAAAAAAAAAATATTATGTTATAAATACAGAAAGTATTATTGTAAATAATAAGTTTGGTTCAAAATTGAACATTTATCAACACAAAAAATTAGTGTAAATAAGTAAGATTGTAAGAAAATATAAAAAAAAATGAAATTACCAAAAAGAATTGTTAAAAAAATTCGTATAAGTGTAACAATTTTATTAAAGAAATCCAGAATAGTTTAATGCAAGCAGCATTCAGCAGGCAAGACAAACAAAGAAAAGACAATGAATAATGTTAATATAACTATAAATGTTTAAGTGAATATTAGAAGATACAACACACACTTATTATTTTTAAATAAAAAACTTTTAAGGCCCTCCGCACTCGAAGCAACTATTTTGCAACTAGAGTCGCAAATCAGTTGCTCAAGAAACTGTTTTACAACTAATTTGCGAGCGATTTGGGACTTCTCTCCGCACACGAGTACGACCGAATCGTGACCAGTTGATAGTTGTTTGAGAAGGACGTGACAAATTTTTATAAGTATTCAACATGTCAAACAGGTCAAACAGTAGTACTGATGAAGAGGATTTAATCGACTATTATCAGTACTGTAGACAAAGAAAACTTGTACGAAGAGAACACTAGACCCATCCATACATACAGAAAAATTTGAAATGTAAACTTTCTATGGCACTAAAACATTTAAGTGAAACGGATGCCAAATTCACTGCATTTTACCGGATGTCAAAGGAAACATACTGTGAATTGGTAAATTTGGTTGCTCCTATCAAACAAACCAAGCCGTTTTCATCCCAATTAAGCTTCTTCAGATAAACTCCTTGAATGATTAAAAACCACATATCTTTCCAATATCCTTTACCTTTACATAATCAAAATCCTAAATGTAATCAACCATCAAATGATTCACTCTTTTATTTTTAATTTTTCGAGTTTTCCACCAACAATTTTCTATTTATGTATTTGAAAACGAATGCACCAGGGGCGAACGCAGGGGGTTTAAAACCCCCTCCGAAATATCAGAATATGTGCAGTAAACAAATATTTATCCATTAGTGTTCAAAAGAAAAAAACAGAAATGGTACAAAATTAATATCCAACTCAAATTCAACTCAAATTTTTAATAAATATGCTACGATTGGTGGGTCCCAATTCCTATATTTTGACACATCCTCATCCTCACACCTTAAAGAATCAACACAACACGTACGAATTACGAAATGATGTTCGCCGTTGTCAAAGATGAAATGGATTAAGGAGATGGATAACAAAGCTGTCAAAATAGATTTGCCTACAAGCTGCGTAGAATATGCCAACCATCTTAACGAAGAAATTGTTGAAATGCGACATAATTCCGAAAAAATATTTGGTAAATTGGATTTAGGTAGATCGTTTATAAAATGGACTTACAATCGGTAGTCCCACGCATTATTGCAGACAATACAAGACAATTATGCGGGTGGTCCGGAAGAATATTTTCGTCGACCTGTCTATGTGCCTTTTTTGGACCATTTGTTGGTTAAGCTAAAAAAAATCGGTTCCTCGACCATCGTGAATTATGGGATTTTACATTGGGCCAAGAAATTGATTCTTCACGGATCTGTGGCAATTTTTTTCCCCTTAAATGAATTACATTGGAAAAAGTATTGAATTTTTTACTTGAAGAATTGATTTCTCTAAAATCCCTTTTTTGGAGACAGATTTACACATATTCTCACACGTATTTTAACACATACAACGAGATATTTTTTAATATTCAAAACGAATGGAGTTTGTTGCAAGATTTGTTTAAAAAATTATTTTGCCGAATATAAATTTACGAATTGTGTTTAAATTCAATTTATTAAACATTTTAAATTGAAGAATATTCAATCATAAATCTGTTTTGATACCTTTCACCCACACATTCAAAAAAGAGATTGCTACTTTTGGCTTAACAAATTACATTGAACCCAAAAAACATTGAATTTTAGTAGCGATTCGTGGTGGTTGAATGTAAAATCCCATTAATTTCCAAAATTCAAAATATTTTGCCAGAAAAACGTTGCAAACTTGATAAAGATGACATGAAAAGAACTATTTAAGAATTTATGATGATATATTTAAGAGGATGTTTGGATGATTTTCTAACTGAGATGAAAATATGGCGCAGTTACGAATTTTATTCTCATTTCTTATAATTTTTTTAATAGTTGTCAATGTTTAATAAACTATTGTTGCAGACATTGCTTGAGTATGTCAAATGAAAAACGGCCCAAGAGTCTTAAATGTTTGCAATGCTTTTTGATACAAGACAGTTCATCGCTATATGCAAATCGGTGCGTCACTGCCAGTTTCTGTGGCTACATGTGAGCGGTCAATCTCATGTCTGCGCAGATTTAAAACTTTTTTTTTTTTTATAATCTGCACACACTCAAGGGGTTTCTGTACCTTTATTATGCCATAGACACAGTGAGTGCTTTAGGACAGCGGGAAGGGGTTGGAGAGGAGGTGCCGGTGTACATTGGTTTTAAATTCCTGAACACTGCAATGATCGGGAAAGACAGAGTGTGGAAGAGAGTTCCTTGAGCGTACGACCGAAGTTGGGCTCGAGGGTAAACTGATGGGCATTCCTGGAAGCGCGGGTATTACGGTTGAATTGTTTAAGGGGTGGAATGCAACTGGCTATTTCACTAGAGCAGTTACCGTAGAAGTAACGATAAAACAAGGAGAGACACGAAACGTTACGACGGTGTTCCAATGAAGTGAATGAGTTAGTGATCTCTCTATCACCAATCATTCTTACAGCTCTTTTTTGTATTCCATCCAATAGGCTTAAGTAAGTAGCTGGAGCACCAGCCCAAAGATGGGAATTGTACTCAAGCTTTGGACGGATATAAGTCTTGTAGATAATAGCCAGATCAGACGGGGAGAAAAATTTCTTGCACCGTCTTAAGAAACCCAAACATCTTGCGGCATTTTTAGCGACATCGCGTATGTGCTCGGACCACAGGAGGTGGTCAGTGATGCTCATACCGAGAATCTCGAGATGTTCGGTCTCATTGATGCAAGTGCCACTCATGGACAGTGGCAAGGGGGGTATATCTCGCTTTAACGATACAAGACAGCATTGAGTTTTCGAAGCATTAAACTCTACACGGTTTTTAAATCCCCATTGTACAATGCTGTTTAAGTCAGAGTTTAATGAGCTTATCATATTTTGCCGTTGCAGTTCCACATCCGAAGAGGAGGGATGTGAATCTGGAAACGAATATGAGAAGCTAAGGGTACTATCGTCAGCGAAACAATTTATTGGATTAGAAGTAACAGACAGGAGATCATTAATAAAAATGAGAAAGAGGGTCGGAGACAAAACGGAGCCCTGGGGCACACCAGCATTTATATTGTGGGTTTCAGACTTGAATCCGTCCAATACAACTTGTATTGAACGATTCGAAAGAAAGTTACTAATCCAACGAAGTAGGGATTCATCGATTCCGAAGGCACGCATTTTCGATAAAAGAGCAAGATGCCAGACTTTACCAAGTGCCTTTGAAATATCAAGTGCAACAATCTTACTTTCTCCAAAACGATGTAAAGATTTGTTCCACTGTTCGGTGAGATAAACCATCAAATCACCAGTGGACCTGTTGCTGCGAAAGCCGTACTGCCGGTCATTAAGAAGCTTTCGGTCTTCGAGATATTTCTTGAGCTGATAATTTATCAGCGTTTCCATGACCTTAGAAAGAAGGGACGTAAGTGCAATCGGACGATAATTGGAGGGAGAAGAAGATTCGCCTTTTTTTGGAATAGGCTGGACAAATGCTGTTTTCCAACTGCTCGGAACGAGCCCAAAGGAATAGGATAGATGGAAAACCTTACGCAAGGGTTTTGCCAGCGTGGAAGAACACCTCTTCAGAATAATAGCGGGGAAACCATCCGGACCAGCGGACTTTTGTATGTTGAGATCCTTAAGGACTCTCGCCACAGCACGAGTGCGGAAGAAGATTTGTCCCATGGAATCATTGACGCGCTCAAGAACAGGCGGAGTCATGACACTATCTGGCAGGGAGGAGTTGGCGGCGAACTGCCTAGCAAAAAGGTTAGCTTTGAAACCTACCTACGTTTTACCCTCCAAATACCTAAAAACTTATTTTTTTTCATACACACATACTCTTGCAGACAATTGTATCATTATTATAATAAAAGGCATACTCTTGCAGCTAACCTGCTTTTTAGTTCGTAGGCAAATGTCATTTTGACAGCAAGCTTTCCTATCTTGTTATAACTGATCAGTGACTTATCTGCAAAGCAAATCCGACGAGGAGCGGCTGAACGGCATGTTGTTTCTTAACCTCTAAAAAAGAAATTGACATCAATTATGAAGATCTAATAAACATTATGGAAAAAGTACAAAGGCGATTAGATTTCACTTTATAAATATTCTATACATCTAACCTAAAATGTATGATATGTAGATAACTAAATTGGTGTATATATTTAATTTTAATTCATACATAGTGCCAAAAAAGGAAAAAACACTTGACATTTAAATTTAAAAATAATATAACATACATATTTTTCGAACCCCCCCCCCCCCCGAAATTTTTTTTGCGTTCGCCCCTGAATGCACCTACAATTCACGGTCTTTTATCAACAATATTTCATTTGAAAACCAAAGCACCTACAACTCTGAGTTTTGTGGGTTTTCCATCAAGAACTTTCTATTTTTCTATTCGATCAGCGATTCTGGAAGTATCATATCATATTTCATATTTCCAGTTTTCCGACTCTTCCGTATGGTTTTTCCAATGCCAAAAAAATTACAAAAATACAACATGTAAAAACCATAAATATCTGTTGGGCCGTTCATACCAGACATAGAAATATCTATTTTTATATATAATATTATAATTTTAATTACAAAAACAAAAACAGTTGCTTAAGCAACTCAAATTCGACCTACAAAATCAATTGTGTGCGACTAGTTGGAAATCGATTGCAAACCGGTTTCATTTCAGTCGACTGTGGGGGCACTCCGACTCCTATAGAGCTGCATATACAAAGTCGCAAAACAGTAGCTTCGTGTGCGGAAGGCCTTAGTAGTTGATTTTTTAGTAAGTTAGTTTTCGCACGAAATTGTATGTACACATTTGAACTTCAATATAAAACAAAAGACTGGTCCCAAAAATATCGAAATTTTTAACTTAATCACGCAATCAAACCAAAACTTAATCAAAGTGCAAACCAATAAATTTAAATGTTGTAAAGTGGTTGCCCTAACTCATACGTGATTAATGTATGCTTTTCATTTGTTTGTTCAGTTGTATTATAATATACAGGGTGTCCCAAAATTAAACGATAAGCCAGAACCAGGGGGTTGCCCTATTCATGACTGCATGGAAAAAAAATATAAAAAAAATCAAACGGCATTTTGTTTCAAATTACAACAAAAAATTCAAATTCTCCAAAAAAAATAATCTATCTTGACATTTTTTACTACTGTGACCACAATTTTTCATTAATTTTTGATTTTATATTTTCGTCAGAATCCTAGACGTATCCTTTCCCAATATCCAAAACTTCTAAACATTCAACGGTTTTTCCACGACAATGAATCAAAAAATTTTTTTTCCATACAATATTAATTTTTTTTTAAGGTGTAGTCCACTTTCAGTCATCGTCGTTATAAAAAAGTGTATCGACACTACCATGGCATCTTTTTTAAAAAATTGGCGCAGCTTATCAAGATTCTAGAATGATATAACACTTTGGCCAAACTTGGAAAGAAAAAAAAAATAATGCATACTTTTTCATAGCAACAACCGATTTTCAAAATTTATTTTCTATTCAGATAAATCACTTCCCTATGAGACTTCAGAATGGAGCACGATTTATTTCGGCCCAAATATTTTGTGTTTCCTTATTTTAAATCGTCAAAATGTTCGTACAATTAAAAACCAAACGTTTTAAATAAGAAAGAATGCATAAACGCCTTGTAGAAGTACAAACATATTTTATTTATTTTTTTAACAGTAAATGTTCGAACTGCATCAATATACGATGTTGTTGAATCAACTTCTGTGATTACTTTTCAATACCATCTGCACTTGGCCTTCAAGCAGTTCTTTCTTAGGCAAACGCACTTTCGAAATCACTTGATGCACATTTATAAAAGCCGATAATCAGGGTACCTTTCTCGGTACATTCGACTAGCAGTATAAGCATTGCACTGAATTCATACATTCTCCGTACACTATGAGCTTGTTTACGTATTCTAAAGAGGCATACAGCAATGGCATGGTAAAAATGATGAAAGTTCAAGGATTTTTCAAAAATTAGTGCACAAATTCAAAAACACACTTGAAATTAACACATTAATGGAATAAAAAAAAAAACAATGGAAACAGAGCGTACTAAGTTTTGAAGAAAGCGCATCAGAAAACCTATTTTTTCTATAAAGTTAAGTGATTTCTCTGAATTTTATTTTTTTTTTTTTTTGAAAATCGATTGTTGCTATGAAAAAGTATGCATTACTTTTTTTTCTGGAAAGTTTGGCCAAAGTGATATATCATTCTAGAATCTTGATAAGCTGCGCCAATTTTTTAAAAAAGATGCCATGGTAGTGTCCATAAATTTTTTTATAACCACGATGACTGAAAGTGGACTGCACCTATAAAAAATTAAAATTTTATGGGAAAAAACTTTATTGATTAATCGTCGTGGAAAAACCGCTAAATGTTTGGAATGTTGGGATATTGGGAAAGGATGCTATACGTCTTAGGATTCTGATGAAAATATAAAATCAAAAATTTATGAAAAATTGTGGTCACAGTAGTAAAAAATGTCAAGAGAGATTATATTTTTTGGAGAATTTACATTTTTTGTTGTAATTTGAAACAAAATGGCGTTTGATTTTTTTTATATTTTTTTTTCCATGCAGTCATGAATAGGGCAACTCCCCGGTTCCAGCTTATCGTTGAATTTTGGGACACCTTGTATAACAATACATCGTATAAATATAATAAATTAGATGACATTTTTACAATTCAGAAGAATAAACCCAGTTTTGCAAGATATTTGAGCGAACACTTCTCTATAAATCCGAGTGGACCGATATCGATGACATTTTACGAATATCGAATACATTTTTAAAAATAAAAACATCACAAATTACGCGATAAATAATAAATTCTATTAAAAATCGGAAAACTTTGCAGTGATCCACAAAGTTTGCGTACTTCTATAAAATCTAATAATTTTCTTTTGAATGTTTGTTCTAGACAATACCTTATTAGCTATCATTCAAATTCAATCGTTTTGACGATATCGTCTTGACGATAGTCGAGATACGGAAAGCAAATGTCGATCTGCAAAAACGATATCGTCTGGACGATAGTGGTTTTCAGAGTTACGTGAAGCGAGTCGATATCGAGATACGGAATGACCCTCCAGAATTGCAGATGACATGACATTGTTTTTATTTTCTTTGTTTGTAAACATGGCATCGAGTACGTATGTGCAAGTGTGTGCATGTATGCGTGATTCTGTTTTTGATTCCGACTTCAAATTCGGAATCGTTTTTCTGTTCTATTCAGAACAAGAACTGTCATCTTGTCCAAGTGAACGAATTCAGAATCGTTCGGAACAGTTCCGGACGACCAAAAAAACACGCTATAAGTTTATATTTAGGTAAAATTCAATGGTTTTTTTCATTTCCTAGTTTATATAGACAGTTTTTTAGATATTTAACTAATATGTCATATTACCTGTTGAGGGGGTATTTTGTGATGTCGCGCAAATGATAGAGCCGATTGGTCAAGAATATCCCAGGATTTTTGTCTCCTTGATAGCGGCATACCCAGCTTAAAATCAAATGTTAAATTAGGAGAGAATTTTTTTTATATGAATATCGCTATACATTTTGCATTGTTGAGTTTCCAACGTCTTGATTTTCGGCTCCCAATTCAGCTGGCCATCTGGGCAAGGCATGTTTGACATGACATCTTGAGCGTACTTCTTCTGAAACAGCAACCAACGCTGTCAAATACGCCACGCTATCTGGCGTTACTTCAAATTTATCCCTTCGAACAGGTTTTGAAATGATACCGAGCAGCATGGTTAGAACACGTGATGTTCGTGATACTGTCGTCGGTGTTGGGTGTCGGAACCCCTATACAAAATAATAATTCAGTAACAAAATAATAAATACGCTGTTTTTTTATTAACGAACCTTAATTAAATGTCCAACTAAAGCAAAATGGAAATTGCTTCTAAACGAAAGCCCAACAGCATGATCCAATTGCTTGAAATGCCATTCAAGAGGTTCTCGTGTATTTAACATAACATCCGCAATATTAATTTTGTCAAAAGAACCTTGCGATTTGAGCGTGTGCAAATTTTGTTCCAACAATGCCAGACCAGCTCCATACAAAGTTATTTCATCCAATTGCAAAACTGATATAGCTACCCAAAAAAGTGCTCGATGGATTGGTGATTCCTAGTTAAAAGGTTCAAGTTATCTATCTATAATTTTAAGAAAACGTATATCTTACTGGTCTTAAAAGAGGTTGAATTCGTGTTAAGCACATGACAAGCGCTTCAATCAGAATTATATCATTAAACGACTCAAGTGCTTTGACAAGAATTCTCAGTAATTGTTTTACTTCTTGATCAGTTACGCTTTTACTTATACACCCGTAAACTATGAGAGCTCTCGGCTGAAGTGCAGGATTATAACAAAAAGCAAAACTTCTTGAAAGGGATGTCCATGTCTGCAACCATTCGCAATCTGGATAGTCTCGCATGCAAGCTTCCATGATTTCCAAAAGTGCATCGGTTATAACTTCAAGTGATGGCAATGATAGACGTTCTCTATCCGATGGAAGAGGTTGAGAAACTCGCTCATTACCTAGCCATTTGTCTGGCGGATGGCGGCAACTTGAACGGAACGCTGTTACTGCTGCTGATTTAACTTTGCTAATACCAAAAAGCAAATAGAATTTTGGCAATGAGAATTCATCTAAAGATAGCCGAAGGACACGTTGAGCTTCTTCAGAAAAAGACGGTTTCGTACAGGTACAAAGTGAGTGAATTATATTAATAACAAGTCCATGCGTTGATGCCCGCATAGATAATGATCCAGAACAGACTAAAAAGGTAATGTTGTGAAACAAATAAGGCAAATGTGTTGCCACATCTAAACAATTATTGAACGATAACATAAGCAGGTAACGTCCTAGAATTGCAATATCATCCCACATCATGTGTTGTTCTAGGTATTGTGTAGGATTTGCACATGTTTTGTCCATTACTCGGCACATCCGAGTTATGACTTTTTTCGAAACTAATTGAACATTAGCAGAAGCCAATGCGACTGCTGTATCTGCCATTATTTCAACTTGTGGTGATCCAAGTCCGTAAGTTATAGATTTGTGTAAAAAATTATCAAGAACCATGTCAATTAGCTCTGGAATCTGACCAATTGATCCCCATATTTTAGCTTGCACTGAAGGATACATTTCTTTTTGTTCGATTGTTAGGCAAATAAGTTTATCCAAAATTTGAGAGACTTTTAATTTCTTTGAGTCATCGTTAGATTTGCAAAACTTTACAAGGTTTTTAAGCCATGGCGTCATATATTCTAAGCACAAGTGTTTTAATTCAATTGTACTTCGCTGGAATCCTTGAATGCATTCTTCCAGAAATTCTAAAGTAAGGTGGGGCTCGTTAGTAGCGAGTTTCTCGCTTACTGATTTTATAAAAATAGTATTGTTGGATGGTATACAAAGACCTTGCGTTTCAAGCAATTGTCCTTCAATTTTCAGATCGAACGTTGCTGTTAGAGCACAAAGCAAGTTGTAAGCCGCTGTCCTTAAATTGGGATCCGAAGAGCCCAAATTTAACAGGGATATATTGAGTAGTGTTCCAGGAACGTCTTTTGGTCGAATTTTCTGATGAACAGTTACAGAGTCTGGCTGACTAAGTTCCCATCTATTACGAATATGAATAATGGCTTGGACAATATTATCACAATCGTTATGAATAAAGCTTAGTTGACCGCTTTCATTTGCAATGGATAGAGTAAATTGGTTGTCATCAACCAAGCATACTTCTTCAATCTCGGAAGCATAATAAACATCATTCAATAAAACAGAGTGTGCCAAGACTTTTGTTTTTTCAGCCGAAGCAATTTGTAGAGCGGTTGGGCCAACTTTAATTGCAACTTTAGTATCTTTGTGGCTAAGTTTTAAAGCGTTGCTAAATACTTTTAGGTCTTCATCAAGTGATAATGTTGCGCCGGGCAGCTTTTGATGTTCCGGATCGATGAAATCGTTTAATTTACTTGGAGCATCAAGGAATATTAGTTTTCGATTTCCCTAAAAAAAATATACGTTAGCATTTATAAAACGGTGTGGTTGACTGCAAAATTAACCTTTAGAGGAGCCAATATTCTGTCATGGAATTTCGTGTATTCTCGGACCCAGGAATTGCAGTTATAGATAAACACTGCATTGACATTTTCATAGGCTACAGCAGGCAAAACATAAAACCACTTCTGAAGAAACTCTGTACGGAATCGGTTGTCTGAGCAAGTGTGAGTAAAATCTATGACCACTTCAAAAGGTGAATGACAGAAGGGTTTTAAGCTTAAGATGACATGATAAATAAGAAGATCGCCATTTGTTTCGCCAATTCTTATCATTATCACAAAAATAAAAAAAGAAATTATTATTTGAATGCAAAAAAGACAACAACAAAGAAATTACTTGTATCTTCTCGCGATGTAATAAAATACTGGAAATCCAGCTTTGCTGGTGCCGGCTTGGTAAAAAATATTCATAGATTTTAATGTTTTGAACTCTTCCTTCTCATGCATTTGATGCTTGACCATTATTTCTTCGAAGTATGTTGACGACATGTCAATTGAACTCCATCGCGCGAACGACGAAAACATCATGCTAAAAGAATGAACATTTTTATTGAAAAAAAAACTGCTACTCGAAAGAAATATTCTCTTACTGTGAATCAGCTGGTTTATGTTCTGGTGGACCTAAATATGCCAATAGGGTGGCCATCTTATCAAATGGTCTTCGACCTACAGCTTTGTGATCTCGACTGCTGGATAAATAATCACCGATTTTTTCCTGATGCGTCCATAGCAACCGATGTAAAGCTAAAACATTAGCATCTGATATGAAACTCATGCTGTGTGACGTTTGGTCAACTGTTTCGCAGTCAGATGCAATCTGGATAAAGAATCTCCGTCCAGCTTCAAAGTGGGCACGTAGAAAATCGTTGAAACACAGCATGTGTTGCTCTTTGGAAAATTCGACATGATTGGCAATATTTTGAAGAATCTTTGACATCAACATTAGCCCTCGTTTTGCTGAACTTGGAACCTGTTTTCCAACTATTCCAAGTTCTTGTGGGGAAACTTGAAAAAAGAAACTTTGTTTAAACGCAATCCAAGTGGTTCAGTAATGGGTTCGATGTTGTTAAGATATTATTTTCAAAGGGGCATTTTGTTTTTCAAATCTCCGTTGGGTGTTGTAGGATCTGGGGGCCTATGCTGTAACTTTTCCTACACACCAAGTGCTTACTTTACCTCCTCGTGGTAACCGGGTACTGGTTATATCTCTAGATATAACTTGCGAAACTTGTAAGCGCGGGTGCAAAACGGAGAAACAGAAGCACCAAATCAACGGCTCAACAATTTTGGAGCTAAGTGCGAGGGGCTAACAACCCCTCCACAGTAAAAAACTTGATAGTTATGAGAGAGACAACAGCCTCGGATAATGACCCCCCTCTTATGGTAACCAGACCCGGAACGACAACGGACTATGCATTGAGAGTTTGTACCTGGAATGTAAGAACATTCTACACTCCAGGTGCAACTCAGAAATTTGAATCTGTCCTCTCGCAGTATAAGGCAATTATTACTGCCATCCCGGAAATACGATGGATAGGATCAGGTATAATGAAAAGGAAAAACTGTTACATTTATATCAAAGAAGGCATATATTTGGATGCGGAGTCATCGTGGGAAATCGGCTTAGTTCGAAAGTCATGGATTTCAAGCCAATTAGTGATCGCCTGGCTGTAATCCGCATCAAGGCAACACTCTCAAAAATCAGTATAATATGCGCACACCGCCCCTACCGATGATGCTGAGGAGTCAGCAAGGAGGATTTTAACGACCTCCTGAATAGAGCCTACAAAGCCTGTCCAGAGTACGACGTCAAAATCATACTCGGATATTTCAATGCAAAAATCGGGAAGGAAGACATCCTTGGCGGATTAGTTGGAAAGCACAGCCTCCACGAAGTTAGAACAGATAACGGCTGTCAACTTTGCTGCAGCTCGTAATACGGTGATAATTAGCACGAGCCGGTGTTCCAAGACGAAAGATCTACACAGCAAACTGGCGATCTGCGCATGGTCGAACCACCAGCCAAATTGACCATGCGCTAATCGGCGCAAGGCACGCATCCAACATCTTGAACGTGCGCACTTTCGGAGGAGAAAATGTCGACTCTGACGACTTTCTGGTAGTGGCAAAGTTTAGAGCGCGACTATCAAACCCAAACGACTAAAAAACACGTGCGGCCCCAAGGAAGAAGTTGCCTTGGCACTCCGGATAATGCCAGAGACTACAGTGAGCGACTGTTTGAGCGACGCTCCGTCGTCCTCTCAAATAGCACAGATGTCAACACCTTGTGGAACCAATATCGCGAAATAATAAAAAATGTAGCCGAGACCACCATAGGTTACCAGCCAACCTCGGAAAAAAAAGTGATATAACGATGAGTGCGCGTTATTGAAAAGAGAGACGGAAAATGCATGTTTGCAGATGGTGCAACGGAAGAAAATAGCAGCAAGATAAGAAAACCGAATAAAAAGGAGAAATGAGAAAAAGACCCTGCGAAGGAATAAAAGAGCATCCGCAGTTTCTCAGCTTATAGGTCGAAGCAATTAGCTTCTGGTTTCAGAACCCGGATACAGGCTCTTCGAAACAGTGAAGGAAACCTAGTCCCCGAAGCACAGGGGATTGTAGATGTTTTCAAGCAGCACTTCTAACAGGTGCTGAATGCGGAAAATGTCGAGTGAGCTAATGACGAAAAAGAAGCAGGACCGTTCAATGAAATCCCAATCCCAGCCAGAAGAGGAAGAAAGAGCCATCCAAAAGCTCAAAAATAACAAATCCACCGGGTCGGATAGCAAACCTGCGAAACTCTTTAAATATGAAGGCGGTTTTTTGATGAACTGCATGCACCAGATCATCAACAAAGTGTGGGAGGAAGAATACATGCATGACTGACCATATGCCCCATCTACAAAAAAGGTGATCCTATGTCATGCAAAAACTACCACGGCATATCCCTGCTTAATGTTGCATAAAAAATCATATCCAACGTGCTGTGTGAGGGTCTTAAACCTTTCTGCAACACAATAATCGGCACGTACCAGTGTGGCTTTAGGCCAGGCAGAACAACGATAGACCAATTATTCACACAGAGGCAGATCCTCAAAAAGACCAACGAATATCAAGTCGAAAGCCACCATCTTTTCATCGACTTTAAAGCTGCGTATGATAGCATCCACCGCCAAGAGCTTATGATGGCGATGTCTGAATTCGGGATCCCGAACAAACTGATCCAGCTGTGCCGCATGACGCTAAACAATACGCAGTGCAGTGTGCAAATGGGTAACAGCTCATCCGAGTTGTTTCAAAAATACGCAGGGTTTAGACAAGGAGATGCGTTGTCATGTGACTTCTTCAACATAGTCCTGGAGCAGAAAGTGCGCTAGGCAGGTGTGAGCACGAAAAAAACCATGTTCAACAAGTCCACCCAGCTCCTAGAATATGCTGACGACATTGACATCATTGGTCGATCCAAGAGAGCTGTGCTTGAGGCATTCACAGCGATTGAAGAACAGGCAAAACTCGCTGGTCTTGAAGTGAATGAGAACAAAACAAAGTACGTGCTATCAACAAACAAAGCAACATCTGTCCAATGCCTAGGACAAAGCGTCACTGTTGTGGAACAAACATCATTCCTACAAACCACACCTTAGTGGAGATCCGAAGAAGAATTACCCTAGCAAACCGCTGCTGCTTCGGTTTGGCCAAACAACTGGGTTCAAAACTCCTCACTGGAAAGACAAAGTGTCTGCTATACAAAACTTTAATTTTACCAGTCCTACTCTACGGCGCCGAGTGCTGGACGATGAGTAAAAAAAGGGGAATTGATACTGGGCACTTTCGAAAGATTTTCGGTTCCCGTATGCGAAGATGGCGAATGGAGAAGAAGGTTCAAGCGAGAACTGTATGAGCTGTAACAAGATGTGGATGTAGTCCAGAAGGCCAAAAAAAGACGACTACATTGGCTAGGCCCCATCAAGCAAATGGACGACAACGCTTCAGCCAAGAAAGTCTTCTCATCCCAGCTCCCAGGTTCGAGACGACAAGGAAGACTGAACCTACGGTACAAGGACCAAGTGACTGATGCCAGAGCGCTTGGTGTCGGCGACTGGAGAGTGCATGCGAGGGACGATGGAAGGCTGCAGTATCTCAGGCTGAGATCCTTCATGGATTGTGAACCGGATAAGTAAAGTAAATATGTATAGTGTTATAAAAGATGTAACTTTGAGACTTGGCGTATATTCGAATGCTTTGCATAAATGTGATGATCTTCCGCCGCGCCGTCAGATCTTTAACCCAACAAGCACGATTTATTTTATTTTAGCGGGATAGCGGAATCTCGTGTTTTAGGTTTTGGTTTTTTTGGATATTCGGGATTTTGGGTTTTTAGGATTTAAAACTTCGGTACGTTTCCCCATATAACATGAAAGTATAAGGGAAACCCTGTAGGAAATAATAAATAAATCTTACCAATGGCTGGATTAATGAATCTCAAAAATATTACAGTACCAACAGCTCCAATGTTATTTTGCAACAAATTCGGGAATCTCTTACTTAAAACCTGATATAAGCAATGACACATTGAACGTAATTGCGGTGGGAAACGATCTGCTGAATTTATAATCGCATCAAACACTTTCTGAGTTAGAGCTACTAAATTTGATCGATTTTTATCTAAATCATCGGTTTGCTCCAACCTAAAATTCAAACTTGATATAAAATATGTACATATATTGTGCACTTCGTTTTCATTACAAACCTTGCAGTATCGACTTCAAAACTTGTGTTGGGATCATCCAATAAGGGTCGAATAAGAGGTTCTAGAAGGCTTTGCAAATAACTTGCACCGTATATCTTAAAACAAAACGCCATGATTTTGCTACCCAACGAATTTCCGCGAAACAAAGTCTGCATGCAATCAGAAACCTCTACTTCTCTATAAAACATATTCCATAATAGAGGTGCTAAAAGGTGTTTCGCATCAAAAAGTGTAACAAGTACGCGAGCTAGTTCATCCATCTGAGAAGTTGTTACAACATTAGCAAGTGCCATTGCAATTGGCAGTTCACCCTTATCGCTTATCATTGTCACTAGTTGAACAAGCTGTTCAAACCTATCGGCCAACACCGTTTCAGCTAGTGTGTCAAATTCAGTTCCTTGTTGTAGAATTTGTGTTAGGACCTCCATGAAAGCGGCACGAGTTTGTAAATCTGAATTATAGCCTAAATCTATAGAGTGCATTAATCCTGAATCGATGTTTGCGCCCAACAAATTGGACATTGCTTGGATCGTTGCATTACGTAAGGCTGTCAATTTACCCGCAGCCATGCGGGGTCGAGGAGGAAGCATTTGTGAGTTCTGTAAGTCTTTTTCAGCTTCTGAGCTGTCAATGCAATCATTAAGCAAGTTCATGAACAGTGTGAAGTATCTGAAATAAAGAAAAAAAAGGTTAAACATGAATTAAAAAAAGAGAAAAATCGCCCCGTTGTTTCTTCAAAATAATTTTTTTTGTTAAATGTTTAATATTTAAATTACATTTAAGGGTTCCTTAACACATTTTAGCGTTGAGGTGCTTATAATGTCAAAAATAAAACACTTTTTTTTAATCCCATGCCTTTTTCCCCCTCAGATACTGCACGCGCTGGGGTCCATTTTCACCGAGTACGTTTACAGTTGCGATTGTTAATCGTATCGGCACTTAATTAGAAATTATTTGGAATAAATAAAATAAAAAAAGTGATGGCCATACGAATTTAAGGAAGATAAGAGTTTGGGACTGCTTAATGCAAGCAGGTATAAAAGGAAAAACAAAATAATTCAAAATTTTAAGTTAAAATATTGCAAGAAATAAAAAAAAAAGAAAAAAATGCAAAATTTTGAAATAAAAAATTTTAAAAACATGAAGACCACTTGTCAAGTTCGTAAAAAATAAAAAATAAAAAAGAGTCATGAATAGATAACAACGTTAGGTAAGGTTAGGTTAAAGTGGCTGTGGATACAGAATCCACACACTTAGGCCAAAAGAAATGGCCCATTGTGATACGAGGGGTGTTCAATAAAGACTGAGAAAGACGTCATAAAACTTTTATTATACAAAATTATTCATCGGCGGACTGATCACGTTCAAGATACTCTCCATTCAAAGCTATACACCTGTGCGCCTCTGCCACTCTTCGAAGACATGTTCAAAACCAGGTCCTTTTTGGCTGTGGGGTACAAGAAGAAGTCGTTTGGAGCCAGGTCGGTCGGGGCTATAGGGCGGGTGCGGTACCGTTTCGATATTTTTTCTGGTCATGAAGTCTTGAACCTAAACCGCGACGTGTGGCCTGTCGTTGTCTTGGTACAGTTTCCAATTTCCAACAAGCTCTGAATGCTTCTTAGGGATGTGGTCTTTCATGATTCGCTTTAAAACGGATATGTAATAGTCGGCATTAACTGTCCGGCCTTCTGGAACCGTGTGATTGTACACCATACCTGCCGGGACCACCCTTCAGCTCGTAGCTCTCACGGCCTTCCAAATACTGCTTGTGCCATCGGAAACACGTGGTTTCACCCATAACACTATTGCCATATGCTTTTTTTCAAGGCGAAATTGGTTTCTTTCGCGGTTTTTTTTTTTCAATAAAACGCAAAACTTTATGGCGTAACGTTGTTCGCGAAATTCAGACATCGTAAAAGTTTAGAGGCGAAATTTTTCAAGCTTCTCGCGAATCCGCATAAAAAAAAAACGAACAAAACACGCTATCCACTTCGGGTTTGCACTAATCGACTGAGAATTGGACACGCTTTCGAATGGTGGCTCGGCGAGCCCGATAGTTCGAGTAGTTCCCAAACTACAGCGCTACTCTCAGTCTTTATTGAACACCCCTCATACCACATGAATCTAGAGAATTACTTCTTACTAGTCGAACCATTTTGAGCTTTTTATAAAGCGAAAAAAATATTTGATATCCTTATTCGCTATAGTTCACTGGGATTATCATAAAAGTACTCTCCCAGATGAAGTTTGTGTCTTAGTGAAAGAGCAGGGCAAGTGCAGAGAAGGTGGGAGATTGTTTCCTCTTCTTCCTCGTCCATACAGCTCCTGTAGCCTCCTTGAGGCTACACCAAGTCGTGTTGCGTGTCTGCCTATAAGACAGTGTCTCGTAAGGACACCTATTAGGGAGCTTATATGAAGTCTGCTTTGAGATAAAAAGTCTTTCGAACGCTTTAGGTCCAGTGAAGGCCAAATGAGTTTTGTGGCTGCGCACGTTGGTAAACTGTGCCACCTAGAGTTTGTTATCTTTAAGGCTGTTTCTTTTAGCAGAAGTTTTCATGTAGCTATCGGTATACCTATCTTCTCCCTTTCAGGTGAAATAGGTATATGACGGTTCCATTTTTAGCGAGTTCATCGGCTCTACAATTTCCTGCTTACTCTCTCTTGTCAGTGGCTCATGCATTCCGTAGTTTGTTCTATGTTTAGGAACTTTAATCAAACTATGAGAACGCAAAATATAATCTCCACCTCGATAATTAAAGAGTATAGAATATCTGGAGCATCAGTGACACCAGTAAGAATTTGATGAAGGAAAACAATATCATTATTTGTTCTCCTTTCACAAAGTTTTTGCATCTGGAAAAATGCAAATCGATCATCATGAGAAGGGATATTATTGGGGTCAATCCATTAAAGCCCTTTAAGGTGATACGTGTAAAATTGCGTTGAACTGATTCTAGTCTCTCAATATGTATCTCATAATGAGGAGACCAAACTTGTGATGCATATTCGAGATGGGGTCGAACTAAACTATTATACAAGCTAAAGGTAACGTAAGGGTCAAGAAATTCCTTGGACCAACGCTTAATAAATCCTAACATTGAGTTAGCTTTGTTGACGATGTTGTTAACGTGTTCTGAAAAATCTAAATTGCATGTGACACGGGATAAGATGTGTTGGGAGATAACATAATCATATGATGAAGGATTTCGCTTTTTTTAAATTGTCATTGTCTGACATTTTCCTGGATTAAGATTTAAATTATTCTTTTCACACCATACAACAAACTTATTAATATCATCTTGCAGTTGAACGCGATCTTCATTGCATGAAATATTTTTGAAAATCTTCATATCATCAGCAAAGATAAGAATTTTACTATTTCGAACACTTAACGGAGCATCGTTAATAGCTAAAATAAATAAAAGGGGCCCTAGATGACTACCTTGTGGTACACCTGACTTGGCGATGAAAGGTTTTGAGTAAGAGTTTCTGAACTTTACTTGGTAAGATCTATTATCAAGATAAGAAGAAATCCATTTGACGAATCCTGGAGGAAAGCCATATGAATTCAATTTAAACTTGATATAGTATGAGAGAGTTGATCAAACGCTTTGGAAAAATCAGTGTAAACGCAATCAACTTCCTTTCCACTTTCTACAGAATTTAAACATTTATGCAAAAATTCAAGAAGGTTTGTCATCGCTGAACGTTTCTGAATAAAGCCATGTTGTTCAAAGCATATTTTTGGTGTAGAAGACTAAATTATCACAAACAACTTGTTCAAAAAGCTTTGGAATGCAAGACATTTTAGATATAGGCCTATAATTTGTAATATCATACTTGTCTCCTTTCTTGAAAACAGGTGTTATGTAAGCAGTTTTCCACATGCTAGGGAATTGTCCTAGTTTTAATGACAATTCAAAAATATTACGTAGAGGCAAGGCCAAAACCAGCCTACATTTTCTTAAAACAATGGGTGGAATACCATCCGGACCAAAAGAATAGCCTTCCTTAAGGAGGCACATACAATTAAAAGTTTTTTCAAAGTCGATAAGAACATTGTTGAAAGTTACTTGGGGACAGTTTCGCAGATAATCAAAGAAATCAGTATCCACAGATATGGGAGTATCGATGAAAGACTGACTAAAATTACTTACAAAAGCATCACAGATTTCAGAGTTACAGTTCAAAACAATATTGTTGTATTTGAAGTTTAACGGATAAACATCACATTTCTTTTTAGAATTGACAAAATTCCAAAAACTTTTAGGGTCCTGTTGAAGTGAATTTCCCATAATTATGAGATATTCATTGTAAAGATCAAAAGACAGTCTTTTGAACTCTTCGAAAAGGGAGATATATAAACTACTTGGTTCTCCAATTTCATAGAACTGATATAATTTTTCCAAGCTTTGTTCCTTCTATTACGAAGGCTCTTCAGTTCTTTCGTATACCCAGAATGACTAAAGTAATTTGAGTTTAAACTTCTTTTTTTGGGTACTATTTTGTGCAAGATCGTGTGACTTGACCCCTTCAGTCTTTTTTGTGGGGCTTTCTGAAGGCGCAGGTCTATGTGAAAAAACCGCAAACAACCGCGGCCACAAAAACAAATTTCAAATTCAGCGTCAGCCATTGAAAACTGGACCTTTCAAATGCGCGCCACCGAGCGAAGCCATTTGAACGATTTTATATTTCAAACATAATTTCATGGCCAAGACTCTCAAATAAATATAAAACCTTATTGCTATGTATCTCATATACAACTTGTTTTATTCAATTTTCAAATCGATCGGAAATTAGTTGATTGAAAATGTTCTCCAAATTAGAATTTTCTATTTTGTGCGATTGCATGATTCACTACTTGAACTTTATTTGTTTTGGAGAATTTTACCATCGAGATTCCGCTGCTGGAGATTTCAGTTTTAGGATTTTGGGTTTGAGGACTTAAGTTTGGGAATTATGTCTTGGGGAAAACGTCATCAAACTCGGCAAAATAATTGTTTTCACAGCCATATTGAATTTTTTGTAGATTTAAAATGAACTAGTTGTTAGTTTTAAGTAATCATTGTAATCTTAACGTTAGTATTTAACATATTTTGAATAGTAAACTAACTGTTACTTGATTCAAGTTGACAGAACTAAAAGTTTAGCGGTTTCTGCTATCATTTTAGGATTAGCATTGGCATTATCTCCGAAGCTCTTTGAATAAATGGGTCGTAAGTTCCTAAGTAGTTTATTCTTCTAATTAATCCGAATTAATTTCTTTCTCTATGCTCTTTTTTTATTAAAACAGGTATATAATACGGTCTCCGACTTTCTGTTAAAACATTTTGCTACATACATATATACTTAGGTACGTAACATTTTTTCGACGAAGGAATACAATTTCCTGATGGAGCTTTTAACTATAATTTGCACTTAAAAGTGGAAGTAAGGACACTAACGGTTCTTATGACAGAATCAATCAGTAGAGAATAAGATTTAGTTTTTCTACTGGGCGGATGTATTTTATCTTTTTTCTAATTCTTACTTGAGGAACAATGCACTTTTTGCATCCATGAGATCACCTCGGTCTGATTCTTCAGGTTGTAGTGGGAGTCCACGAAGCAATGCTGCAACCGCTTCCATACAGGCTTGATCAAGATCACGAAATATTAACGATGTGCTAAATAAACATTTAATTTAATTTGTATATTTTTTAGGTTATAACTGACAATCTCAAACTTACTTTGTCATCATTGAAGCATCAACTGAACTGGGTGGAGCAATTTGGTGTGATGTTCCCATCACCCAGTCGGTAAGATATTCAACAAGTTTATTACGAAATTTCATCTCTTGTCTGAAAGCCAAGTCATCTCTTCTCTTCATCATAACCTCAACCAACTGACAAAGTTTAGTTTTAATTCGAATAGCGTATACCGTCATATCTAAATGGCGAACATAACGAACGATGCCTAGCATCATTCCTTCAATACTGGTAACTCCTAAATGCTCGGAAGGTGCAAGTTGATCGTTTTGGTCTTTGCTCGGTTTAGGATCGAGAATTGACTTCATTATGTAGATTGTGTGTTCTATGAACTGAGTATTTATATCTGTAACATTAACTTGACCTTGCTGGTCAAAGAACTTTTCAACGATAGCACGAATTTGATCAAAAAGTATAGGATACAGCTGAGGAGACATTTCTCCTCCAACAAGCTCTTTCACATTCTTTTGAATATTTAAACCAATTTTTTCATTGCTGCAAACCAGCAATCGTAAAAGTTGTCCAATAAACCTAAAAACGTATCAAGTAGTTTTACGTTTTTTATTTAAATTTTCAAATAAGAACTCACTGTGTAACCGGACAATACTGGATTTCCTGTGGTGGTGGAATTAATATTGTTGTTGTCGCCAATGACATTGTACTGGGATGAAGGGAACCTCGACCCGAACTCACTGAACTTGATACGGAGGTAATTGAATTTTGGGCCAACGAACCTAATGATACACTTATATTTGGATTTAATGGCATCGTTGAACTGTGTGATATATTTTGGTTATTCGTGATGTGAGAGTTGTTCGTTTGTTGGTTATGTGAATTGATGGAATTGTTTGCATTGCCTTGGTTGCCTTGATTGTTTTGGCAGTTTAGTAAGTTTTGGGTAAGGTTTATCGGTAAACGTAGTGAACGTGGTTTTTGTAGACATACACCACCAAGTGCCAATAAAAACCAGGTCATGTTAGCCCATTCAGTTATTTGCTCCTCTAAATCGTGTTCGGAACTTTGATGCGACGCTCTGCGTTTTCCCATGCTGCGATGAAATACTTCAGCTTGTCCATCTTCAGTTTTGCATTTAGGGTAAGATTGAAGAATTTTACTGACGGCTTCCCAATTCCTGCAATAAAATCATTACAATAACACAAGAACAACTTGTGTACTTAAGAAGCCGGAATAGTATTATAATAAGACATTCTGATTTGTTTTCGGATTAGCCGCGATTAATGTACAACCATGTTGTACCACGGGGTAAGCCTTGACGTGGCGGAGCGGCTAACGGTAACTACTACTATGAAGCTTAGAGCTATGCGATCGCGAAACTTGATTTCGCAGAAGGGCCTCCCATGGTCGACAGGTCGAAGCGGAGTAGGCTGTTACTACCAATTACCCCACAACGAAGGAGTGTTCCCACCAAGGCACTCCCACCGAGGGACGGCAGCGAATGAATTTCTTCTTTGGAATCAACGGTGGCGTCTCCAGTTCCAGTTAGGCCGAACTACTTGGTGAACACCTTTACGGGCTACTTCGACTTATTTGAAGTCCAGGCCGTAAAAGGAGCGGTTTTTCCGGTTCTTGCACTTGGACTCACATCATGCGCCTGATACTTTAGGTTGGGGGTTGTACGTCGGGCTGACTTCCGGAATACGTAGAAAAGCATTTAGTTGCGAAGTAACAACAGGTCTCGGAAACGGACGGATACACTGATGACGACCCAAGCAAATGTATAAAAGACAACGACTTTCGGATATGCACGTGGAATGTTAGGTCCCTTAATAGACCGCGTGCTGCCGAACAGTTAGCGGAGACCCTCAACTGCTACAAAGCAGATATTACCGCTATCCAGGAAATGCGATGGGATGGACCGGGCAAAAGGAGGATGAGAAACTGCGATATCTACTATGGTGATTGTTACCGAGAGCAACAACAGCGACTCTTTGGATGCGGATACGTCGTGGGAAGCAGACTCAGGCAAAAAGTCTTGAGCTTCAAATGCGTGAGCGAACGCAAAATACGAATCAAGGCTAAATTCGGCAACATTAGCCTAATATGTGCGCATGCCCCCACAGAAGAGAAAAAGGACGACACCAAAGACGAGTTCTACGAGCTCCTTGACAAAACGTACGAGCAATGTCCTAGTTATGACATTAAATTTGTCCTCGGCGATTTTAACGCAAAGCTGGGAAGAGAGGACATCTTTGGAAACCACTTCCGATAACGGATTCAGGCTGATCGATTTTGCTGCGGGGCGAAATGTTGTGGTAGCAAGCACCTGGTTCCCTCATCTCAACATCCATAAAGGTACATGGAGATCTCCTGATCAATCAACCGTCAACCAGATTGATCACATTGCGATCGACGGAAGGCACTTGTCCAGCATTTTAGATGTTCGAACTTTCCGAGGAGCTTACATCGACTCGGACCACTACCTCGTCGTAGCCAAGGTAGTGCTACGAATATCCCGACAACGGCCAAAACAAGGAAATGCTGCAAGAAAATTCAACGTCGGACGGCTACAATCGCAAGAGATCGTCCAGATCCTTCTCTGATCTAGTTTCAAGTAACCTCTTAAGGAGTCCTATGCCGCCAACATCAAGTATCGAAGACCAGCTCGTGAGCTCTACGAGCAAAAGAGGAGAGAGGAACGCCGGCTTCTCAGGAGAAAAAAGAGAGAGCATGAGAAGCGTCAGATCGAGGATGTTGAGAGAGCCAACAGCAGGAATGAAGTTCGGAGGTTTTACCGAAAGGTTAAACAGCTTGCTCAAGGTCATCGAGCAAGAACCGATGCCTGCAGAGAAACAAGGGAACATCATAGTAGAATCGCAGTCAATGCTGGGATTGGAAATACCACTTCTGTAGATTGTATAACGGCGACGACGAACAAATACCGTCGTCGACAGGAGCCTTTCATCGACACGATGATAGCCAACAATTCAGTGAACCCGACTTAGAAGAAGTGAAAACCGCAATATCACGGCTGAAATCCAACAAAGCCGCTGGAGCAGATGGACTAGCTGCTGAGTTGTTCAAAGCAGCAGGCAACGAGCTAGATAGGAGCATGCACAAAATCATCTGTAAGATATGGTCAGAGGAATGCATGCCCGATGAATGGAACCTCAGCATTGTTTGCCCGATCTTGAAAAAGGGAGATCCTCTAAACTGCGCCAACTATAGAGGAATAAGTCTACTAAACATCGCCTACAAGATCCTCTCTGCCGTAATATGTGAACGTCTGAAGTCATTCGTCAACAATCTGATTGGTCCTTATCAATGTGGCTTCAGGCCAGGAAAGTCAACCATCGACCAAATTTTCACGTTGCGGCAGATCCTGGAAAAGACCTATGAACTCCAAATCGATACCCACCACATTTTCATCGATTTTAAGGCCGCGTATGACAGCATCTACAGAGACGAACTGTACAAAGCTTTTGACAAAGTTTTGGCGTCCCTGCCAAGCTCGTTCGCTTGTGCAAAATGACGATGGAGAACTCACGCTGCTCCATCAAGGTTGGCAACGAGCTTACGGAATCTGAGAAGATAGTGCAGAACTCCAACGTCAACACCAGAGGCACTATCTTCCAAAAATCTGTTCAACTTCTCGCGTACGCCGATGATATTGATATAATGGGAAGAACACAGCGTGATGTCAATGGCACCTTTGTGAGAATTGAGACAGAAGCGGCACAAATGGGTTTGGCGGTAAATGAGGGAAAAACGAAGTATATGCTGTCTTCGAGGAAGGACACCCAATACCGACGGCTCGGGCAGAACGTCACAATAGACGCATATAACTTCGAGGTAGTAGAGGAGTTTGTCTACCTAGGCTCCGCTATAAACACGGGCAATAACACCAGCTCCGAGATCAGACGAAGAATAACTCTTGCTAATCGCTGTTTCTTTGGGCTAAGAAAGCGATTGAGTGGAAAAGCCCTCTCTCGAGCAACTAAGGCAAAACTTTACAACACACTCATCATCCCAGTCCTGCTGTATGGTGCGGAAGCATTGACCCTGACAAAATCGGATGAAAGTGCCTTAGGCTGTTTCGAGAGGAAAGTTCACAACGGACTGTAGCGCCACCTTAAGTAAGTAAGTAATCCGAAAACAAATCATAATGTCTTATGTAAACAACCGCGAAAATCTTTAAAGTAATCATGTGAATAAGTTCAAAAACTGGCTGAATTGTATTTCGGGTCAATTAGAGTTCTAGCAAATCATTAACAATTTTACAATACCTTGCGAGAGCTTGCGACACAATTGCATTTTGATGCAATTTTGGAATGGTTTTGAATTTGTTGTGCAAGATATTTTAATAGTACAAAAAACGACATGGCAATTGATAAAGGATGCAAGTAATAATAGCTGACATATGAAGAAATATTTTTCTTTAAATACCTCCCGGCAAACAAAGTCAAACAACATAAAAAATGCAAGAAAATTGACACAGAAAAAACACGGTTTTCTATATTTTGGTTTGACGCCTGTTTGAAATGTGAAATATTTTTTGGTGAATAAAGTAATAGTAGGAGAGCCGCTGAAGGCCGACCTTCACCGATCTGTTAACCGGCTGAAACTTTTTTTTATGAAATTTAGTTTGAAAACATATATGTATGAATATGATAGCTTGCCTAACGAAAAGTGTGCCAGGCTATATTAAATTTAACTTTATTTTAATCAATTACTAACTCCTCCTTCACCCATACGTTAAAATAAAACGTTGTGCCACATAGCCATATGTGTAAGTAGGCCTGAGACAAGAAAAAAATTGTATGGGAGAGGGGGCCTATTCCCCCCGTTTAGCCAGGAGGGGCAGTTTTCTGAAAAATTGGCTAATTTTTTTTTTTAAATATTAAAATTCAACGGCTTCATCTACAACAACGTGTTATACCTTTCTGCAAAGCCAAAAACTTAGGCTTTCATTTTGTATTTAAATTTAATTGTTTTAAATAATAGTTTTAGAAAAAATAATTTTCGAACTCAAAATTTTGCAAAAGTACTTATTTTGCATTCAACATTCAATACTGTTAATAATTTTGAATATAAAAAACAGTAACGTAAAAATAAAAAAGTTTTTTTTTTAAGCAAAAAGTGATTTTGGTTTTTTCTTTATATCTCGACAATGGCAAGGTATTTTTCAATCCGGTTTACTGTGTTCGACTAAAAATTAAAAACAGCATTGAATGTTGAAAACAAAATTAATACTTAATAACATAAGATTTTGAAAAAATTAGTTCGAAATTTAAGAAATTTTTTTTTTTCAAAATTTTAAGTTTGAAAATTAATTTTTCTAAAACTATTATTTAAAACAATTAAATTTAAATACAAAATGAAAGCCTAAGTTTTTGGCTTTGCAGAAAGGTATAACACGTTGTTGTAGATGAAGCCAATTTTTCAGAAAACTGCCCCTCCTGGCTAAACGGGGGGAATAGGCCCCCTCTCCCATACAATTTTTTTCTTGGCTCAAGCCTACTTACACGATATGGCTATTAGACACAACCTTTTATTTTAACATATGGGTGAAGGAGGAGTTAGTTATTGATTAAAATATAAAGTCAAATTTAATATAGCCTGGCACACTTTTCGTTAGGCAAGCTATCATATTCATATATGTTTTCAAACTAAATTTCATAAAAAAAAGTTTCAGCCGGTTAACAGTTCGGTGAAGGTCGCCCTTCAGCGGCTCTTAGACTATAAACATTTCAATTTTTGAAATAAAAACTAGAAAAACATAGCTTATACTTTTTTCAATTCTTAAAAATGTACCTGAATGTTTCTTCCCAAGCTGGTTGAACCCCATTTGCACACACTTCAATTTTACGTAAAAGCAGCATAATACGCTTTTGAAGTACCATCCGACCTATGAAAGTAGTTATATAACATTTTTTTAAATTTTGTATCGCTTATTTGATCTCACTCAAAACAGAATTTCCATGTACATTTTCGTAGAAACAAAAACGCGTATCAGTACTTGCTGCCATAATTAAAATGAAAATGAATTTTGTGTATATTTTTTGACATCGAGCATATCATACCACTTGATAACTGCGCCAACTCTTGGTAAATGTGATAATTTGGCATTACAACTCCAACCGCCATTTCATCCTGTCCATGTCTTATCTCAGCTTCTTCAACCAATAGACCAAGGCAAGATAACGAAGTTATAACAGCATCTAAATCAACTGACCAGAGATACATGAAAAACACAACTTCCAGCTTTATGTGTGCTTGTTTGCATATAGCTATTTGGCTCCCAACATGAGCATAATCTTTGTGTCTTTGAAGAAATGTATTTCTACAAATTAAGATTTCCCGCAGCCATTTTAAAACATCAGTATAATTGGCTATTTGATGTTGAATCAGTTTTTGTGAAATAGAGAATAGAACCTGGGAGCTAACATCCCAAAAAGTGTTTATGGGTGCTTCAGGATTCCAAACTTCAATTTTTTCTGGTGAGTGTAAAGCTAATAACGCTTCCATGGCCTCTTGTGCCACATCGGGCATTGTTGGCTGATGAACCAAACTAACGAGGCCATTAATGAGTTCAAGTGTTGAACTTTGTACTTCATGAGCAACTTTTCCTTGAGTCTGGAAATTAACCAAAATGTTGCTACATATATTAAAAACACAAAATTAACTTGTATTACATTTAAAAGTAAAGTGGGATCGGCATGAATCAAACGAACAAGAAGTAAAAGCAACATTTTATGAGCTGGACCTTCTTCGGGGCGTGTAAGCCCCTTTTGCACATCTTTCGACTTTAGTGTTAAGGAAGTTATCATTCGAAGGGGTGTGTGGGCAATATATCCTTGAGTTGCCTTATTCAATGTGTCCGTAAAAAGTGCTCTCAATTCAGCAGAACGATAGTGAACTACATCAGTCTGTGGCCACCACGGTAAACGAGGTTGGTTTACTATTCTGAATGGATTTTTGTTTGGCATTCGAAAGTCAACATAGATATGAGCTAATCTGAAATATAAGAATATTTATCAATTGAATATAAATAAAATTTGTATTGTTTTTGTACCTCAATAGTGCACATACAATCACAAAGTGATAAGCTGGAGGTGATGATAAGTTCAAGCACACTTTAAGAGCTTCGATGTTATGCGGATTGATTCGGAAACATGATACCCAGCAGTCAATCATAAGTTCAATATCTGCAAAATTGTATCCTTGACCCCGAGAAAACGGTTTTACGGGATTAAAAAGCAAAGCCTTCAGATCGTTTATAATATACTGCACTAATTTAAATACGACATTATTTGAATCGTTGATGTTTATATAAGTTGATGCTTTACAAAGCTTAACACAAGCTATAGCTGCCGATTCTGTAACTTGCTTTGAAGGTGAATGTGGTCCTAAACCTCGTTTTACACTTTCAATAAATTGTTTCGACGAATTGTCTTTGTCACGTGATGTTGGAACTTTGCTTTGTACTCTTTCTTTATCTTTTTCTTTTTCTTTATCCATTTGTTGCAATTCATTTACAGTTGTCTCAAGGGATGCCTTTGAATTTTATTGCACTTATAATAAGTGAAACATTTCAATAAATTATTTTACTACTCACTGGATTTAAGATTAGCAAAAGCATTTGCAGTGACCATACAGTTGTTTTGTTTTTCTTATTTTCAGCTTTGTACGCTTCAACGAAATCGAGCAAAGGTTCCCAGCATCTATAACAAACTGAACTCAATTCAAACGAAACAAGAAACAAAAATCTGTTTACAATGATATATCCCTATTTACACCTCTCTGCAGGTCTTGAAATTCAAGCGGATGATATTCAATCCAGTTCCATATAGCCTTTTCCAATGAATAAAGGAGAATAAGAGGAGGGGCTTTTTTTGATCGAAATTTCGTAATGGTTTCTGAAAAATAGTATATAAATATATTAAATATATTATAGTATTTAGTTAAGAGATAGGGACGAATTTGTTCTGTTTAATTGTGCTCGGATGTTCGAAGGGTAGACACGTGCGTTCAAGAGGACACAAGCGTCCACAGAAACTTCTCTCTATCAACTCCTACTCTCCACCTCCCCGTGGTGAACATCGGGTGCCCAGTACCTTCAACCGAAGATTGTGTTCCAACCCCAGTGGGAAGTTGTTGGGGGCAAAAGAGAGAGAGGGGGAGGAGGTATGCGTCCACTAAGGCATGCCTTCTTTTCAACAGGCGGCAGCGGAAGAACTCCCAAGATGGAATGAACTACTTAGTGAGAACACCTTATAGGGCTACTACGACATATTCGAAGCCCAGGCCTTTACGGAGCGGTTTGGCCGTCTCTTCGTCTTAGCTTTAAACTAAAGACCTAGCCCTCCAGGTTAAGGGTCATGCGTCGCGGTGACTGCCCTGCCACATTAAGAAGACATGGTTCCGAAACACCAAAAAGCCTCGGATACGGACAGAATTAATGATGACGACCCACGCAAACGATTTAAGGACAACGAATTTCGGTTTTACACTTGGAACGTTAGGTCCCTTAACAGACCACGTGCAACCGAACAACTAACGGAAGCCCTTGACTGCTATAAAGCAGATATAACTGCCATCCAAGAAATACGATGGGATGGTCCGGGCCTACGTCTATTTGGATGTGGATTTGTAGTTGGGACTCGACTCAGGAGGAAAGTATTGAGTTTCAACTCAGTGTATGAGCGCTTCACGACAATCCGTATCAAGGTTAAATTCACCAACATCATCTGCGCTCACGCCCCCACTGAGGAAAAGGATGAAGACACCAATGACAGGTTCTACGAGCTCCTCAACAGGACCTATGAGCAATGCCCTAGCTATGACATTAAAATCGTCCGTGGAGATTTTAATGCTAAGCTGGGTAAAGAAGAAATCTTTGGTGAAATAATCGGACGACATAGCCTACAAGACACCACCTCCGATAACGTTTTAGGCTAATCGACTTTGCTGCGGGGCGAGACGTAATGGTAGGAAGTACGCGCTACCCACATCTCGACATCCACAAGTGAACATGAAAATCTCCTGACCAATTAACCGTCAACCAGATTGATCACATTGCGATTGACGCACGTCACTTCTCTAGCATGCAAGATGTCCGCACATTCCGAGGTGCCAACATCGACTCGGACTACTATCTTGTCGTAGCCAAGATACGAATGCGGATATCCCGATCAAGGCCAACACGCGAAAATTCGGCGCTGCAAAGAAGGGCACGAGCAGCTCGTGAGCTCTACGAGCTGAAAAGGAGAGAGGAGCATAAACTTCTCAGAAAGAAAAAAAGGGAGCATGAGAAGCGCGCGATCGAGGAGATAGAGAGATGTCACAACAGGAACGAGGTTCGAAAGTTCTACAAAAAGGTGAAAAAAAACCTCCAGGGCTTAAACACCCCGAACTGAAGCCTGTAGAGACCATCATGGGAACATCGTATTGCAACCGCAGTCAGTGCTGAGGATATGGAAAGACCACTTTTCCAAGCTGTATAATGGCGATGACGAGCAAAACTCCGTCAGCAATACAGAACCGTTCAATTTGGTGCAGAAGGCCAACAATTCCATCCACCCGACATGGACGAAGTGAAGATAGCGATATCTAAACTTAAGTCGAAGCCTCTGGAGCAGACGGGCTAGCCGTCGAACTGTACAAAGCAGCTGGAGATGGTTTGGTTAGGAACATGCACCAGCTCATCTGCAAAATTTGGTCGGAGGAAAGCATGCCCGATGAATGGAACCTAAGCATCGTATGCCCGATCGTCAAAAAAGGAGATCCCCTGAACTGCACCAACTACAGAGGTATAAGTCTCCTTAACATCGCCTATAAGATCTTGTCTGCCGTGCTGTGTGAACAACCTGATAGGTCCTTATCAGTGTGGCTTCAGACCCGGAAAGTCCACCATCGATTTCAAGGCCGAGTATGACAGCGTCTATAGAGACCAACTGGGTAAGATGACAATGGAAAACCCACGCTGTTCCAACATGGTCGGAAAGAAACTAATGAACGTATTTGATTTCAAAAAAGGTTTAAGACAAGGCGATGCGCTGTCATGCGATTTCTTAAACATCATTCTTGAAAAGATTGCAATTGAGTAGTAAAATCCTCTCCCGAGCAAATAAAGTGACACTCTACAAAACCCCCATCATCCCGGTCCTCATGTATGGTGCAGAGACATGTACCATGACAACATCTGATGAAAACGCTTTGGGCTGCTTTGAGAGAAAAATTCTTCGAGTGATTTTTGGTCCTGTCTGCATTATTCGGGCCAACGATTTAGATGGTTGGATCATGTAGAACGATTGGAAATAATTCTCCGGTCCGTAGTCTTCGAATCCAACTCGGAAGGACGTTGCAGAGGAGGAAGGGCACCTCTTAGGTGTACCAAACAGGTAGTAGAGCAGGTGGAATCGCAATTCATATTTAATGCATTTGCAGGAAAATAATTAAGCAACTAAACCTACCTTGTAATAACTTTGTGAGCTTCGTTACATCCATATCGATGTGTTGAATTAATTCGATGTCACTGTAATCGGGGTTCTCCTCTGAACATGCCGTTAGTTCTTGTATTCTCGCTGATATTCTGTTAAAAACAGCTGAGAAATGATTTTGTGATAAAGCAAATAGAACTTTCGATGCTAGTGCTTTTAGTTGTGCTGCATTTGGATTCGTTTCGCTTTGGAAATCTATGAACTGAGAAATTTCTCGCAAAAGAAGCTTTACATTCATTGCTTCTTCGAACCGTGCTGTATCTTTGGATTGATTTGTGAGACATCGCTCCAATGTCGATAGAATAATAATCAGTGAATCATAGTAAAATCTTTCCGTCTCATGTACACGAAATTGTGCAATCTTAAAATATAAAAAAAAACATCACATGAACAATTTATGTATTGTACTTATGAAAAGAACTTACAGCAGTTTCGTTGACCCTCTGAAGCATCTTTGTTAGGCCTGAAATCACTAGGGAAAATCGATATCGTGATATTTGAATCAAGCAATTTATCAGTTGATCCTGACTAAGCCTTGCTTGTGTTCCATAGATTCCGATTTTGTTTGGAAGCTGTAAAAATGAGAATTTTACTATGAATTGGTAATTTTTGCTGTGTGGGATGGATCAATTTATTCAAAATGGTTCAAAACGAATAATGGTGTCAAACAAGGCTGTTTACTTAGTGCCCTGCTGTTTTCATTGTTCATCAACGATATAGTGCCTTATCTACCCGGTGGAGTTCGAATTGCCGGAATGACAATCAAAGTATTGCTGTATGCCGATGATTTGGTTTTACTATCGGAGCCAGCCGAAGTGCTTCAGCTATTCGGACTATTGCCGACAATGGGATCTTACTATCAACGTGTGTTTTCAAGAACTTGTAGAAACCAAAACCGAAACTATTGGAACTTCAACGGCCACCTTTTGGAAACAGTAAGTGATTACAAATATTTGGGAGTGAAACTTAACACCAAGTTGGATTTCAATGAACACCTAATCGAAAAAACTAACTCGTGTCAAAGTATGTTGAATCTCTCATGGAAAAATATGTTTTCAAATCAACGGATACGTCTTTCTGCAAAATACAAAATATTTGAAGCTGTTGTGAAGACTGCACTTTGCTATTCTGCTCAAGTATGGGGTGCGGATGAATACGAAGCGATTGAAAAATTCCACAGAAATTTCTTGAAGAAACTTTTCAATCTGCCCTTGACAACTCCCAGCTATGCATTATACATCTCCCCAATCTCTACACTAGTACACTGAAGTCTCAGGCAGATTACATCGTAAAAGTTTGGCAACACTCAGATGATCGACTAACCAAAAAGATGCTTTTATACGAAGTAAGAAATGAGGATTTGTGGATGGAAAAGTGGAAAAACATGGCAAAATAACTGGCCTATGATTTTTTGACATCCGTGATTTTTGACTTTTTATGGAGGGGAATAACTTCAGCTTTCGTAAGTGCACTTTTGTGAAAAACATATGAATAGTAGATAAATAATATAATACTTCCATAATAAGGTAATGATATTAGTGGGATAGTCAATAATCGGCTTGGACCACTTCAGTGAGCCCTAGCTTTCAAACTTCGAGCATGCATTAAAAATACGTTTTTAGGTTTATTCATCACACCCAATCGTACGGACATATGTGCATAGTGCCATTTCCAAACAAAATTTATTACCAAACATGCATACAAAACAAACTGGTAATGTTCAAATTAAAACCAAGGTTATTCTTGAATGCCGGCTTAATGTAAACAAAGCTTTTCTTTCCAGCCAACTTCAATACAAATTTGAGTTAAGTACATATGTATGTATCTCTTTTTGGAAGGCGTAGGCGTATTGTATTACACAACTTGATCCTTTAATAATCGATAAGGATTTTGGACGACGTTTATCTTTTAATTTTGAAGTCAAGATTTAATCTAACCTGATCCTCAAAGCGAGCAAGTAGTGAGTTTGCCCACTCGCCAGGCTTTTGAGTAGCCATTCTTGAATGTTTAAATGAATTATTTGATTAGTTTAATTGCATTTTTTGCCAGTCTTATCCGCACTCTGTATTATAAATATGACAATGACACATCTTGCAAAATGCAATCTTTTTGGCCACAGATGAGTTTAAAAGGGAGATGGGTCACCAAGCTGTCAAAATGACAATGCCTGTAAGCTATGGACCATAGTTACTGCGATAGTATGCATGCTTTTACCAATCCTATCACAGTAACTATGGTGTGCTACAACCTCATTTTTGTTGGTTTTTTTCTCATTTATTCACAGACACGAGGTAACAGTAAAATAAAATTTGCGGTATCCGAAGGGTAAAACGTGAATCATTTTCCGACCTCCTTTTGTCTCTGCTTTTAACGCTGTACAGCGGTTTTTATTATTTTTTGGTGGTTCGTGCCTTGAATAGAACCTCTTTCCAGCGTTAGAACCTTGCTCCGATCGGAGCAAATTTGCTCCACTTTTAGGGAAAAATAAAAATCTACTCCGACGCTCCGATTTTTCAAGATTTGCTCCACTTTTTCCACAAGAAAAAAAATTGTTAACCTAAACTACATGTTAATAACATGTATACCTGTATATAGCTTAGCGTTGTTTCTTTGAAGAAAATTTAATTAAATAAAATTGTTGTTCCTGAACTAATCTTAATCAAATCAAGACGTTGTTTCCCTTTTATTGAACATTGAAGAGGTTATACCGATGGGTTATGGGCAACCAACGACGCGACGTGAGATTCATGATGGAATTATTCAATTTAATGGGTAGAATACCGAGAACTGGAATATGTCAAAAATTCCAGCTACTTACGAGGTTTATAAGTACTTTGTAGTACTGTTTAATTAAGAAAAGACAGATCAGTACAGCACAGAACAGCACAAGTAAATGAAAACTGTCAGAACAAGTTAGAACAGAAAAGATCAGCTCCCTGTTTAATCTTTTTGACAGAATAAAATCAGCTGTTAAATAAATATTCCAAGTCAAATCAAAATGAATAAAATTTTCATAATAATGAATAGCTTATTAGATTTTTACGAGAAATTTTTACTTGGCGTAGTAGTAATATTTTTACTTCCTCGGAAACTCGTCCATCGAGATAATTTCAAAAAAATGTTTTGATTGAAAAAAAAAATAAAAATAATTTGGCTTTTGAAATTTTGACATATGATAGTTTTCACAAAGCTGCACCACCAAAAAATTAGGTGCAGAAAAAATTGTACTTAACTAAGCTGAACAACTTCATGGAACACAAAATGACAGATTGTAGAGCAAGTTGGGGCAAGGTTTTTCCTCATGGAACACACAAACGTTTACTTTTTGGATCTTTTCTGTTCTTTTCTGTGCGGAACAGATTCATTAAACAGACCTGTGGCGTTTTTAATTGGCAATCTGGAAGTTCAAAAAAGCATTCTGAATGCGTTCAATTGGGCAAAAGTGACAGTTCTGATGCTGAAAAGAAGAGAATTCCCTTCTGATTTTAAAACCAGAATGCTTTTTTTCCAGATTCCAGTTAAAACCGCCACTAGTGTATTTAAGAAATGAATATACCCACTTCGAATTTATTTATTTAATAAGAAAAAAGTCTGAAGCTTGGGAAAAATTTCAAAAATACGACAGCACTACGAACTGCGATGTGACCAGGGTCGTGATGTTGTTCATCTCAGCAACTTGCATTTTACAAAAAGAAGGGAGTTGTTTACATCGGCGAAATGTCACATGCCTCACTCTATTTTACCGTTACTTCAACGGTATATGCTCTAGTGAAATAGCCAGTTGCATTCCTCCCCTTAAGATATTCCACCGTAATACCCTGCCTCCAGGAATGCCCATCAGTTCACCCTTGAGCCCAACTTCGGACTTACAGTCATGTACATAGAATCGTTCTTTAGCCGTACTACGCGAATGTGGAACTCGCTTCCACACTCTGTCTTCCCCAGCCATTGCAATATTCAAGAATTCAAAACCAATAATCACCGACATCTCCTTTGACATCCTCTATCCCTTCCCTAATACTCGTACTGTGCTCTTGGCATATAAAGGGTAATGAAAAAAGCCCTTGAGTGCGCGTTGATTATAAAAAAAAAAATACAGGAATACAGCTAAGTAGACATTTATTAGAGAAATTTCCCTGAAAGGTAAAGATCTTCTTCTTGTTACAAATCTACTCCGAAAATTTTGCATTTGCTCCACTTTTTTTTCAAATTCGCTACGAAATTTTAAAACTGAGGTTCTAACCCCTGCCTCTTTCACTTATGTGGCTTTTCTTACAACCCAAGAATTGATCCGTGACGTAAAAGTGGCAATTTTTCTCCTTAAACGCATTTCTTTCACAAAGAAATTGAATTTATTTCTCAAAGGATTGATTTCTGTCGAATCTCTTATTTGAGACGGATCTACACCACTGATCTCTATAATACACTGGATAGTGTATCCATACAGAAAAAGTGACTCCATTTGAATATTGTTATAAAGTCAAAAAGGGGAAAATTCGTATAACAGTATAACAAAAATAAACGACAAAGAATCCCTTATCTCTATATTACTTACCTCTGTATCGGTGCAAAGAACAGAGTAGTTTGCTTTCATTTATAGGCGTTTTTCTTTTTTAGTTCGGAGCATTATATATAGAGAATTTACATTTAGGTTTTGTTTTCATTTGTATAATAGTATTAACAAATAATATAATAGACCATTATTAATTACAAAACTGATATTCTCTGCCATAACAACTTGTTTCTTTCACCATTTAAATTATTCTAAACATTTCTATTCATTGTTCAGGCTCTGTTCAGATGTATACAAAAAAACGCCTTATATTTTTTTTTTTGTGGTTAGACGTCAAAAAGTCGAATAGGGACATTGACTGTCATCTTCAAATGGAGTCAAAAAAACTGTTGTACTTTGTAGGTAATACACTATCCAGTGTAATATAGAGATCAGTGATTTACACTTGTTCACGAATTTTACACATAACTACCATCTGAGTTTTCTATTGTTGTGATTATCATGTACAAAACGATTTTATAGCTGACCCAGGACAACCACTGATCTCTATAGAGATCAGTGAGGACAACACAGACATTCAAAACAGGGATCAATCGTTTTTGCACATTTCCTACACGCCAAAAAAAACATTGAATTTTAGTAGCAATTCTTCTGGGTTGTAAGAAAAGCCCTTTGTATATTTATTTGGGGAGTGGTCTCAAGATGGGAAACGATGATGGTGCCATCTTGAGAATTTTGACAAAAGCAGTTTTCATACATAAGTTTGTATTTTGTGTTCTCTGCTTGGTTTGACAGAAGATCGCCTTCCCATCGCCAACAGAAATAATTCAACCCTGAACTCGACTGACAACACAGTCAAAGTTTGACAGCACAGGCCCCAAAAATTGACATCATCAGATATTTTTGTTGCTTCACTCACGTACACTGTACATGTTAGGTTACAGGTTAGCTGTAAGAGTATGCATTATACAAACTAAGAGGAGCTGTAAGAGTATGCGTTTTATTGTAATAATGATACAATTGCCTACATTGCAATTGCAAGTTTGCTGCAAGAGTTTGTATGTATGTATAAAATAAAAAAAAATAAGTTTTGTCGTATTTGGATGGTAAAACGTAGGTAGGTTTCCAATCTTGTCATAACTGATCGGAGTGGCAAGTCCATATTTACTGTGATAGTATTGATAAAAACATGACACACTATCGCAATAACTACCCCAGCAAACATTTTGGTGAATGTTCGCTTTTTCTTCGGTAAAAATGAAGGGTATATATTCGTGAAACCTTCATTTTAACGGATGAATATCGAATAAATGCATATATATAGCATACAATATCAGAACATTCGACGTTCATTCACTTTTTTTCGAAATAAAGTGAACGTGCACAAGCAAAATCGAAATTAATGTACATATAGCTACTATATACTTTTAAATTCTTATTTCCTTAGAAAAAAAGTCTTTTTTTTACTCTGTGAGCAGATACAAAAACATTCAGAATTTCACCCATTATATTCTTATAAATGTGGACGTGCACAAGCAAGTGGCAAGTTTTTTAGTCTTTTTCTTCTTCTACTTTTTCGAAACGAAACGCTGTACCTTTTTTTACTTTGTTGTTATATATTTTTAATAACGGAATCAAGTCGCGCCGAGAAACTGCAAGAATGCTTTTATAATTTGAAATTCTTCATTTCGGAAAAGAATTCATGTGTTCAAGTAAAAATAATATCTTATTTGTGAAAATTGTTGATTTTGAAAAAAAAGGAAAAAGATAAGTGAAAGTGTTAAATACTGGAAAAACAATTAAGAAACAGTGACAGTGACAAACAAATTAAAAATTACAAAAACAGTGCAATACTCACATGTATGTTATGATTCTAAACAATAAAAAGTGTAAAAATAGCAATAGAAAATAAAGTTTAATAGGTTAAGATTAGGTTAGTTAGTTAAGATTCTAAACAAATAAAAAGTGTAAATACTGCAATACAAAATAAAAAGTTAATAAAAACAAAGGATCACCCTGTATTTAATTTGTAGTTAAAAGTGCATATCTAAGACGATTTACTATTCAAGCAAGTATGAAAGCGCTTGTGCGAGTCCACTTTTGTGTCAATAAAAAGATTCAAAAATGTGTTTCGCCGCCCAGTGAAATATACCCAAATCGAATCATAAATGAACCACTTTGAGTTCATTTATCTAGTTCGAAAAGGATTCATAAACTAGGCCATGTAAACGAATATATAAGAGCTTGTGTGCGTCCACTTTGATGAAGAACAGCCGGTTCGTAAATGAGTCGGGGAAAAAGGTTCATAAAATGTGTTTCGCCCCCAGTGAAATATACCCAAATCGAATCATAAATGAATTCTTTTTCGCTTATGTTCTTCGTTTACATGAACCAGTTTGATTCGTTCTGAAGGGAATTGTTTGCTGGGTATGGTCTATAGCTTGTGGCATTGTCATTTTGACAGCTAGGTTTCCCATCTCCCTTTTAAACTCTCTGTGACCAAAAGTCAAAATCAGAAATCAAAAGCAATGCACTTTGAGTAAGGAAAACGAAAGGTTTAACAAGTAAGTTCGGTATTCCCTTAGAAAAATCAATTTAACAAATATATGGCTGATACACCTTAGAATAAAAAAATAAAAGTGAATCATGAATGTGATTAAGAAGGCAAATAACTTAACCCAATAATTTATTTAAATCGTACCTCAACCTCCAAACAAACTCGAAATAAATGAGGCAAGAGTATTCTTTTTACCACGCAGTAAGTGGTTTGTAAATAATGTTGCTTCATGTACATACATAAAGTCATTTTCTTCCATGCCACGCACAAAACCTAAGGTAATAACAATAGAATCAATTTGAAAATATTTATTATTAAATCACTGTTGTCAGTTTATTAATCACGTATGATACGAAAACGGCTTGTGACTTCCTTAAAGTTATTTTGCTTCCCGCCAAACGAAGTTAAATAGAATTCTGCCGAAACAACAAAACACATTTTTTTTCTTATATCCTCAGACGTTATCTATGTAATGAAAACAATTTTTGTTCAGAACGATTGTACCTCAGTAATACTTGTGGTGTAATGGCTATATTCTTTGACCCGTTTCTTATGTTTCGTCATCTTTCTTTTGTCACAGCTCGGAATCAGAAGATATGTTAGGTCTCTACAAGCAGGTCAGGAATGCTTGCATTATCAAGCCAAAATCCAAGGTGACAAACCTACTTAAGTACACTAGGTGCAGATGCCGATTGCACACCAGCTGGGCTAATCAAAACTACATATATGACCATTCATAATATTATAGTAGACGTAGAAAAATGTACAGAGACTGGCGAAAAGGCATATGAATTGTGAAGATATCAGGGAATGCAGCAGTATTAGGTAATATATTATGTTAGATTCATCATATTCTTCTAACCTTAAAGACCGGATAAACGGAAAACATAATTGCAATATCTTACACACAGACATCTGTAAAAGTGATCTGATATTTGCCCTGGCAAGCGATGGAAATTAATTCGAATATAACATTTGAAAATACTATCTGTTTATAGACGTTGAAGCCTCAATCGACAGAATAGGCAGACAGAAGTACAAGGCAAAGGCGAATTCGGCATCCTAAATAAATTTGACCATGACCAACGTTTCATATCAAATAAGAGTATTGAGACTTGGGTGCTTACCAAAAGGAACTCTTAAAGCGGTTGAGAAAAGGTCGTACGGCAGTTGAATACGTAGTTGAATATTAGAATAATGTGGACAATTTAGGTGACGATGTAAGGAGCTTGTTGTTCACGTGGCGTAGTGGTTACGTGCGATGGCTGTTACGCACAACGCGGGGATTCGAATCCTACTCTTGCCCGAAAAGTGTTTTTTTTTTTTTTTTTCATCTTTCACGAGTACTGCCTCTTGCAAAGAGCTGACAACACTTCCAATAGTATCTATCTGTCATAAAAAAGAAACTTCTCAACCTTGACGTTCGGTATCGGCGTTGAATTGTAGGTCCCCTTCTTTGGGTGAAATTGTTGAATAGGACAAGTTATTTGTTTCTGCTATTAAGTATTAAGGACGTGTACGAATACGGCATAATACGGCATGAACGACATAAAATTGATAATGTTTGTTGTTTGTTTTAAGTGGTGCTACAGTCCGTTGTGAAATTGGGCCTCAACCAACAGTCTCCGTCAGTCAACAGGACTGGAATGGTGAGGATGTTATATCGTTTTTGTTTTACCTTAGTTAATCGAGAGAGGGCTTCACCACTCACTTTACCCAAAGAAACAGCGATTACTAAGAATTATTCTTTGGCGATATCACACGCTGATATCACCTTTTTCATTAATAACCAAGCAGCGAAGAGCTAAGGGTTCTTGGTATGCAGCACAACGTAAGACTCTGCTGGGTTCCCGGTCACAGTGGTGAGCCAGGAAACGTAAAAGCGGATGAGCTTGCAAGAGAAGGCTCGGTGCTTAATCCCTCTTTCATAGACCATAACATCAGAATCCCTCAATGCGAATTAAAAAGAAATATCAGTAAAAATATCATTCAAAAAGCAAATGATAGATGGAACCTACTAGAAACCTGCAGTAACACCAGGAAACTCTGGCCTTATTACGACAAGAAAAAATCCGATAAGATTTTACTTCTCAAAAAACCGTCCCTAAGATCCCTCATAAGTGTGATAACGGGACATAACCTACTCGGCTACTACTAAAGAAGATGCGGCTTAGTACAGATGACATGTGTATAGGCTGCGGCGATGAGGAGGAGCACGGAAACACATCTCACTTCCTATGCCACTGTCCAGCTTCTTTAATGAACTAGAAGAATTATCTGAACTCCCAGGCAATCGCCTACTGAACTTTGTCAAGTCCACGGAATGGCTCGACCAACCGTAGAAGTCAAAGGTTAAATCACTCTTTCCAAAGTTACAATAGTTCAGGGTATCACAAAAGATCTATATTGATCTAAGTGTGATGGTAACAAAATCAACCGTCAGCCCATATAACCTAACCTAAGATTTATTCTTCGTCTGATTTCGGCGCTGGTGTCATTGCTCGTGTTAATAGCAGAGCCTATGTGGACAAACTCCTGTATTACCTCGAAGTTACATGCGTTTAGTGTGACGTTTCTCCAGTCACCGAAACCAAACACTGGCATCCGCAGTCACTTGCTCCTTGTTTTGTATGTTCGGTCTTCCTTGTCGTCTCGAATCTGAGGGCTGCGATGAGAAGACATCCACATCTTGCTATAGTTCGTACAGTTCACAGTTGAACCTTCTTCTTCATTCGCCATTGTCGCATACGGGACCGAAAATCCGTCGAAGAATTTTTCTTTCGAAAGTGTCCAGTATCAATTCCCCTATTTTACCTACGTCCAAGACTCGGCGCCGAGGAGTAGGACTGGTAAAATAAAAGTTTTGTTTAGCAGACACTTTTTATTTAGAGTGAGGAGTTTTGAACCCAGTTGTTTTGCCAAACCGAAACAGCAGCGGTTCGATATGGTAATTCTTCTTCGGATCTCTACTAAGGTGTCGTTTGTGAGATTGATGTTTGTTCCAAGGTAGGTGAACTCCTTAACTACCTCGAAATTTCTGCTACCAACAGTGACGTTTTGTCCTAGGCGGTGGACAGATATTGCTTTTATTGTTGATAGCATGTACTCTGTCCTCATTCACATTAAGTCCAACGAGTTTCGCCTGTTGTTCAATCGCTGTGAAGGCCTGCAGCACAAGCTTTCTGGGATCAACTGATATTTGATTTGATTTGAAAATTTTATTTAGCAATAATTTGCCATTGAAAGCGAAAATACATAATTTTACATTTATAGTTTGCTTTTAAGAAATGTTTTGAAGTTTTTTAAAAATTATTTTCAGTTTTTGCACTATTAGGAAGATTATTATAAATTTGTAAACCTTTATAAAAAAGCATATTTTGTGTTTTATTATTTCTAAACAATTACTTACTTATGGTGGCGCTACAGTCCAGGTCGGACCAGGGCCTCACACAACAAACTTCTCCAGCCAGCTGGGTCCGTAGCTAACTGTCTCCAGTTTCGCACGCCAAGCTGCTTCAGGTCCTCTACCACCTGTGTGCTCCACCTGAGTTGCGGTCTTCATCTTCCTTACGGGTTGGATTCGAAAACTCTATGAGCCGGAGCATTATTTTCCACTCGCTCAACATGACCCAACCATATAAGTCGTTGGACCTTAACTTTTCTTGCTAGGTCAGTGTCGCTGTACAGCTCGTACAGTTCTTGGTTGAATCTTTGTCTCCATTCTCCATTAACGCAGAAAGTACCAAAACTCGAAGAAATCGCATGACAACGAATCGCCTTGTCTAAAACCTTTTTTGACATCAAAAGCGTTCGTTGGGTTTTTTTCGACCATGATGGAACAGCGTGAGTTTTCCATTGTTATTTTACACAGACGGAAGAATTTCTCTGGGATGCCAAGACTAGACATTGCTCTATATAATTGGTCTCTATAAAGGCTGTCATACGCGGCCTTGAAATCGATGAAAAGGTGGTAGGCATCGATTTGAAGTTCCTGGGTCTTCTCCAAGATCTGCCGTAGGGTGAATATTTCATCGATATTGGACTTTCCGGGTCTGAAGCAGGGACGACTCGCCACAATTGAGATTGGGTAGACAACAAGAATTCTGTTCCTTTCTCTTGTCCTTTTAAGACGTAGAATACATAGAACGTGAAGCCGTAGGTATTCTTTCAGCTAACGATATAGATCTTAAAACAAAATCTCAAATCTAATTTTTCTTTTAAGTCTCAACTGGAGTTCTTGAGGTGAAAAGGAGAAAAAATATTCGCTAAAAATTAATTAAAACGGATTGATGGCAGAAATACTTTATTTATTTTAAGCCGGATCGGCAAAATGAAAATCATAACTAACTAACATTACTGAATAACAAAAATCTTTTTGAATAATTGAAATCAAATTAACTGAAAACGAGCAATTAGACATTTTCAATATTCTCTTTTTTCCCCATACAAAAATACAAAACCTGAAAAAAAAAACAATTGAATGAAACAAAAACATGTCTTCATCTGTTTTCGTTTTTTCCCGAACGCACAGTGGACGCAAGGATGAAATTAACTAAGAGAATAAAAAAATAGACATTTTCAATTATGTCTATTTGTCCCATACAAAAACTGAAAAAAACGTGTGCTGGCTCTTCTTTCCCCAAACATTTTCAATAGAGAACGAAGACATTTTTCGGGATGTCTTCGTTTTTTCCCGAACCTGGTATGAAGTAATAGCGTTTTTTTTTTGGTCGTCCGGAACTGTTCCAAACGATTCTGAAATCGTTCACTTGGCACAAGATGACAGTTCTTGTTCTGGATAGAACAGAAAAACGATTCCGAATTTTAAGTCAGAATCAAAAACAGAATCACGCATACATGCACACATTTGCACATACGTACTCGCCGCCTTGTTTACAAATTAAGAAAATAAAAACAATGTCATGTCATCTGCAATTCTGCATATGATGTTTTACAAATACATAGACATTCAAGCATTAGAAGCAAAAAAATGTGTTTGCATGTTCGTTTGGTATCCGGAATCGGACAGTTCTGTGTACCAATTCCGGATTACCAAAAAAAAAACGCTATAAGAGTATTGACGTTGAAGTTGACCGTTGACGTGTGTTGTGTTTGTGTATCTTCTTTGTTCAATGTTCGCATTTCAAATTTCTCTATGCTATGCGATTTGAATAAGGGTTGTTTGGTTTTATTTATTAATTAATTATTTTATAACTATTTTATTTATTATCTATTTGTAGTTTATTCTTGTTATTTTCTTCAGCCTATCGATTTCGTTTGGGTAGACACTGTCTTGAATGTCTATATGACGGATCGTCCCTGGTCTGAAGCCACACTGATAAGAACCTATCAGTTTGTTGACGAAGGGCTTCAAACGTTCACACAGCGCGGCAGACAAGATCTTATAGGCGATGTTAAGGAGGCTTATACCTCTGTAGTTGGTGCAGTTCAGGGGATCTCCTTTTTTGAGGATCGGGCATACGATGCCGAGGTTTCATTCATCGGGCATGCTCTCCTCCGACCAAATTTTGCAGATGAGCTGGTGCATGCTGCTAACCAAATCATCTCCACCTGCTTCGTACAGTTCAGCGGCTAGCCCGTCTGTTCCAGCGGCATCACTTCATCTTCACATCGTCAAGGTCGGGTGGGTGGAATTGTTGGCCTTCTGCACCCAACTGACTGCGGTTCCACTACGATGTTCCCATGATGGTCTCTACAGGCTTCACTCCGGGGTGTATCAGCCCAGGAGGTTTGTTTCACCTTTTTGTAGAACTTTCGAACCTCGTTCCTGTTGTGAATTCCCTCTATCTCCTCGATCGCGCGCTTCTCATGCTCCTTTTTTTTCTTTCTGAGGAGTTTATGCTCCTCTCTTCTTTTCTGCTCGTAGAGCTCAGGAGCTGCTCTTCTTTGCAGCGCCGCTTTGTATGCCTCTTGTTTAGCTGAATGTGCTCGCCGGCACTCATCGTCAAACCAGGGGTTTCGTTGTGGTGGCCGTGTAAAACTATTAACCCTAGCAATTCAGAGGCAGCATTTCTGATGGCTAATAGGCAGTGTATCTTCATCTGTCATTGTTATCTTCATCTTTTTCCTCAGTGGGGGCGTGAGCGCAGATGAGGTTGATGTTGGTGAATTTAACCTTGATACGAATTGTCGTGAAGCGCTCATTCACTGAGTTGAAACTCAAGACCCTCCTCCTGACTCGAGTCCCAACTACAAATCTACATCCAAATAGACGCTGATTTTGTTCCCGGTAGCCGTAGTAAATATCGCAGTTTTTCATTGTACGTAGGCCCAGACCATCCCATCGAATTTCTAGGATGGCAGTTATATCTGCTTTATAGCAGTCAAGGGCGTCCGTTAGTTGTTCGGCTGCACGTGCTCTATTAAGGGACTTAACATTCCAAGTGCAAAACCAAAATTCGTTGTCCTTAAATCGTTTGCGTAGGTCATCATTTATTTTGTCCGTATCCGAGGCTTGCTGGTGTTTTTTCGGAACCATGTCATCTTTAGGTGGCATGACCATGACGCACGACCCCCCAACCTGGAGGGCCAGGTCTTTAGTTTAAATCTAAGACGAAGAGCCGGCCAAACCGCTCCTTATTATCCTGGGCTACGAATATGTCGTAGTAGCCCTATAAGGTGTTCACTAAGTAGTTCATCCTGACTGGAACTGTAGAAGCCACTGATTCCATCTTAGGAGTTCTTCCGCTGCCGCCTGTTGAAAAGAAGGCATGCCTTAGTGGACGCATACCTCCACCAACTCTCTCTCTCTTTGCTGCTGCTAACAACTTCCCACTGGGGTTGGAACCCATTCTTCGGTTGAAGGTACTGAGCGTCCGATGTTCACCACGGGGAGGTGGACAGTAGGAGTTGATAGACAGAGGTTTCTGTGGACGCTTGTGTCCTCCTGAATGCACGTGTCTACCCTTCGAACATCTACATATTGAGTTAGAATGAATACCATTTACTTTTACAATTTGTTCTCTTCCAATAAGATATGTCTTAAACCATTGAACACAGTACTTCTTACACCAAAACCATACAGTTTTTTTTTTTTTTTTTTAAATAATATATCCAAAGTTTCAAATGCTCTTCTTAGGCCTTTAAATACCGCTGCGACTTTTTTCTTCGAATTAATTTTTTGCTTTCCAGTCTGTGATTATGTTGTTTCATGCTGAAAAAATTTTTGAGTTCACATTTTGGATTTGAACCTAGAGAAACCAAAACATCAGTGGGAAACCAAAACCATTGGTGGAAGCACCTCTAAGTTGATATCGTTGTTCAAATACATAAATGGAATTGACGGACGCAGCCTAACTGCAGTGTTAAGTAACACAAAAGCAAATTATATAAACATTTTGGTTTGGCATCGTTTGTACCACTTTCAATAGATTCCACGGTTTTAAATTTAAAAACACTGTCTTTATTGGCCACCATATTTATCCACCTAAAGGGTTTTTCAATAGGGACGCTACAAAAACTGTTTTGGATATCAATGAAATTCTTTATTCCTGTGGAAGTACATTTGATGCCATTATGTATGGAAGTCGATTTCTTTTGCATGGCCACCACGGGCACGCTTGCAGAAGTCCAGACACTGAACCCAATTTTCGACGGTTTTCAAGCATAAATCGGCCGATACTGCTGCAATTTCAAGTTCGATATTCGTACGAAGTTCATCAATCGTCGCTGGCTTGTTGGCATAAACCATAGATTTGGCGTAGCCCCACAGGAAATAGTCTAACGGCTTTAAATCGCATGAACGAGGCGGCCAATTCACAGGTCAATTTCTGGAGATAATGCGCAATAATTCGATTGTTTGGCCCGCTGTGTGACATGAGGCACCGTCCTGTTGAAACCACATATCGTCCAAGTCCCTATCATCCAATTCATTCCAAAAATAATCGGTTAGCATTGAGCGGTAGCGATATCCATTCACAGTAACGTGCCGGTCTTGATCATCACGGAAGAAGTACGGCCCAGTGACACCACCAGCATGTAAACCGCACCAAACAGTGATTTTTTCGGGATGTAATGGTGCCTCGTGAAGCACATGTGGATTGCTGCCTGACCAATAACGCATATTTTGCTTATTGACGAAGCCATCCAGCCAGAAATGAGCCTCATCGCTGAAGATGATTTTTCGATGAAAATCCGGATCATTTTCAAGTTGTTGCTCAGCCCAATTCACGAACATACGACGCTTGGTGATCAAGCGGCTTCAGTTCTTGCGTCAATTTGATCTTGTAAGGATGTAGGCCAAGATCTTTGCGCGAAATTCGCCACAACGACGTCACAGTGATGCCCAACGCTTGAGAACGATGTGTGAGAGACTGATTTGGGTCTTCCGCAATTGATGCGCTAGCGGCAGCAATATTCTCGACACTACGGCACTTCTTTGTCTCTGTACTGAGCCTGTGGATTCAAATTTTTCCACTAGACGCTCAATTGTTGATCTGGCAGGACGATTATGACGACCATAAATTGTACGTAGCGCTCTTAAAGTGTTGATTGACCACTGACTCCGAATTTCGGTAGTAAATTTTAATAATTTCGACTCGTTGTTGGATCGTATACCTTTCCATGATGAAATGGCAAACCTTGCTGAAGAGAAATGTTAAGAGAGCGGGAAAAAATATGGCGTTGTTTGCTGTCCCTATCGGTCTACTTTTGTAGCGTCCCTGAAAAACCCTTTATTATTAGGATATCTAGATTTATTTTTTACACATTTTATAAAGAAAAAATGCGAAATCGTTTTCTGGGTATAAATTAGGACAAGCATATAATAATTCAAATATTTGAAACCTTGCATTTCCTCAACATATGATATAACCGAAATGTTGGACTGATATACGTATGTACGGTGAAGAGCCTTAATGCTTTCTATTTTGAAAAGTCCATAATGGACTTTTGGCCTGTGGACTCATGACCCTGCGCCAACTTGATGTTGTAGTCAATAATCGATGTAACCGCAGTGTTCTTTCCATTGTCTATTATCATTATACTCTTATTTAGTCTTAAATGTACTCTCTATTCCAATTATGTATATAAGCGAGCTTTTTATGATCGTATGGTCAACTTTCATGTTATTTTATAATCTACCGTATTAAGCCATCTTTTACATCGTATATCAGTCATGTACATGAAACCAATGTAAACTATTTTTTAAAGCTTCGAATAAAAAGACACTTGTTGTTAGACATTTGATTGAAGAGTTGCGTTTTATGTTTTGCTCTGCCCTTACAATGTATATCTGTAAATTCTGAACCACCAACACCGTTATTCCTTATTTAACTAATTAAATAATTTTTGAAAAATTGTAGATTGCAGTTAGCTAAACCACTCTATCTGCTCTTTAAAGCATCACTGGAGTCAGGTGTTTTTCTTGATTGCTGAAAATGTTCATACATAACACCTATACACAAATCTGGCTCAAAACAATGTGTTGAAAATTACAGACCAATCGCGAAACTTCAGCTTATTCCTAAGGTTTTCGAATCACTAGTTAAGAGCAAAATTTATCATGAAGTAGCTCAGCACATATCAATGTTTCAGCATGGATTTGTGACAGGTAGATCAACGGTTACCAATTTAACCCTTTTTTCAAATTTTTGTATAAACGAAATGGAAAAAGGCAATGTAGTAGATGTTATTTATACCGATTTTTCAAAAGCTTTCGATAGGGTTAACCACAACTTACTTATAAAAAAGCTTAATTCCCTTGGTTCAAAGGTTAAAATTCTAAGTTGGTTGAAAAGCTATCTTTTGAATCGCACTCAAATTGTCAAGATAGGACAAGTTCAATCAGAAAGTATCTTCAATGGATCTGGAGTTCTCAAGGAAGTCATCTGGGTCCTTTGCTATTTTTGCTGTTTATAAATGATCTTCCTCTTAATATTTCGTTTTCTTCATGTTTACTTTTTGCTGACGATGTCAAACTTTATAAATCAATAAGATCAATTGATGATTGCTATAAGCTTCAGGCTGACATAGATGTTTTCTATAAATGGTGCTGCTTGAACGACCTTTCACTCAATTTAGACAAGTGCCAGCATCTTTCATACACAAGATCGTCTCTTCCACTTGTTTCGAGTTATAATATTGCATCTTCTGTACTTCAGAAAGTTTCCACTCATAAGGATCTTGGAGTTTTTTTTGATTCCAAGTTTGATTTTAAGGTTCATATTGATTATGTTGTAGCAAGAGCTAATTGTATGCTTGGTTTTCTAACGAGAAATTCAAAAGATTTTCATTGTCCTCATACATTAAAAACTCTTTTTGTCAGTCTTGTACGACCAATAATCGAATATTGCAGCGTAGTGTGGTCGCCGTTTTATAAGAATACTTCGAATCGGATTGAAAAGATTCAAAAACGGTTTACTAAATATTCTCTTCGACAGCTTAATTGGACAGTTCCATTGCCAACATATAAAACGCGATGCCTTTTATTGGATTTAAAAAGTTTGGAGTCTAGACGGGAGTATTTTCTAATATCTCTTGCGAGGGATGTTTTAACTGAACATATTGTTTGCCACCTTTACATTTACTGTTTAGACCGTATAACCCTTCTCGATCTTTGAGTCCTAGAGTAAATCATTTTTTTCTATACCGCAACATTCAACCAATTATGGATTGAATGAACCAGTAACAAGATCTTGCAATTGTTTTAATAAATATGCCGATGTAATTGATCTGGAAAGCTCAAAGGAAAAATTTAAATTTTTAATAATGAATATTTTGTCAATAGACTTTTAAAACGTTAAAAATGTTATATTTAAAATTGTGATATGTACTCTTTGTATTGTATAAACGTAGCATTGAAACACTTCCGTCTTCTTATGAGTTTTGTTATTGTTGTTTTAGTTTAATTAGTATAAAGTCTAAAAAAGTGTAAACTTATAGATAAACAAATAAATAATAAATAAATAAATAATTAATATTCCAATTATTTGCCCAATTCTTTATTTTATGTGAAATTTCTCTGAAATTTACTTGATGTAAAACGTAACGAGATGTTGAACGTAAACAAAATTTTTTGAGTCACAATTAGTGATTTCAATAGCCCATGATTTAACTTAATGAACACGGTTGTATCTGCAAAAGATAAAGCTTTTTTAAGATAGATAGACAGAGGTTTCTGTGGACGCTTCTGTCTTCCTGAATGCACGTGTCTACCTTCGAACATCTAATATTGAGTTAGAATGAATACCATTTACAATTTGTTCTCTTCCAATAAGATATGTCTTAAACCATTGAACACAGTACTTCAGCCCATGATTATAACGTAATGAACACGGTTGTATCTGCAAAAAGATAAAGCTTTTTTAAGATAAGATAAACGTGTAAGATTATAAAGTTATACACAAGAGACATCTTATTTATATTTAAATATGTATCACCTTTGAAAATTCTTTTAATCTGAATAGGAAAGTTAGATTTATTTTTTCTTAAATTTTTTTTTTCTTAATTGTTTTAGGTCGAACTTTAACTTGCTCCAAATTCAAGTATATAAGCTTCAAAACACACCATAATAAGCTGTGATATTAGAAAAGTGAAAAGTTACCTTCTTCAAACCCAAAGGAAAATCAAATATGTCGCAGAACCAATCATATTTTTGGCAGACAACTAGACAAAATGTCTATCTGAAGCGCTCTGCTAAATACCATTTGATGATGGCTTTAATGGTAGTTCTAACATTTTCAACAGTATGTCTTGCAGAACATGAACCAAAATCAAATGACGAAACTGGAGTTTTCCAAACCGAAGTTGAAACTGTGAGTAAAAGTCGATGAAATGCATCATACTCTTGAAGAAATATCTTAAAGGATTGCTGTTTTCTTAGAACATCAAAATGCAATCAGAAAACGATTTAAGATCCAACATTAATGAACAAAATGTAGGCGATTCACCAATTGAAGAAAAGATTGAAACTCAGAGTACCAAGGGCGCTACAAGTTCATCCAACCTTGGTTTTATTCATGCATTCATAGCATCGATTTCAGTTATTTTAGTTAGCGAATTAGGGGATAAAACATTTTTTATTGCTGCGATCATGGCGATGCGACATGCAAGACTAACAGTATTTGTTGGAGCCATTGCCGCATTAGGTCTAATGACTGTTCTTTCAGCTGTTTTCGGAATGGCAGCAACAATAATTCCTAGAGTTTATACATATTACATTTCTACGGCATTGTTTGCCATATTCGGTTTAAAAATGCTCAAAGAGGGTTATTATATGAAACCCACCGACGCACAGGAAGAGTTGGAAGAAGTGCAATCAGATTTAAGAAAACGAGAAGATGAGGTAAGATGAACTTCAATAATAAATATTCAAATTAAATCTTAAAATATATTCGGAAAATTTAAGACATTAAAGCATGGCTACTAAACCTTGCTCTAAGTTTAACGTAAGTTATTGGTGAAACGAAAAAAATGTTTAAACTTGAAATATTAAGTTTTTTGTTTTTTTCTTTATTCATTTTATTTTGCTTACCGTTACTTAATATTTGCTTCATGAACAATTCTATTCATATTTTAATGATCACTTCATTGTTTTTTATGTTTTTTTTAAAAGAAATATTAAATATGAATATGTATGTATATACTGTAGCGCCACCATAAGACAAGATGTATGTATCTATACTAATATTATAAAGAGGAAAGGTTTGATTTTTTGTTTGTTTGTTTGAAATGAATAGGCTCCGAAACTACTGGACCGATATAAAAAGAATTGTTCACCGTTGGCAAGCTACACTATTCCCAAGTGTCAATGGCTATATTTCATTTTCAAAAAAATTAGGAATCCTTACTAAAAGTTGAATAATCTAACACAAGGTGTAAAAGTATAAGCAAATCGCACTCGAGTTTGGTTCACAATTATCAGTACCTGTGAAAGAAACTTTTCTTCAAGACAATAAGAGAGCGGGACGGCCATAGTCCTGACATTTATCAAATAATATTTTCATTTTATTCAATTCAACAAACGTTAAGCTAGTGATTTAGTGTAAAGGCATTATTTGGTTATTTTGAAATGCCCAAAAGATCAAATGTCCGTAGCTTAGTGGTAAGGTGCGTTGGCTGCTAAGCAGAACGTCGTGGGTTCGAATCATTCTTGTGCCCATAGTTTTTATTTCATCTTTCACGGACACTGCCTCTTGCGAAAAACTGACAAAACTTCCAAGAGTATCATCTGTCATCAAATAGTGCTTCTCAACTTTGCCGTTCGGAATCGGCGTTAAATTGTAGGTCCCTTCAATTCTTCACACGCACCCAAAGAATTGTTGATGAGAGTAAGCCACTTAGGCCTTGGCTCTTCAAAAGCTGTCGCGACACTGTTTTTTTTTTTTGCGTTCGTGGGCTATGATTTTGTTATGTGTGAATTAAATAAGTGTTGGTTGCTATAATACGAATTAAGTCTTATTTTTGACAAAAAAAAAAAAAAAAAAAAAAAACAGCAGGCATTTTCTAAAATCTTCAAAAAATAGAGAAAAAGCAAATAAAAAGTGTTCATAAATTGATGTATGTAGAATATAAAGAGCGCAGTGTGTTGTTTTTAAAGTAAAGTTTATTATTGCCTACGTGGCAATGTGAGCTAAAGCGAATGAAAAAAAAAAAACAACAGATTCCTTGTTTATCGCTTTAAGCTTCGTAAAAGTTTTCTTTGATAACTAAACTAAAAAATATGAGTGCAACCCATGTAGTCCACACGACTAACTTTCCAAAGTAGAAAAATAAGTATAAACATTAATTGTTTTCGTTGTATAGTTGACAATGTAGACGCACGTTCCATAAAACTGATGATTTGAGGACATACATTAAGTTCTTTGAATAACAGTGGCACCATCTGCCAAAAGTTGATGTTACCATTTCGTGGACTCATTCACAACTACTTTTCATTGTAAAATACAGCCTATATTGCTCCTGAATATTGTAGTTTTCTATTATTGAACCAATTTTTCTAATCGGATTAGTATTTCCGAAAATTAATATTTATACGGCACAGCAGCGTTTGGTGGGTCAGCTAGTAATCAAATATAGTATATGATACTCCTGAATATTGTTTTTTTCCACTAACTATAAGATTTTTACACTATTGTTGAAATTATTGCAGAAATTATCATAATTTTCATTATATTAGGATTGTCTTTGATTTTTGATTGCCATTAGAAAACCGATAAGCCAATTTCGCTCAAAACCTAATCAGCTCTTTACAACATAATACCGCGTCGAATGAGACCAATTTTATGACAATACGATGAGTGATTCGCGAGATAATCGAGCTGAAAAAAAAACGTAAGGAACACACATACACACACACAAACATCATCATAAAAACGCTTGATTCGGATTCTAGTGACCTCGAAACATGGAGATATGCAAAAATTGGAGATTCACAAAATCGGACCCATTACAATAACTTCCTCTGGGAAGTTAAAAATCCACTCGTCAAACAAGCATTAAGCCTGAACTACATCGGAACATAAAGTGACAAAAAGTACAAAACAGTGGAAGTTATGTTCTGTACTGCTCCTACAAATGCATATCTGAATATTTCCCTCTCATTTTTTAAAAGTGAGCGTGAACAAAAGCTTGACCATGGTCGAGCTTTCACTGTGCACAAAGTTCTCAATACGAATACGAATACTTTTTTGTACTTTTTACACTTAGTGTTTCGAATTTTCGATATAGTTCAGGCTGTACAGACTTCTTTAAATAATTATTATTTTAGCTGTACTCTTTTGCGTTCAAAAATACGAACCTTCTTTACATTCGATTTGTATCGAATTATTTTGTTGGCAAATGATGATTCGAGTTATCGATGTTCGATTGTATATATTTTGTCCAACTTGATTAAGTACATTATTAAAGCATTAACTTACTAACTTTCAGAAACAAATTCTTCCAAATCTGTAAGATATTCCTGTCTACATATTTATCCAATGAAACAAATTACATTTAAACCTTATTTATAAATGAGTTTAACAATCGCTAGGTCGCTAATACACATCTTAATAATCAATAAGCAAAACTTGATTTAGAAAACAATTTGTTTTTCTTTTGAGAAACTTCAATTCATTTTTATTTTTCACATTCAACATTGGACCCTGCTCTTTCATCAAAATAAAATTTAAAAAATGCCAACACGAATCATATGGACATCATTAAAAATAAAATTACATCGTAGCTGAAAAGAAAAATGCATGGGGGCTTTGATGAAACTGATGCGAATAAAAGCAAGCGTAGAAATAGTTATCTTGGCCCTAAATCGGATGCCATAGGAACACGACTTGCATCTAACGCAGAAATTACTCATCGTCAGCGAAAACAAATAACGTCTTCCAGCAAAGCACAAAAAAATGAAACAGAAAGCGATGAAGGTGATGAAAAGTCAACTCAACGTCGAGCCATTCTTCTTTCTACGTCTTTATCGACAATTGATACTTCAAATTGCGATAGATCAGATCAAAAAACTATTTCCTCTTGTACAAATTTGGAAAACGTTGTTAAAACGAACGAAATCTATGATATTCAAACATTGGGTAACGGTAAAGCTGTATCAATGGCCGTCGTTGATCCTGGAGTGCATTCAACTTCCTCACGCTTCATATTGGACCTGAATAAAAATGATAGCTTAAGTAATAATAATAACTCAACTCCTGATACACAATCTAATGATAAGTTAAGCAAAGGCGAAGCAAATGCAAATGGAATGGAACTCAAACAACTTGGCAACAAAAAACGGGTTTGCATGCTATTTTCTTTGTATGTTATAACATAAAAATTAATTTGTCACATGTGTAAAACACGTCTCGCTGTCCTGTGTCCGAAATTGCTCAAAAACAAAACAAAAAAAAAAACTAATTTTCATGAGTCATACAATAATAATAAACCAATGTGTGTATAATTTGTGTTGTTTCAACTGTTAATTATTATACTCTAAGATCCCACCGCTTGATTCTGCATTTATCTGATTTTTTGATGAAACCAATTTTAAATGAATTTTTAGAAAGTATGCAATGAATTTTCGTAGGGTTGCCTAGTTGCCTGTAAACAATTGGCCGCTACTATTTAAAAAAAAAAATTAAAATGTCAATTTCCGGACCCAAAATGCATGTACATATATGATTTTTTAATTAATCCAACTCCGTTTTAAAGATAATGATGTACCTAAATAATAAAAAAAAATCATGGTTGCCAGCTCTCAGTCTGCCGCAATTCTATGGTTGCCACGTTAGGTTAGGTTAGGTTGGAGTGGCTGTCCGGATGTCATTGACTCACTTATCATCACATTGTGATACCACTAATGAGGTTACTCATGTGAGGGTAATGAACTTAAACAAACCATTTTGAACTTTTAATGAAGTTAGAGAGACATTTTGTATCGATCGTTGCCTTGCCAGTTTACTGGTATTATAGAAGAATGGATTACCGAGATAGTTATTTCTTCTATTGGAGAGTGCCGGACATGTACACAGAAGGTGTTAGATTGTTTCCTCGTCCATGCAGCTTCGAGTTGCATCACTGATCAAGCAAATTGAGAAGAAAATAAAGTACCGTTATTTCCTCTCCTGGTGTTTAAAAATTAAAAACGGGTTTTAATGTATTGCAAAAATATAACCGCATTTATTGTTTTTTGTTTTTTCTTTGTTTTAAGTTCATTTTTAACAAAAAATTAATATGCAATTTTGTTGCCTCTATTTTCTGCCAATCTTAGAATTCTTTTTGGCATACTATTAACTAGATTTTTCAATATGGAGTCGTCTAAAGCGTTCTTCTGTCACAACTGCCTCTCGCAGCTCAGCAACACTAGCAAATTGCTTATTATGGGCATAAATGTTGCAAGTTAAAATTCCCCAAAGGTTTTCGATGCGGTTGCAATCTAGAGAATGTGACGGCCACTCCATCAAATTATTGTTTTTCAATTCGAACCAATCCAAACTTTGACGACTTACATGAATTGGGGCATTAACTTGCTGGAAGACATGCTCAACTCGGCGAAATCGTCTTAAATAAGGTACCAAATTCTCCTCAAGGACCGAAGTGTAGTCAGAACTGTTCATTCTGGTAGAGGTGAAGGCAAGTGCAACCTTACCACGCTCGCAGAAGGCCCCCAAACCATACAGCTGCCACTACCAAAGTTCCTCTTGGAAAAATAACTTTTTCTCTTTCCTCAAATCGTGCCAATATCCGCTAAAACCATCTGGTCCATCGAGATTAAACTTTTTTTCATCACTAAAAATAACCTAATAAAAGACATTCATTCCAGTATGCCATTTGGAATAACGAGATTTTAGTGTAGATTAATAGAAAGTCACTTACGGGTTTCGAGTCCCGATTTATGTTTTGGCGGGCAAATTTCAATCTTTTTTGTTTGTGGGCTGCTATCAAATTTGGAACTGGCATTTTTCCCCGAACAATCACTCCACTGCTTTTTAAAGCACGAGAAACGGTTGAAACCGAAATTCCTAAACCCAATTCGTTACGATATTCTGGCAAAGCATGCACCGAATTGAATGCAGCATTGATTAAACGCCTCTTTTCGCGACGTGTCAACTTCTGCGGACGCCCGGGTCTTATTTTTGTCCCATAAATTCTCGATGTTTTAAACAATTTCGAACGACACGATCCGATCGTGAAATTCGTCTTCCAATAGCCCTAAGACTTAGGCCGCTTGACCGAAAAGCCAAGATTTTACCTTTTTCAATTTCGCTTAAATGCGTACCACGTGGCATTGTTGCTTTTTATTTGAAAGCACTTGACTGAATGCAGCTTCAAAGAGATTTGCATTGTGCGGTTATATTTTTGCGATACATCGAAATCTGTTTTTAATTTTTAAACACCAGGAGAGGAAATAACGGTACTTTATTTTCTTCTCAATTTGCTTGATCAGTGATGCAACTCAATAAAAAAATAGTAAGAAGCCACTCCTATTGTAGGTTTTCTTTTAAATGCATTTTTTTCGGGTGCGGTTATACTTATGCAAGGCACTGTATTTTGACTGCTCAGGGAAATCAGGCCTTTTGACCGTTTCAGATCAATGCTTGGCCATATTTGTTTTGTTGCTAGGCAGGTGGTACCCTGTGACCATCTAGCATTTGCTGATTCTAGAACATATTGTTTGAGAAGATATATGCATGTAGCAAGTGGTGTTCCTATGTTATGTTTTTGTCTAACATTAGGCAGAAGTGTTCCGTTTTTGGCGAGCTCATCGGCTTTCCAATTTCCCGGAATGTCTCTGTGGCCCGGCACCCAAATGAGGTGAATATTAAACTGTTCCGTCACGTTGCCACGTTTAAAGAGTTACATTTCCGGTGGAAAAATGCACTCATCTGTTTTTTTTTTAATTTAATGCAAAATTACTGATTACGAAAATCAGTAGTAGCGGCAAATTGTTTATAGGCAACCCTACGAAAATTCATCAAAAAATCAGATTCATACAGAATCGATAGGTGAAATCCTGCACTATTCGGGGGGGAGATATAACGTTAGTTCATTCAATAAGCACGCATAGTTTAATTTAAATACATTTGGAGAATGTTTTGTAATATTTTCGTGAAGATATTAAAAAAAATGTAGCAACGGCAGTTATTCTTCAAAAGAAGAACTGCGTTTTACCTCATAACTCGGTGCTTGATCGTCTAAAAATATAGAAACCAACAACTTTTCTGCCATATTTTTTAAATATCCATTATTAATTTTTCACAACATTTCGATTAATGATTGGACCATCAGTTTACCCTCGAGCCCAACTTCGGATGTACTCTTAAGTTTATAGAATCATTTTTTAGCCGTACTACGCGAATGTGGAATTCTCTTCCACACTCTGTCTCTCCCAGTCATTACAATGTTCAAGAATTTAAGACCCATGTACACCGACACCTCCTTTTCAACCCCTTCTCTTCTTCCTAATGCACTCACTGTGACTCTGGCATAAAAATGGAATAAAAATCCCTTGACCCAATAAAAAAAAAAAAAATTACTGCCTGTAACTATAAAAATACATAAAAAACAAAAAAAAAAAAAATCATAATGATTGATGCATTAATTTTAAACTCTTAAGGGTAGCCGACTTCGAACGTGGAGGATTTAAAATGTTTAAAATAAAAATATGTATAGCAAAAATTGATCCAGAAATGTTAGTAATATTAAACCTCTGTGCAAAAATTCCTAGTGGCCGGAATTTTGTATGAATATGTGACATTGATATCGTGCCAGCTAATAATAGTTATAACTTATAACGGTCAAAAGGTCGCGTAATTTAGTTCTTTTCTCGCGAATATTTCGCTGCCAATAATATTTAAGTAAACAGCGTTCATCTGGAATTTATCTACAAATATGGCTAAGGCATTCTTCTGTTAAGTAACCGTTTTCGGATTAGAGTACTTAGAGTGGGCTACAACAGCAATATTCTCAGTTGTTCTTGAGCGACGTGCAGGGGTTTTATTCTTCACATCACTAGCTTGTCCCAACAGCTCGAATTTATCCACCAATTTCTGTATTGCGGTCCGACAAGGTGCTTCACGACGACCCAAAAATGTTTTAATTTTACGAACCGTCTCTGCCAAATGTTCACAATTTGTATAGTGAATTTTAATAATTTTAGTGCTTTGTTGAAGCGTGTATCGTTCCATTTTTATTAATGGCGTAGTTTCTACTTGTCAAATGTCAAAAAATGACAGCCTCAAAAGTGACAGCTACCGAAATAGCGGGCTATTCAAAATAACACCTCTTATTGGAAAACCCTTTATTATCATTAGATTAGATACTCTTAGGATGGATTTCCATAGTTTTTAAAACAGGGACAAGCAATTTCAGCTTCATCGTTTAAGAGTACAATACCCGGGTAGCCGGACACCATGCAAATCCGGATATTTGCTACCCAAGTATATCCTGAATTCTCGGGTACCTGGTCCATGGACCGGGTATCAAGAGCTCTACTACGAGAATAACGCTGAAAGGTGGTGAGAAAACTCCCAAATGTCATAGAAGTTTTCAAAAAACATAAATATAAAGCATTAGAGAGCGTATATGAGCTCCTAATGTTAATTTTACAGAAATTACCTGAGGCGTTTGTTTTTATTTTTTATGCAGTTTTTTTTTCACTTCAAATTTACCCTTTAACAAATCAAATTCACCCTTTTACAATTCAATTTCACCCTTTTACAAATCAAGTTCACCCTTTTACAAATCACCCGGTATTTCTAAAAATATAATCACAAATGATCGTTTTTATGTAAGATAAAAAAAATAAACTTTATTGTATTCCTTTTTGTTAATACTATTACAAATCTTCTCCTGTAGCTGCAGTGGGTAACTCTGCATACATATTCGTGTAATAATTGTGACAATTTTCGGAAGTTACCGTCTCCTCAGAAGTGTCTACAACCAAACATCGGTTATTTATTGGATCGGTTAGTAAATTTCTTGCATGAAGTTTAATTTTCTAAAAAAAAACTTCTTAGGAAATACGGTGGTAAAAAATGAAAAATGAAATAAAGGTTGAGAACTTCCTCCGTTTTGTTAATACTAGCATTATCAAGTATTAACCACACATGACTTAAATTTTGTTTTTGTACCTCTTCAAATAATTCACTTACAAATACTGGGTGAATTTGATTTGCAAAGGGGTGAATTTGAAGTAAAAAAAAAACTTGATCTCTATTGATCTCCAGTTGCGAAATATTTACGAAAAACTCAATTTCGTGAATTTCTGACCTTTATAACTTTTTTAGCCGGCACGCTATTAATGTCAATTTTTCACATCTTCATAACGACACCGTAATAAGGTGTACATTTAGAACGCTAGGAATTTTTTCAGAGCTAAAACTTTAAATGACTTAAATAAGAAAGAGTTGCAAACGGCTTTTGCTGCGATTCATATTAAATTTTCACAAAATATTTGTAAAATTTTCTCTATTCGGAAAATCAAATAAAAAAGAATGAAAACTTAAAGTTTCCCCTCTTAAATTTTGTATATTTGTAGTTATACTCTGCGTTGACTTCTTTGAAATAAATTTATATTTTTGTATAGTTTTACAATTAATTATCATGCAAACGAATTCGCAAATTATATCCGTCATTGCTATTTTACTCTTTTTACAAACATTAATACAATAATATACAAATAGCAATGACGTGTCATTAAGGGTGAGTGATACGATATGATTGCAAAGCTTTTAAGTTGTTAACAAATTATAAAAAAAATGCCAAAATATTATTATATCACAGTCATCAATATAGCCTATGCTACTAAGTGTGAATGTAGCTTTCTAAAGGTGGAAAAAACTTTGAAATCGGATAAATAGTTTTTGACTTTATTCATTACAAACCATGTGATATATTAACCAATGAATATGGTTTGTAATGAATAAAGTCAAAAACTACTTATCCGATTTCAAAGTTTTTTCCACCTTTAGAAAGCTAAATTCACACTTAGTAACGTAGGCTATATTTAGTTACTAGCAACGCGGCCTATCCCGTGTTCCTAGCTGCTCTGGTTTACGAGATACATTCTATCCCCTATTTATAGGGGCTAGGGGTGGTACACCCCCATGAAGGGTTATGATTCCGACAAATGTAGTTGGTCTATTTCTCAGCAACAAAATACGCCACTGGTCTCGTGTTCCTAGGTGCTCTGGTTTACGAGATACTCTCTATCTCGTATTTACAGGACTAATAGGTGTACCACCCACCCCCGTGAAGGGTTACGATTCCGACAAATGTAGCTGGCCTATTTCTCAGCAACAAAATAGCAACAAAATATGGAGTTGGATTCAAGTCGATAGGTGCTTTCTTTGTCTAGATATATAAGGGGAGATTGTAGCGTAATATTACGTCAGGTCCTCAGCCGTTTCTCGTAAACTAAGAGAGGTACAAAATCAATTCTTTCGGTACACAATAGCAACAAATTCCCAGATGGTTCCCGAGTCCGGCTTATAAAATGGAGAATCTAGCGTAATAAGCGTTCTTTTACTTTTTGGGAGAATCACAAAATTTCATCTCCACTCCTCGATTTTTGTTAGTTTTTACAAAAACTGCCGAAAAAGTAAAAAAAACGGACCTAATAATTATTAAAAAGGGATCAACTTAACAATAGGTCTGTTAATTTAGTTTGTGGACTTTTTCAGGTATCCTGTCAAATGAATCTCGTACAAGAAAACTACATAGAAACACAAACGTCAACAACGTTGTGATTTCACTTCCAGTCGTTTTTCTAGATTTTGAGGAAATAACATAGTTTTTTGATTCAAAAATGTCGAATTTGTATTTTTATATTATGTTTGAGTTGCAGCTTGAAAGTCTGCTCATTCGTGTCAAGAAATGCATAGTTATATCGATGCCTTGGTTCTTTAATCATGTCCCTGCCACGAAAACTGTAACCTCCTCCTGTGGTTAAGGGAAATAAGGCCTAATATATCCGGAGCGTCAGTAACACTAGTAATATTCTGATGGAAAAATGTTAAGTCATTGTTGGTTCTTTTTTGTGACAATGTTACCATCTAAAGACTTGGCAAACGATGTTCATGAGGAGGAATGTTTAAATGATCACTCGATTGCACGCATCTGAAGGCAAACCTAGTAAAATTGTGTTGAACGGATCATAACCCTTCGATATGATTGGGAATGTATTCAAGGTGAGGACGAACAAAACCATTAGATAGAGAGCGAGTGATATCCAGATCAAAATATTCTTTTGACAAACGCTTTATAAATCCTAGTATTGAATTTACTATATTGAATATTTAATGTGCTAGATGTTAATGAAATTTTAAGATATTTTAGAGTCACAGGACGAATCGTTGTTAGATGGTATAGACAAAAGAAGTCGGTATTCGCTTTGAAAAAGTCATTGATTGACACAATGGGATTCACAACTAAGCTATTTTTCTCACACTACAAAGAGAAACTTGTTGCCCTGCAGAAGAATTTTATCATTAATTGAAGACACTATTCTGAACTTTTTCATATCATCTGCAAAGATGAGAATTTCGCTGTTTTGAACACAAAGCGGGGCATCGTTAATAGCCAGTATAAAAAGAAGGGGTCCTAAATTACTACCTTGAGGGACACCGGATAAAGCAATAAATGATTCAGACTATGATGTCTGAATTTCACCTTATTAGACCTGTAGTGTCCATAGCTTAGTGGTTAGGTGCGTTGGCTGCTAAGCAGAACGTCGTGGGTTCGAGTCCTACTCGTGCCCATAGTTTTTATTTCATCTTTCACGGGCACTGCCTCTTGCGAAGGACTGACAAAATTACCTAGAGTATCAATCTGTCATGAAAAAGTGCTTCTCAACTTTGTTGTTCGGAATCGGCGTTAAAACGTTGGTCCTTCACACGCACAAATCAGAGAATTTTTTATGAGAGTAAGCCACTTAGGCCTTGGCTCGACAAGAGCTGTCGCGGCACTCTATTTATTTCAAGGTGTTCCATTTGGTCAATCTTCCTCAAGAAATGAAAGAAATTTAAATGCCTTGAGGGCAATTATTATTTAAATATTGAAAGTAGAGTTTGTCAACAGCATTATGGGAATCAACAAAAGATTGACTGAAATAATTTGTAAAACCTTCGCAGATTTCTGGGGTTGTGGTATAAGTGCTACGTTTTTGTAGGTAAATTTAACTGTATAATCGTCACATTTATTTCTCGAATTAACATACATATTTCCAGAATTATATTTAACTCTTAATAAAAATGAAGTGATCGTTTTTTTGTCATTTTTGGTTGTTTAGTTTTCATTTAACAAATTTATATAAACAGAAAATGCCAGGGAAGTTTCACATTTATCATTTGTTTTCTTGAGCAGCTAGATCGAGAAGTGTCATCAACTTTAGTTCAAGACCCGGAAAGCGGTGTTATAAGAAAAAATGCAAAGAGATCGGGCGCTTACATGGCGTCACGAATTTTTATACAAGCTTTCACCATGACATTTTTAGCTGAATGGGGCGATCGCTCGCAGTTGACAACGATTATACTATCTGCCCGCGAAGTAAGAATATCTTGTATGAACTAAGGAACTAACATTCCTGATAAATGATTTTTTTTGTTTATTTTCTTAACAGGACGTTTACGGTGTTATTGTCGGTGGAGTTCTTGGACACTCAATGTGCACTGGCTTGGCAGTTATCGGGGGACGAATGATTGCTCAAAAAATTTCTGTTCGAACTGTAACAATAGTTGGGGGAATTGTTTTTCTATTGTTTGCTACAACATCACTGTTTATGAGTCCCAAGGAAGATTAAAAATTCAATTGACTTTGCAAAAGAAAAATATCAACATTTTAAGGTTAAAAACAAAATACTTAAAAGTTTTTATTATGTATATAAAGTGCCTTCCTTTAAAGTCGAATTGTTCTACATCATAAAAGTGCAGCTTTTCGGCTAATAATATTAATGTAAATGCAATAAAAGCTGGATCGTGTAAATTGAATCCAAACCAAAATAGTTCTCATTTCCCAAAAAAAAAAATTAAAAGTCGCTTTAACGGACATTTTAAAAACAAAAGAGCAAATTGTTGATCATCAATGTTATATTTTTTAATAATGTTTAAAAAATTAGGATGACTTTGCACTTAATTTTTCAAAATCAACGAGAGACATTCTCTAGTACTATGCAACGAAAAATGACTATTGAAAACAATGCTTGCTGACAGCTCTCCTTACTAATTAACATCATCCCTACACTACACGTACGAGAAGAAATCTTAATTTTAGATTTTCAACCTTTTTCATTCTTAATTTATAACATAAATTGCGAAATGGAGTTTCAATAAGAATATATCGGATTTGATTCGTAAAAATGCGTTCGACCCCCAAAAAAAAAGCATAACCCAGTACCTTAATACATTAGGTTTGTTCCATGTAACCAGCCCCGGGGCGCTCCGGTGCTTGTCATACTGTGAACGGAGTTGTCAAAAAACTGAAAATTTCTCCGGTTTGGTTTCACATCGAACGCGCTAATTGCGCTCTGTTCTTTTTTCCCTTTGTTGTATAGCAACAGCTGATTCGAACACCTCCGAAATTCTCCCCCCGAAAAAAACTTGGGGCGATTCAGAGCGCCCTCGGTGCGAGCACTGAATACACATCGAACACGGTGGAAACGCACCGGGGCGAAAAAAGAGCGACATCGAACAGCTCAGCGTGAAATCAGAGCGCCACAGAGCCACCCAGAGCGCACATCGAACAAACCTCGGGTTACACAAATTCAGCAAGTACTTCAACCTAAGCGAGTGCATAACTCAGATAAGCTCAGATCATTGGATTTGCGTAGCAAAATAATTCTTCTTAAGGCCGTGTGCGAATTTTTGACATTTCGCATTGAATAAAATATGTTAAAAATTAGACTAGCTGCGGAGCAAGTTAAAATATGACAGTAGTGGTTAAAAAATCATCCATTTTTAACCACAATTCATCGAATTCGCAAACGGCCTAAGAGTGTTCCGGACTGAAACTGAAAATTCTTACTGCTTAAAGCGCCAAACAAGTGCAGACGACAAATTTTGAACTAAATGCATCTTACTAAGAGAGAGAGAATCGCCTTCCTATGAGAATCATGACTTCCGCCAGCCGTTACTGATTTGAATTTTCAAATTTAGGCAGATTTTGCTATCCCTTAATTTTGAAATAAAATGTGTTTGATCAAAGTTTTTTTCAAAATGTTTTGATTTCTGTGTTGAGAACAAGTACGTGCTAAATAAATAAAGAGATTTAAAAAAAAAGTAATATCGCATTATAAAAAAAATTGCTTATCAAAAATACAAATTTTATTCATAATTCCATTCTTTTTTGTTTAAAAAGTGAATTTTTTCATTTACAGTTTAAATGTCGAATTTTATGCTCATTAAGAAATGTTAGCGAAAAATGTTTCTATTTTGATGGAATTTTCTTTGAAAAAGTACGATTTTTGGCCATTTTTGAGTTTTTGAGCCTTTACTACTGAGTAACGAAGTACTTAATTGAAATTGTGCTCCAATAGTTTTTTAGAAACAGTTTTTTTCTACACAATGACACCTTAATCATTTCAATACATATTTAATCGCTTCACTATACCATTTGAAAAAAAAACGCAGTTTTGGTCCGGAACACTCTTAACGCCAACGGCGCTGACTTCATTACAATGGGCGCGTTCACTTTGACTTGGATAGGCTATCCGGATAGCGTTTTGTTTTTGTTTTCCATGTAAAAAAAGCTAGCAGAGGTTCAAACCAGACAAACACAAAGCTATCCAACAATTTCTGGTATAGGTGGCTATCTGACAGAACAGCCATTGAAATTCTGAAACAGCTGATTTTTGTACATGTGTTTTCATCTTTGTATATGGAACAATAAGTACTAGCAAGATTGGTTCTCTGCTTGGTTCGACAAATCTTCTGTCAACCAAGCAGGACACACAATACAAACTTATGTAAAATAAAAACTGCTTCTGTGAAAAATTCTCAAGATGGCACCACCATAGTTTTCCATCTTGAGACTGCTCCCCAAATATATATACAAAGGTTTTCATACCTATTCAAATTAAGCTATCGAACTCGTTCAAACTGAACGCGCCCAATGATTGAAAGTTCTATTTCCAGCACAACTGTCATTTTTTTTACTGGCCTTTTTATCGACTGCAATCCAAATTGTTGTTGTTTGCCAAGGGAAATTTTGCTGTGCTAGCTACTGGGGCCTGATTATGGATTCGCGGTGAACCTTTTTGCTAGCGAGTTTGACATTTTTCAATAATTGCTTTCGCTTTCGCCTTCTTCGTTTTGAATTTGACCAATTAATGAATTCGAAGGCGAGTTTGGAATATTGGAAGAATTTGTTTCGCTCCGCCGCGAATTCGAATACGAGGTGAGTCGAATTTGAAAGGTCGAATTGAAAACGATCCGCCGCGAATCCCATAATCAGGCCCCTGAGTAGTGAAAAAACAACACTATTGGTATCACTTTGGAATTTTTTGTTGCATTGCACACGTATGCACGTCCTTCTGACATGTTTCGCCTACTTTTTTTTTTTGCAGTACAATTTACCAACACCTAATTATACATCTATACATTTGAATATGTGTATTGTATATGGGTACTACCGATCAACGTATGAACCCAAAGATTTGTCTTCTTTTTTTCTGATGAAAATTTAAAACAACTTTATGCTGGGGCTATAGATACACATTCATGTAGCACCCCTAGTATAATGGCTTTAACCAATAATTTAAAAAATGTGGGTTCCTATGGCGAATTATTTAAGTTGGAAATATTTGAACAGTCTAAGTAAAACACGTAGGCATTTTTTGTTTAACTTCCAAAAATTATATAACCTGCATTAATGCTTGCCATTATTTCTTATGGCTACGTTCAATCGTTCCAGGATCGGATAGCTTGTTGTTGTTTACCATAGTAAAAATAGCAAATACATGAACCATTCTGTAAAAAAAATCCGAATGTATCTGAGAATTTTTGGTATACCTCGGGTATCCGAGTGTTCAGCTGATCAACATATGGTTTTTGCCTTGAATTGCTTGGCGCTCAATTTCATCAGCTTCCAAATTAAATAAAAATTGAAAGAAATATAAACAAAATGGCTGTCGATGTGATTTTTAACAATACTTGCTATAATTTAGATGACTCGGAACAAATTTACCATCGGATTCACGGCCGTAAACAATTCCCTGTTCTCAAGCGTTTGATTTGTTATTTTTTTTTTTTTCATAGACGTTTTGACAGCAATCTGGATACAGCTATCTGTCTCGTCCAAAACGATATCCCAGATACGGGTATCTCAGATAGCCTATCCGATAGATAGGTAAATGAACGTAGCCTATGAAAACAAATCTTATTGATTGAATATTTGCATTTCCCGTAAAATGTGGATCAACTGAAGAATGAATGATGAATGGCTTGATTTACCGTTAAATTCTGTGATTTTACCTAAAGCTCTATGATAAACTGATGTATAACGGTTAAACTGATAAAAACCATGGGCCTTATAAATTGAACAATTTTAATTCAATGAAAAAAATTATCATACATAATCTAAACAAATTTTGTACACCTAAGAAATATCTTCATCGTAATCGCGCGGAGAAGTTTGTTGGCGGTTGTACTTGTGAAACATATCGCGATCTGAAATTTTTTAAATTTTAATTTTTTTTTAAATTTTGTTTTATTTTTCGTGAAGCGTTAATGTTCTGCCAAAACATGTTGTTAATTAAATACGTAATTTATGTCTCCCAAACAAAGTAAACTGGTGTCCATGTCTTTATGTCTGGAACCTACACTACACAACAGCAAAATATTTAATGCATCTTATTACGAATACTGCACTTTTGAAAACAAGCACACATACTATGTTAATCAAATCAAACAATCGAATGTTATCCGAAATGTACATTTTGCAAAGTCAAGTTAACTGAAAATTCTCCAAAAATTTATTATTTTGTTAATTTTTAAAATTCTAAAGTATTTTATTTTATTTTTTTGGTACACATTTTTTGTTTGCCTATTTGTATTTATGTATGTATGTACTTAAGTATGTGTACTATGATTAAGATTTTGTTTTACATAAATTCAATAAATATATATCACGCAGAAAAATGAATTAATAAACAAACCTCTAGGTCAAAATTACGCAATTCTCATACAAAAGGAACATTTTATTATCCTCACTAAACCATATGGGTGAATTTTTTGCTCACAAAACAACAACAGCCTGGGACCTCGATACCTATCGGGGTTTATTTAAGTTTTTTTTTTATACCAGCTATCTGCAAACAACAACAATCTGGATTGCAGCGATAAAAGGCAGTTGTGCGGCGATAGAGCTTTAATTATGAAATGAAGGCAGCGCTAATGGCGTTAAGAAGCATTATTTCCTATGCGAATCTAATGGCCTTTTCCAAAATATAGAAGGAGTGCTTACCCATCACTCCCTCAGGGAGTGAAAACGCCACTCCCTACTTTTTCTTGGAGTGAAAGAGTGATCAACAATACATGAAATTAAACGTCAAAACACTCCCTTTCCCAAAATGAATTCCAAAATTCGTTGACAGGGAGTACACTCCCAAAAGTAATTTTGGAAAAGGACATAATGATTTGCTTAATGAACTCTCTTAGGTTGAAGTATTTGCTATTTTCCTTATCCGAGATGCAACCCTCAGGTCCATTTTTTGACTTTTCGTGTAACTATTCCCATACAAATTGAATTTGACTGATAAAGTGAGTTGAAACGTTTTATTCGCACTTGATTACTGTGCTGGCTACTGAGTTGTGAAAAAAACGCAGCTTTTGTCACCCAAAAATTTGTTCTAATTATGACGGGTAGATGACGAGTGTGAGACAAAAAAGAATTGCTAATATCAATAGATTTATTAATATCAGTCATATTAAAAAAAAAAATAACACGTATTCCACTCTTAGCCACAGTCAATTCAATTAGAATTATGTAATAAAAACAAGTTGTTTGTGGAAAAGCTAGGGTTGCGTCTCGGATAAAAACATAGCTTGAACTTAAACCTTCATAGCCCAGATCGTTTTATTATCACGAGGTAACCAATATGGGTTAGTGAGGATAATAAAACGCGGCTATTATTCTAACTTCTTATATAAGATGTTGGGGAGAAAAGGAACAAGTTTTGTATTTATTCAGAGTGATTCACGAGCGATTTGCTAAAAAGCTAGACCTTGCAGGCCACACTCTTAGGCCAATTAAGGCCCATCGTGATACCACATGAATCTAAATAGGCTTTCTTCGCGAAAGCTCATTGGAACAGTCTCCGCCAGCCAGCTCAATCCTAGCAAGCTTTCTCCAGTTTTGCACTCCAAGTTGATTGGGGTCCTCTTCCACTGAGTCGCGGTCTTCTTCTCCACCTACGTCCCTCAGGCATAGTGTCGAAGGCTTTTCTTGCCGAAGAATTGGCTCTAATATTATAGCGGATATATATATAGTTATATTTTCTTGGCCATCCCCCTTCAATGCACACGGGCCTAAGATGACCCGAAGAACTTTCCTGTCGAAACAGCCTAAGGCACTTTCATCTGATTTTGTCAAGGTCCATGCTTCTGCACCATACAGCAAGACTGGGATGATGATGGTGTTGTACAATTTTACCTTAGTTGCTCGAGAGAGGGCTTTTTCACTCAATTGCTTTCTTAGCCCAAAGAAACAGAGATTAGCAAGAGTTATTCTTCGTCTGATCTCGGCGCTGGTGTTATTGCCCGTGTTTATAGCGGAGCCTAGGTAGACTAACTCCTCTACTACCTCGAAGTTGTATGTGTCTCTTGTGACGTTTTGCCCGGGCCGAGGGTATTGGGTGTCCATCCTCGAAGACAGCATATACTTCGTTTTTCCCTCATTTACCGCTAAACCTATTTTTACCGCTTCTGTCTCAATTCTCACAAGGGCGCCATTGACATCACGCCATTATATCAATATCATCGGCGTACGCGAGAAGTTGAATAGATCTTTGGAATAGATGGAAGATAGTGCCTCTGGTGTTGACGGCGCAGTTCTGCACTATCTTCTCCAGAAGGATGTTTAAGAAATCTCACGACAGTGCATCGCCTTATCTGAATCCTTTTTTAACGTCGAAAGATTCCATAAGCTCGTTGCCAACTTTGATGGAGCAGCGTGAGTTCTCCATCGTCCATGGCAGGGACGCCATAGCTTTATAGAGTTTTTTTCTGAAGATGCTGTCATACGCGGCCTTAAAATCGATGAAAAGGTGGTGGGTATCGATTTGGAGTTCATAGGTCTTTTCCAGGATCTGCCGCAACGTGAAAATTTGGTGGATAGTTGACTTTCCTGGCCTGAAGCCACATATACAAGGACCAATCAGATTACGGCAGAGAGGATTTGTAGGCGATGTTTAGTATACTGACTCCTCTGTAGTTGGCGCAGTTTAGAGGATCTCAGGATCGGGCAAACAATGCTGAGGTTCAATTCATCGGGCATGCATTCCTCTGACCATATATTGCAGTACAGATGTTTTGGTGCATGCTCCTATATAGCTCGTCGCCTGCTGCTTTGAACAACTCAGCAGCTAGACCATCTGCTCCAGCAGCTTTGTTGGATTTTAGCCGTGATATTTGCGGTTTTCACTTCTTCTAGGTCGGGTTCACGGAATTGTTGGCTATCATCGTGTCCGATGAAAGGCTCCTGTCTGACGGCGGTATTTTGTTTGTCGTCGCCGTTATACAATCTACAGAAGTGGTCTTTCCAAATCCCCAGCATTGACTGCGATTCTGACTATGATGTTTCCTTGTTCATCTCTGCAGGCATCGGTTCCTGCTCGATGACCTTGAGCCAGCTGTTTTACCTTTCGATAAAACCTTCGAACTTCATTCCTGCTGCTGGCTCTCTCAACATCCTCGATCTGACGCTTCTCATGCTCTCTCTCTTTTTTCTCCTGAGAAGACGGCGTTCCTCTCTCCTTTTTCGCCCGTATAGCTCATGAGCAGCTCTTGTTCTTCTACGCAGCGCTTTGTATGTCTGTTATATATTTGTAAGATTCTTTTTGTGTGATAACAATCACAATTATTGTATGATTACTGCCTAAGCTTTTAAGATGACGAGATAACGTTTTTGTCGTGTTGGTAATTGTAAGGGAAACAGGCCGTGTACCATAAACCATGGTTTTCGAAGATGAGTTAGATATGTGTGCATTACTGCAGCAGATACGTTGTATATGACCTTTTATTTCACACGACGCACGCGACGAACAAACGGTTTGTTGATAGGGGCAGTGTGATCGTTGGTGCTGCGCACCACAACCGTAGCATGATTTTATTTCCCCCTTGCTCGTAGATGTCTTGTTACGGTGCTTACATGATGTATTTTCTCCTTTTGTGATGAAATGGACTTGGTCTGGCTGGCGAATTTGCAGAGCGTTGTTTGTAACAGTTTCAGCCGTAGTGGCACGATCAATTACCGTTTGTATAGTGAGTGCACTTTCGGTCTAAATCATCGAAGTGGCATTCCATTGCTAGATTCCGTAAAGCAGCTAAATATTCTAAAAATCCCTCGTAGGGATGTTGATCACGCTTGTGAAATACGAAGCGATTTCCGACGGAGGAGGAGAAAAGTGATTAATCAAAGATACACTTATTTCCTTAAGTATAAGATCACTAACCTTCTTTGGAGATGCCAATGACGACAGGAGGTCGTACACAGCAGCTCCAGCCAACGTCAAAAACGTGGCTTTCTGACGAGGTTCCCCTGCACGTCATTGGCAAATAAATAAAGTTCGAAACGTGCAGTTCTCCAAATTCTGAGATCAAAATGCTCCAAAATACCTATGTTCGACATTATGCTTTGAATTGATGTATTTTCTGAGGAATTTGTAGTTGTTCCCGAGTTAGTCGTTTCGTCTTTTATTGGTTTTTCCTCAGGGTTAGAAGGCATGGATTTTGTTAATTACTTAATAACGTAAATTACGACTGCGTCAATTTAATAATCTCGAAAAAATTAGTTTATTTCTTTTATTAAATTAATTCACTTGTCTTAAATAAATCATTACAAAAAGGTTTAGATCTTATTTAGATAATAAATGGTTGAGTGTCTTGATGAAAGTTGCATGAAAGTTTTTTACATAGTTAGGAAAGAAATCATACGATCAAAACGAATAGCATTACATTACACAGCAATATAACTGTGATTTCAATCACAGTGGTGATAGAAAGTTTTCGGTCAGACATTACAATAACCTATGTGAATTTTAACTCATCAGACACTCCTTAAGTTCACACTTAGAAGGGAAAAGTTACGATAACCTACAGAAGAACCAAGTTAGGTTTGGCCAAAGATTAGTGCTGGCAAGTTCACGCCATTAGTTTACCATCGTCGAGATAAACAAGCTATGTAGCAAAATTTCACGGCGGGACACGATGAACGTATTTCGCCCCATTCAGCGACTTGCTACGGGCTTTGGCCCGTCTATACTTTTGCAATGGGTAGTTAAAAAGCTTTCCATAACTATAAATTTTATTGATGAACGATATGCAAAACATTTTTGTCAATTTGTGCATTTTCATTAGTTAAATACTATAATCTCGCACCACTTAATATCAGACAAGTCGGCGCGGCGGTTTGGAGTGTCCCTAGGCACAAAAAATGGTTTTTCAACATTTCGTTTCGGTACGACATTATATGGAGTGCGATCGGGCCACAAACAAATAGATTTTCCGATTATGTAAGTAAGAAAGTTTTATGTTGACTAAAATTCTATTGAAAATATTTGGAAGATGCATTCAAGCATTTTTAAAGAATATTGTGATGTGTTTGTGGCAGAGTCATGTGCATACACTCTATTCGCAACAAAAGGGGAATATTGTCTTGCGCTTGTATTAGAATTAGTATTAGGCCGTGTGCGAATTGGGTTAAAAAGTGGTTGAAACTTGACATTTGATTAAATTTTGACAATTCGCATTAAATAAATTGTGTTAAAAACTAGACTAGCTGCGGAGCAGGTTAAAATATGACAGTTGTGGTTAAAATCCATTTTACGCATTCATCAATTTGCACACGGCCTAAAGCACAAATAAAGTGATTTTTTTCTAGGAAAATAATTTTCTATTTTAACAAAATCGAACTTTTTGCTAAGAATTCACAAGTAAACGTCATTTTTAGTACTGGCAGACTTCATATATTTATGGGATATTTTTGGATAGGGAATTTTATGAAATATTTTCCTTTGAGGAAATTTTAAAAGCCATTCATAGAACGTTAGAAAATATATTGAAATTTGTTACTATTTCTTACACTCATGTAAGAATGCATTTTCTCATGATAAAATAATAGTTATAAATTTCGCGCGAAATTTTTAATTATTATTTTAACATGAAAAAATGCATTTTAACATGAGTGTAAGTAATAGTTTGAAATTTCGCACTAAATCCTGAACTATTACTTAAACCCATTAATAGTTTTAAAATATCACCCGAAATTTTCTACGATCAGCTCAGATTCTAACATTGGGTAAAATATTACTCGTCTGGACGTCTGCCAACACTAATATTCTTCAACCTGAAGTTGTTTCCTCATTATTTGACAGCTAACATAAGAAAAAAAAAACACGAAATGATCCCTTGATGTAAATTCACTCCGTAATTTTTTATATGTGTATCTGTATATGTACATATAAAGTTAAATGATCTGATTATTGGAACCAGATTTCTGAGTATGAGTAGGCAAAGAATATATTTGTCATTATTCACGTGCTGACAATAGAAAAACAGCAAGACATTTTAAGATTTATGTTTGTGGCGAAGGGTCACGGTAGATTCCAGTGAATAGTATTGCTTGAGTCTTTTGGTCATAAATTAGAAACAAAAACGGATGATTGCATTCGAACTTTGCTGGTTCGATTGGGCGAGCTGACCGAAAACTAAAAAGCACTGTTGCAGCAGCAGCTGTACTCCCTTCTTCATCAACTTTTATTTTGGCAACGTGTTTAGCATCTCCAAGACTAAGTTTTTTGTCGACTGAGAAGCCACTTAGATCAGCGTTGTCTGTGAATAGTTGGTTAATACCAATTTTTTGTAGAATCTGAAATATTCAAAAAGAAAAAGAAAAATGAAAAAATGTAGGTACGACCTCAATAATTTAAAAACATACAGGTAGTAGCTCCATATTCTGTTCGAACTCAAACTTTGGAATTGAAACTTCAATTTCACGTGCCATTCCTGCTTTTAAAGCCATATTCAAATTATCTGGCGTAAGTTTGTGCATAACGTCATCTAAGCTGTTTTCTGCCAACGGTGGAAGAAATATAAACATTGATATACCGGCTTCCTTGTCGCTAAGGTATGGTATTTCTAAGACTTGCGCCCCAAGCCGCTCATCGATGGATAAAGCGTATGTGCCATTTTTATGCATCATATCAACAATTGTCTGTTTATCAGACGAAGAATGGAAAACATCTTTTGTTGTGTCTTTGGGATCAAATTTAGATTCCCATTGTCCTTTGAAGTATGCAGCATTTCCTAGAACCAAGTTTGTTTCCGTATCGATGTCACCAGCATTAAGTACTTCCGGAATTTCATTCCTTGTCACATTTGCAATCCAATTATTAATTTCCGTTCGGCATTGTTCTGGATTTGATCGAAAGTCCATTTCTTCAAGTTCTTCGAAAAGTATATCACGCATGCATTGCTGAAGAGTGGCTTCCTTCGAAAAGAAAATTTTATCAGCAGATGCAAAGTCTATTTTGTTATCCTTAGAACGCATCTGGCGAAGTGCTTTTTCAACACGATAAGCTTGTCTAACGTGGTTCTTGTTCTTTGCCCAATCGAGATAAAGTGCTTTGCTAAGTTCAACTTCGGTCTCATGTCGGGCGCCAAAATATGCCAACAAAAGAGCATGGTACGTACTATAGGGCGAGAAAAATATGTTCTCCTTTGGTATTGATTTGTAAATAGCATCAAGCATTGAAACAGTAAACACTTGTTGGCCCCGATAAAGTTTTGATCGAATGGAGCTTGGGTAATCAATGTCGTCTACATCTGATAAACAACCGGCTGATGAAACATCTCGTATGTTGATTATAAATAATACAACAAAGGCTAAGAAAGCACGTAAATACACATGCGTCATGGTTCTGATGGCTGTAAGTAAAAACAATAAAAAAAAATAATTACTCGTGTTTGAAAACAAATCAAAAATGGAATAATTTAAATAAGCATTGTATACATATATGTGCATTAGGAAGGATCTTATTTGCTTTTTTTTTCGAAAATTAATGAAGACATCTGCTCAATCGTTTCCAAATAAATATTAAAAAATTCCTGTAATTTTTTTTCAGATTTTTATCTATACCTCTACTGGCCCTGTATCGAAGTGAAATTCTAATACTTGGTTTTTTGCGGCTTATTTTTGGATTATTCTCACATACAGTTATATAAGTATAAAGACAGTCATTCTCAAACTTTTCAAAATGTTTAGAGCTAAGCACCAACAGCTTTGGAATGTTTTTGTTCACCAAAGTCTTTGCAAATTAATTCTCTCTGTCTAAATTACGATCTTTGTATATAAATTTAACAGGTATATCGAAATGGAACTCGACTGAAGCGCCAACTGGTTACAAGCCGAGATAACCATTTTTTTTACATAAGTTTGAATTGTGTGATCTTCTGTCAAACCAAGCAAAAAACCAATCTTGATAATACTCCCCAGATACATATATATACAAAGATTACGATGAAAAAAAAGTGATTAGCTTTTTGTAAGAAAAGTAGTGCAACAAACTGCGAAATAAGTATACGGACACGACCTCTGTTTTACAATATTCCATTTTTCTGCAATTTTTTTTATTTAAAAGTTGTAAAATTTTTTTGACCATTTTCAAAAGTTAATTTCACTATTTGGGTTGCAAAATATTGTTAAATAATTTATTATTAGGCCGCAGTTGCAACAACATGACAAAGAAGCAAGATTATGGCGTGAACCAGGGAGTGGGAATCCGTTAATTTTAGTGATGAAAAAAATTAATTATTTGGATGGCCCCGACGGTTTTCATTTCTATTAGCGTGGTTTGAGGGACGCGGACGAACAAACAGTAAAAATGAGTCAGCACTCTGGAGGTGGCAGTGTTATGGCTTAGGGTGCTTTTGGTTTCCTTGGCAAGATCCCCTTGATGTTTGTGGAACCCAAAATAAATGGCCAAAAATACAAGGAGATCTTGGAATATGCCTTGGATGAATTTGGAGACATTTCTGCTGGTGAAAACTTTATTTTTCAGCATAATAATGCTCCCATTCACAATGCAAGTTCACAATGATTTAGTTTTCCTTCATCAACTCATAACAGGCGTCACAGATGCACCAGACCTTCTTAGTGCTATACTTTTTTATTATCGGGGAGGAGGTTATCACCTTCGCAGCATCGATCTAATTAAAGTCCCAAGACATAGGACCAATTACGGAATGCATGAGCCCTTGACAAGTGTTTCTCACCCGTGGAGAACTAAGTGGACTGTAATAAATAAAACGCACAGATTTTAAAGTGGAAAAAGGACTCGCCTTAAAAAACCACTATTCCTTCACTTTTATTTCAATCACTTTGTTTAAAACCATCACAATATAAGAAATATAAAAACCTTCTCGAGTGTGCGCTTGCACGACCTTCTTCCTTCGCAGTTGATTAATAACTCATCTTATAGAAAAAAAGAGAAGAAGTAGGAAAGCTTCTACTTAAACTAAAAATCACACGCTCTCAGCGCCATCTCTATGTAATAAATCATCGTAAGAGGGCGCTCCGCGCACTCTGTACGATACAACAAGGATGAGTAGGCTTTTGAATTATAATACGGATCTTATTGACTTTCATATTAATAAGAATAAATTAAAGACTATGCTTAAAACCAGTGTAGCACGCTCTTAATTGTTTTAATTGTTGTCTAATCATGTACTGTTTTTTTATTTGTTTGTATTTGTATAATTTTCTCATTTCTCGTGTAAGTGTTCGTTTGTTTTAGATTGCCTACTTACGTTAGGTCGTTAGATGTTGCTTGCTTTAAGCTCTTTTCGACTTTATCTGATAGTGTAAAAAAAAAAAAGTTGTGTTCGCGAATGTTTTGGTACCAGTGGAATTCAATGTTTGCCATGGCTTTCGTGTAGTCCTGACCTAAGCCCTATTGAAAATGGAAAGCAGTACACAAATGTAGCAGACTTAAAAAGAGGAATTAATTAAGCTTGATTGGATATAAACGAACAAGTCCTACACAATTTAACTAATTCAATGCCAACGGAATTGCTTTAAAAACAAAACAAAAAAAAAACAATGTTTAAATGAATAAAACTATTTCGCATTTTCACATTTTTCTTTTCTTAGAATGAATGAATAATAATAATAATATGAGTGCGACCCATGGAGTCTCCACGACTAACTTCCCAGAGTAGAGAAATACGTAAAAACATTAGTTGTTCTGCAAAATATTCAGCCGATGCTACCCGTTGTAGTTGTACACGCACGTTGGTTCAAAGTCAAATTCCATAAAACTGTTGATTTTATGAAAAACATTAAGTTTATTGAATAACAGTGGCGCCATCTGCCAACAGTGGATCGCACCATTTCGTGGACTCATTCACAAATATCTTGCACAGTAAAATACAGCCTATATTACTCCTGAATATTGTAGTTTTCTATTATTTAAGCAATTTTTCTAATCATATTAGTATTTCCGAAAATTAATATTTATACGGCAAAGCAGCGTGTGTTGGGTCAGCTAGTAATCAAATATAGTCTATGATACTCCTGAATATTGTTTTTTTTTCACACTAACTATAAGATTTTTTGCATTATTGTTGAAATTATTGCGGAAATTATGATAATTTTCATTATATAAGGGTTGTCTTAGATTTTTGATTTCCATTAGAAAACCGATAAGCCGATTTCGCTCAAAACCTAATCAGCTCTTAACAACACGATATGAGTCGAATGAGACTAATTGTATGACAATACGATGAGTGGTTCGCGAGATAATCGAGACGAAAAACGTAACGCACATACGAACACACACACACACAGACATCATCATAAAAAAGCTTGATTCGGATTCTAATGACCTCGAAACATGAAGATATGCAAAAAATTGGAAATTCACAAAATCGGCCACTTCCTCTTGGAAGTTAAAAATAGAGCGGTGTGACAGCTCTTGAAGAGCCAAGGCCTAAGTGGCCTACTCTCATCAACAATTCTCTGAGTGCGTGTGAAGAATTGAGGGGACCTACAATTTAACACCTTTCATGACAGATAAATGCTCTTGGAAGTTTTGTCAGTTCTTCCCAAGAGGCACTGCCCGTGGTGAAAGATGAAAAAAAAATGTTTTGAATAGTTTGAGAATGACTATTGCATTACACATTTAGGTGTTTCGAACGAAGAAAATGTTTTGAAACTGCAAACGAAACATCCAAATCGTCTAAATGGTTATCTGATTCTACAAACAAAATTCAATTCGACAGAAGTATGAAAAAACATTTAGAAATAATAAGTGACAGTCCATAAGGAAAATCTGTTTCATGTAAAGCACGCTTTAGCGCATTCAAGGCATATCTGTTAATTTTTAGCTATCAAAATAAAAAGAATATAATAGCCGTGACCTTTTGTTATCACTTTTTTTGTGATTAAATAATAATTCATCTTTAAAAAGAATTTAAAATAACACACAATAAGGCGTCACATAAATTTGTCAATAAACACTATTTGTATGCTATTATGCTATTTATGTAATGTTATTAAGTGAAGTATATTTGGAGAAACGCTTGATTTGTAAATTTTCTGCATGTAAAAAAAAAACTCAATACTAATGTAAAATAATAATTGTAACTACATTTTTGTTTTTATATAAACAGCACCCACCCAAGGGGTTTCTTGTACCCTTTTCATGACAGAGACACAATAAGTGCTTTAAGGAGGCGGAAAGGGGTAGGAAAGGATTTGCCGGTGTACATTGGTTTAAAATTCCTGAACATTGCAATAATTTGGAAAGACAGAGAGTGGAAGGGAGTTCCACATTCGCGTAGTACGGCGAAAGAACGATTTTCTATACTCAAAGGTACGTCCGAAGTTGGACTCGACACTCGAGGGTAAACTAATGGGCATTCCTTGAAGCACGAGTATTACGGGCGAATTGTTTAAGGGCAGGAATGCAACTGGCTATTTCACAAGACCACATACCGTTAAAGTAACGATAGAAAAGGGAGAGACACGAAACGTTACGACGGTGCTCTAATGATGTGAATGAATTGGTCTCTATCACCAATCATTCAAAAGGCTCTTTTTTGTATACCGTCCAAGAGGCTTCGAAAGAAAATTTCTAATCCAACGAAGAAGGTGTTTATCGAAACCAAAAGCACGCATTTTCGATAAAAGAGCAAGATGCCAGACTTTATCACATGCCTTTGAAATATCAAGTGCAACAATCTTACTTTCTCCAAAACGATGTAAAGATTTGTTCCACTGTTTGGTGAGATAAGCCGTTTTGTGGTTCATTAAGAAGTTTTCGGTCTTCGAGATATTTCTTGGGCTGATAGTTTATCAGCGTTTCCATGACCCTAGAAAGAAGGGACGTAAGTGCAACCGAACGATAATAATTGGAGGGAGAAGAAGATTCGCCTTTTTTTGGGATTGGCTGGACAAATAGCAGAAAAACTAGTTTTTAATCCGACAAAATCTGCCACCCGTCAAGTGTTCGAAGAGTTCGGTTGTGTCTGTGCAGTGCTTTCGTCCCTTAAGTTTTTGTTTTTATGTCCCGAACACGTCCAATTTAGATGATATTTTATTCTATTTATTCGAAAAAATAACAGTTTAACATATAATTTCTTGAATTTTGTTCTGAATGGTTTTGGTTTTTTCTTAATTTCTCGAAAACAAGAAGACATTTTCCCATGCGGGTTTCTGGAAGTCACTGTAACAGCATTTTATTGTGAAAAACTAGTACTTAATTACATAACATATCGAAAAAAAATTAGTTCAAAATAAAAAAAAAAAAAATTAAAATTTCGATATTTTTACTTTGAAGAAGAATTTTTCAAAAACTGTTCCTGTAAACAGTTTTATTTAAATGTAGAATGAAAGAGGCACTTTTTAGCTTTGCAATAAGGTATAACCAGGCGTTGTGGAAAAAGTCGTAAATTTTTAAGATACATATTTTTTTAAAAAGGCTTTTTTTTGTTATGAAATCGCCCCTCCCGGCTAAACGGGAGGCAATAGACCCCCTTTCATATGATTTTTTTTTTTCTTGTCTTTATACAACCTACACTCGTGGATCAGCCTTTATAGACAATATACACATTTTTTCAACAATATAAATAATTATTTCCCCCAGATGATTTTTTTCTGATTTTAACCAATATAAAAAACAAATCCAAATTCGAGCTGTTTCTGAGAACTTTCTGAAAAAAACATTTTTTTTAGTTTCATTCCCAAATGTAATTTTTTGGATTTGTTCGACTAAAATGTTTTGTGGGTAACAAAATGTTTTTAATTAGTATCATCTACTAAAGTTACTTAATAGGAGGTGTCTATATACAGCATTCCACAAAATTCATGGTACAGCATACTTTTTGAAGTCGCATGTTATTTTTAGAACATGAAAAGTAACCACAAAATGGAGCATCAAAATCAAATAAAATTTGGAACAAAAGTATGAATTTGATTCCACAAAAGTCATGGTACACCCATCAAAAAGTGAAAAAAATATAAATAGCTTTCAGTCTGTTTATCATTGCATTGACTTAGTTTTCAATGTAAGTTTGTGCAATATTCTCGTCCTTTTTTTGGACTTACATCAGAGAACATCACACAAATTCTCAGTCGGATTCCAAGTCCGAGCTTTGGGGATGGGTCACTTATAGGAGGGGGGTGTTGTTAATTAGCCACATAGGCATTTTTGGGGCAGTTTGAAAGTAAAAATGAAATTATTTAAAAGACCCAGTTTTGTCGCACTATCCTTAAAATTCTCTTTGAGAATATTAAGGTAAATAAGTTGGCCCATGGATTTGTATTGAAACAAGATTTCCGACCGCAGGTGCAGCCGTACAATCCCTACACCGTTTTTTATTGTCTCAATCGTATTTTTCGTATTTAAGGCGTCCTTTCACATTCGCCATACTTTAACGCGACCATCTGAGGCAAACACATTGTACTTCGATTCATCTAAATGAATAACCTTGAGCCAGAAATTAGTAGTCTCATACTAATTAACGTACTGTTTCGCAAACGTAATCCTTCTTTCTCTATTAACATCACCGATCAAATGCATCCTTCAAGGTAAATGAGACCTTAACTCAGATTCAGCAATGATATGGCACATAGTTTCAGGATGAACTATATTTTCATTAAACTTTTCAATCTCCCAACTTATCTTTCTCTTGTATAACGGCGACGACGAACAAAACACCGCCCTCAGACAAGAGCCTGTCATCGGACACGATGATAGCCAACAATTCCGTGAACCCGACCTAGAAGAGGTGAAAACCGCAATATTACGGCTGAAATCCAACAAAGCCGCTGGAGCATGCACCAAATTATATGTAAGATATGGTCAGAGGAATGCATGCCCGATGAATGGAACCTCAGCATTGTTTGCCCGAAACTGAAAAAGGGAGATCTTCTAAACTGCGCCAACTACAGAGGAAAAAGTCTATTAAACATCGCCTACAAGATCCTCTCTGCCGTAATATGTGAACGTGTGAAGCCTTTCGTCAACAATCTGATTGGTCCCTGTCAATGTGGCTGCAGGCCAGGAAAGTCAACCATCGACCAAATTTTCACATTGCGGCAGATCCTGGAAAAGACCTATGAACTCCAAATCTATACCCACCACCTTTTCATCGATTTTAAAGCCGAGTATGACAGCATCTACAGAGACGAACTGTACAAAGCTATGTCTAGTTTTGGCATGGCTGTTTGTGCAAAATGACGATGGAGAACTCACGCTGCTCCATCAAGGTTGGCAACGAATATACGGAATCTTTCGACGTGAAAAAAGGGTTCAGATAAGGCGATGCACTGTCATGCGATTTCTTCAACATCGTTCTTGAGAAGTGCAAAACCCCACCGTTAACACCAGAGGCACTGTCTTCCAAAAATCTGTTCAACTTCTCGCATACGCCGATGATATTGATATAATGGGAAGAACACAGCGTGATGTCAATGGCGCCTTTGTGAGAATTGAGACAGAAGCGGATAAAATGGGTTTAGCGGTAAATGAGGGGAAGACGAAGTATATGACGCATACAACTTCGAGGTATTAGAGGAGGGCAATAACATCAGCGCCGAGATCAGACGAAGAATAACTCTTGCTAATCGTTGTTTCTTTTGGCTAGAAAGCAATTGAGTGGAAAAGCCCTCTCTCGAGCAACTAAGGTAAAATTTTACAACACACTCATCATCCCAGTCCTGCTGTACGGTGCAGAAGCATAAACCTTGACAAAATCAGATTAAAGTGCCTTAGACTGTTTCGAGAGGAAAGTTCTTCGGGTCATCCTTGGCCCCGTGTTCATTGAAGGGGAACGACAAAGAATATATAACAGCAAACTTTACGGGTTGTACAACGACATGGACCTAGCCAGAAAGGTCAAGGTGCAGAGACTCAGATGGCTCGGTCATTTAGAGCGGATGGACATCAATGCTCCGGCCCGGAAAGCCTTCGACACTAATAACGAGGGACGTAGGAGGAGAGGAAGACCGCAACTCAGGTGGCGCACTCAAGTGGAAAAGGACCTCAATCAACTTGGAGTGCAAAACTGGAGACGACTAGCGAAGGACCGAGCTAGCTGGCGGAGACTGTTGATTGAGGCCCAAGTCCAGAACGTACTGTAGCGCCACCTTAAGTAAGTAAGTAAGTACTTATCTTTCTCGCACATATAAATGGATCTTGGGCTGCCAAGTGCTTGTTTTTGTTTTTTCCCGAGAAGTAGGTAAGCTTTGATGGACGGCCAATACGCGAATTGTAATCGACGTGTATTCGTTTTTAAAACGCTTAATTACGTTTTGAAGTTTGCAACGGATTCCAGAAATAATTTATCACATTTTATAGTTTTGATTTTGATGAAGATTAATGATCAAGATTCTTTCTTCTGCAGTTAGCCCCTTTCGTCGCATTTTCATGATTTTTTTCACCAAAAATTACACAGATAATGTAAAGGACCTAGTTCAAACAATTGTTTCGTGTAAATAACAAGGCTTACTGACAAAAGAAAATTAATTAAACTATTAACCGTTGCACAGTTTTTTTAAAAACCGATAGGAGATGCCAACTGTACCATGACTTTTACGGAAGAGAATTCATGTATTAAACGTAGATGTTTTTGTTTTCTTATGTATTGTATTAATGGCAAAAATATTCCTTTTCTTGTTATTGAAATAAAGAACAATTGTGAATCTGCTTCATTAAGTGAAAGAAAGTGCAAGAAAGCATTTATTGTCAAGTAGACGAAATAACAATGACATGGTATTCTTCCATCAAGTTATTACTGGTGTTACAGATGCACCGGAATTACTTGGCGCTATATCTTTCAACCAACGGGGTGGCGGTTATAATTTTCGTAGGAAGGACTTGGTACAAGAACCAAAACATCGTACCAACTATGGTTTCTATGAGTCCTTGACACGTATGAGTAGGCTTTCAAACTGTAACTCAGACTTATTGATGTGCCGGTGGTATAACATAGTCTACTATATTTGCAAACCATTGGTCGTAAGACTGTGCTCGCTATAAGCTTTCTTCGACCAATTCTGATACTGGATTCACTGGATTTTATCGATATGTATCGGGTCCACCATAAATTCTCAAGCTCTATACTTCCTTCTGGGATTTAGTAGACTGGGTAGAATATTTGTAAATGAAACCTCCTAGTTTTATCAAGATTGACGTTTTTTAATTTATTCGGCTTCATTAAACAAACATTTCTTTCTGCTCAATACAAACTTATGCAAAAAATGGTTATCTCGGCGCTTCAGTCGAATTCCATTTCGATTATACCTGTTAAATTTATATACAAAGGGTAGAATACAAAATCTCCGGGGACAGTGACAGCGTTGTTGATGTATAACTCCAACTACGATTCCAGCAGGTGCTGCTGGGGCCTTATTATGTAAAACGAAACAATCGTCAATTTAACTATACGAAAGTCGGATCAAGGAGCGATTAAGTAAACGAGAAAGGCGTAGTAAAAATGTTGCCAGACTAAAATCAATATGAATATTATATTATTATACCGTACCGGTATTGCTTTCCATGAATGCAACTAGTAAATCAATTTTTTGTTGGTGTTTGTGGTCTTTAAATAAAACAAACAAATTTTAGGTCAATTTTCAGAAATAATTTTCGTATCCATAAGTAAAATGTAAACTTACAATTTCGACGCTCCAGACATTTTACAATAAATCGAACACTGAATGATTTACGAGAATGAAGAATGAGAAACGATAGCTTAATGTTGGTCGAAAGACAAAACGATCGTTAATCATAAACGATTCTCGTTAATCATAAACGATTCTCGTTATGTTTAATCGGATTTTAACGATAACTAGCGGATTTCAACGATAATCGTAATACATAATAGGGGCCCTTTTGTTGATGTACATATAACTCCAACTACGATTCCAGCAGCTGCTGCTTAAAGAGAATCTTCCTCGTCAATCGTCATGTTTTCAATTCAACAATATTTGAAAAAAAAAAAATAAAGCAAATCATAGTAGCTGACTTAAGTGACTACACATAAACAATGACGCTAAACCTCAAAATATTTTGGTTCGGCACAGTCCACACTGCAAATTAATGAAGACGTTATGCCAAACTGAATGTGCCGACCAGAATGTGCTGCGTGGCCCAGGCCGATCGACATCATTCGACATAATATGGACGCGCCTTAATGTTATAACATTGCAAAATGTGAAAAGAAACTCTTTTCGCTACTTTTTTGCACCTAATGAAAGTACATATTATATAATATATTATAAAACATCAATGTGACACGAAAATAAAATTTATCACTTGCCACTTGAATCTTTCAGTGCTTTTGAATGCTGATTTTCAAATCTAGAAGATAATTCTCTTCAAAGAAGCGATGTCACTTTGTATATTTATAAATTCTTACTAAATCTTAAACATTTCTGCTTCTTGACAAACAAAAACATAAATATATTTAAATGTACATTAAATACTATATTTGTTTTCATAGAAAGATATTTTGTACGGATTTGAACGTCTTATTAAGTCGTGGATTTTCAAGATGACATAATGTAGATTGATAAAACTTATTCATATTATTAAGCTTTGCTTTCATCAAAACCGACAAATAAATAAATGTGAATCATTATTTCCTTCGGCAATAAGGTGTACATATATTCAAGTTCATGAGCTGGATTAATCATATTTTAAGCTTTTCAAGTAACCTGTTACCCAAACAAAATTCTTACGCACTTCTGTTATTACGATTTTAAAATAACAAATACCCTGTGAAGAAAACGTGTATTTTGTGTGCACTTTAAATGAACATATATTTATAAATTTGTGAGTTACACTATTAAAAACTAAAACGAGTTTTTCGGTTCACTTTGCAGGGATCGTGCTCGACTGTGTGTAGGTACTTTTTTAACTTGATCTTTAGACTTTTATTAGTTTCGATGTGTGAGCGTACTTTCTATACACAATTTTAACTATAATGCAATGCATAATATATGATATGAATTGAGTTATCCTTACTAATAAATTCAACAGACGATTGAGACTCTTTTAGCGATCAGCACGTAAATGTGTGAATCGCTTTCGATCGATTCTCGATAAACACTAAAACTTGTAGCTTGTAGTGAAAATCGAGCTGCGATGTTATGTAGCCTGAGTGTCTGCCTGAAACTTGATGACGATCATATATTTTAAGATTAATACCAGTGGGGATTTTTCAATTCAATTCAAGATGTATTTCACATTAAAAAAATACAAACACAGTGAATAGCTGATATATTTTATATTTATAAGCTAAGCTCGTTTCAACGAAGTTAAATACTTTAACTACACTTTTGATTTTAATTTTTAATTTGAATAAAATGAATTTGAATTAAAAATAGAACTATGAACAAACTTTCTGAATTCACAAGTGTAGAGAAAATGTGTAACTACACTGTCTTAATCATATGTGCTACAATACAAGAAGAATTGTTTCTTGCAGCCCTGCTATCAAAGATTTGGAAAACAAATTGTTGTGTATAGAAAATAATTGTAAAATACAGATTTAAGCTAGTGATGGGATCATTCGAATGATATAATCGATTATAATCGATTGTGGCAATCATTCGAATGATTTCAATTGTCGAATTATCTCGACTCACAAACCTTTTTACTACTACTACTACTGCTACTCTTCAAAGTATAAATCTCAAATGAATAAAAAAATCAAATGATGATTATTAGTATTCGAATGAAAAATCATTCGAATGAATAATCGATTATTAAAATTAAATATCATTCGAATGAATTATCGATTATTATTAATCGAATGAAAAATCATTCAAATGAAAATAAATCGATAAATTAATAATCGAATGAAAAATCATTCTAATGAACAATCGAATTTAAAATCATTCGATTGATTAGTAGTATTTGAATTGAATGAATAAAAATCGAATGATGATTATAATTCAAATGACGATGATTTTATTTCAGGTTGAATATGCAAACCTTTGGAATGGAATTTAGTCATTGAATTTTGAACATTCGATTATTCAAATCATTCGAATACTATTTTCTCGATTACTGAAACCATTCGATTATGCCCATCACTACATATAACCAGTAGATTTGCTTATATCATAAGAAAGTTGTTTGAGACTTGTGAGCAGTTAGTGTTTATTGTTCATCGTTAATGAAGAATGGACACTTTACAACCAGGAACGACACCATTGATATTGGGTTGACTCATTGAATAAGAAGTACAGGAAGCGGTGTTAGCTACATGTATAGTGTACTTGAGTGAACCAACAAAAATGTCTGATGATGTCAATTTTTGGGACTTGTACTGTCAATTTTTGGGGTCTGTGCTGTCAAATTTTGACTGTGTTGTCTGTTGGTGATGGTAAGGCGCTGCAATTCGTTGAATTCCCGTGGTATGCACGGTTGTTTTAAATAGTTCTTCCGTCGTGTTTCGAAACGTTTTTATTTGTTGATTGTATTAAAATCAACTAGAAAATACTTCTATATTTTCCCCTTGTCAATATTTGAGTCCCTGTATATTGTGAATTATATCTTCGAGAATTTGAATGCTCTAAAGTCTAAAATACATACCTTGAGAATTTTGAAGATTTCCGAAAGCTGAATGGTAAAGAGAAAAGTGGATAGAAATGCTTAAATTGGATAAATTCTAAGTCCGTTGTTTGATCAAAACACTTTTATGAAACTGGTTTTATACTTGATGATGCAAAAAGAAAAGAAAGTTATTTATTTCCGCAATCCATATGTCTGACCATGATATTAAACGCTTGTTCAAGTTGTTCAAAGAATTTGCTTTTAAAAACGATCAAAAGAGGCTTAAAAAACGTGATGAATTACGGATGAAAAATGAAGAAAATGTCCTGGAAAAAAATCTGAAATCTTGTTTTTCTTTTAAGTCTCAACTGCACTTCTTGAGATTAAAAGGAGAAAAAACGTTCCCTTAAAATTGATTATAAAACGGATCGAAGGCAGAAATACTTTATTTATTTTATCGGCAAATGTACCTACCTGAATTAAAGCACATAATCTGATATCTCTATCCAGATCTCATTTCTTCATTCACTTGGTTTGCTTCTTTGAGAAGGAGATTTTTTGTGGCGTTTTCACACCTTCAACTAGTGATGCCAAGTTGCTAAAACAAAAAATTGGTCGTTTTTTGTGCGCTGTTCATTTAAAGCGTATATACGCGTGCAAAAAACACCTATTAACAAAGTTAAATTTTCTCTCTTCAATAGGAGCACATATGCATATTCATAAAAATCACGAATTATTTCAAATGCAATATGATGAACATATTTATTTAATAATGGGAACTGGACAGTTTCAATACAGTATTTTAAATAATTGTTAGTAAAAGCAAAATCAAGAATTTTTCCCAGATAGTTTTTAATAAAATTAATTTGAAAGAGATCAAGTGAAGATAATCCTATAAATGTACGTTAAATGGAACTAATATTTGTTCGTGTTCTATGAAGGACTAATTGATTTCACCAACTTTGAAATCGCCTAATGTACAAGGATATTGATCAGTCGTCAATCCACTAACTACGTGGTCTAATATAGCTTACAATAAAATAGAGATCCTTAGGGCGAAGAACTTTAAGAGCTTACACAAACACTCGACATCATCAGAATCATTTGATAATTTGCATTGTTAACTGCTGAACTTTGTGCTAACAGCTATCAGCACACCTCCAACTCGGTCCATACCTGTTGAAAGTGGTCGATTTTTCCGGTATACTTGATAAGAAGTGTAAATAATTTCGTATAAAAGAAAGTGTAGATTCAACCAACTGCTAAATCTGGTGTTCCACAGGGTAGGCATTTAGGACCTCTTCTGTTTATCTTATCAATAAATGATACACCGTTATATGTTCGTGACAATGAAATTCTTATTTTTGCAGATGACATGAAGATCTTTAAGAAAATAACATGTAACAATGATCGCATTCTTCTGCAAAATGATATAAATAGGTTTTCTGTATGGTGTAATAAAAACAGTTTAAATCTAAACCGGTCGAAATGTCAGACAATGACATTCTCAAAAAAACGAGCATCTTCGACTTATGAGTATTATTAGGGGTTCTTTTTACACTGAATCTTGATTTTACAGACCACATTAACAACATTGTTAATAAAGCTAATTCTATGTTGGGGTTCGTTAAGCGTTGGTCAAAAGAATTTCTTGATCCTAAGGTCACCATTTCTCTTTATAATTGTCCGCATCTTGAATATGTTTCACAGATTTGGAGTCCTTATTACGACGTTCATACTGACAGGTTAGAATAGAATCGGTGCATCAGATGCATCAGATCTTCTTAGTGCTATACTTTTTTAGTATCGGGGAGGAGGTTATCACCTTCGCAGCATCGATCTAATTAAAGTCCCAAGACACAGGACCAATTACGGAATGCATGAGCCCTTGACAAGGATGAGTGGGCTTTTTAATTAATATGGATCTTATTGACTTTCATATTAATAAATTCAAGACTATGCTTAAAGCCAGTGTAGCAAGCTCTTAATTTTTTAATTGTTAACTATTCATATATTGTTTTTTAATTGTTTGTATTTGTATAATTTTCTCATTTCTCGTGTAAATGTTCGTTTGTTTTAGATTGCCTACTAACAACTAACACTGCACTTAGTGCTGAGCCGGTCTGTTAACACAGTTTTCTGGGTTAAAGACTAAAGGTCATTAGATATTGCTTGCTTTAAGCTTTCTTCGACTTTATCTGATAGTGTAAAAAAAAGTTTCGATAATAACGATGACGTTGAACTCATGAAGTGATGACGAGGTGAATAATAGATTTTGCTCTTATACCTGCAGCATTTTGGAAGTAAAGACGCAGTTGCGATAGAGATGGTGTTGAATTATTGAGTTAATGTTTGACTTTATTTGTTGTCCCAGGAACTCTATTTATTATTTCACCTTGGATTTTTCGCCCTTCTTTAGAAAACTTACAAATCTTTTTATTTGGACATTAACAGGCCAAATAGTTGGATCTAAGGCCATGTCGAAAATGTTGTCAGGAATCCCTTACTTAAAGTTGATATACCGAAATGAAGTAGAGTCAACTTCTTTTTTAATTAGCTTAGTGCAACGAAAGAGATTTTGGGGATTTTGAGTTTAACAGCAGCATAGTTGCATTTTGACTACGTAGTGACTAGGCTAGTGAATGCGCCCAATTTATACTGAAGTTTGTTTCTTTCTTCCCAATTATTAGAAAAATATTTATTATAGGTATATTTCTTTCTCTATCACCTTAAGTTCTTTATACTACACCTTCATTAAGTTATCCGCCATCTCATTACCGCTACTTAGTTAATATTCGCTTTTGTCGCTCAATCTTATTAGTTAACATTTTGATTGATGGTTTAAAAATGGCTAAAAACAATTTTTTCCAATTTTTCTGATGCCATATTCAAAGAAGGTATCTTTGTGGACGCATAAATCAGAAGATTATGAAGAAATTGTTTCCAATGTGCTAAACCTTACCTTGAGATAGGGTTGAATGTGTCATGAGCAATTAATTCGTTTACAATCACATAACGTGGGAAGTGTAAGGGATGAACATATTCAACAGTTCCGAAGAACCAAGGCCTAAATGGCTTACACTCTTCACCGTTTCTTTAATTCATGTAAGAAATTTAGGGGACCAACAGTTTAAGGCTGAAAACACACCAAATCTAACAAAATGTTTTGTTTGTTTTCTCCATTGCTCTTATGAGGCAACACACACTGAAACCGATACGACACTAAACGTTTTATGCCCTCGTCGATTGCAGTAAATACATGTTGCGGATCCAGCATCTGACCGACGCACGGCAACAAAACAAAAATAATATGTTTTGTTGGATTTCGTTTGTTTTCAGCCTTATATCGATTTCGAACGGCACTTTTTTAGATTTCGTCGAATGCGTCGCTGATAGGAATAGGAGAGCACATAGAAGTTAAACAGGACATATGGCTCGTGCAGGTCGGCATTCATGTTTTTGGTGGCGGATGAATTGCTCAGCACTGGCTTCTAAAAAACATTGAAATTAGCGGTAAGTTGGTATTTAAAAGGCAAACTTGAGGGCCTAACAAGCAAGCTTCTAATCATAAAAGAAGTGAGAGGAAAAGGGTTGATGATAGGAGTAAAAGTAAAAAGAACAAACAAAGATTTTCAGAAGACCTACATAGGTCACCGAGGTTTACTTACTGTTGAAGTAACATGGGATTGCGCTGCAAAAAGAACGAAAAAAACTACAATCTTACATTTTATTGGTAGGAAAATATATTATTTGTTTAGTAAAATAACGCTTTATGGCGTAACTCCATTTGCATTACATAAGCACTTTTACTGTGCGTTTTTACTTCAATCGACTTTTCTGGTCCACATCCATTTAATAATCCCTTAACACAAGCTCTTACAAAAACTTGATAGATTTTGTCAGTCTGTAAGTCTTCCAAAATATAAGAATGTATTCCACCAGGAACATCTGTACCCACATAATGTTCAAGGGATTCACATTCATGGTACCTTTTATATTCATCGCTTTGGTTTTGGGGACACACGGATTTAGGTTGTATAATGGTAAAGTTTGCTGTTCCGGTATCTTGTTCTAAAATTGATTTTTTTTCCGCTTCAGCGAAATGCTTTGCAAGTTTTTCAGAGAGCTCGTCTTTAAAAATCGTCGTATTGCTGGATGCATCTTCGTGCATGGATATTTTTGTTGACAACGAGGACTCGCGCTTTCGCCTTGTCTTGTCTTCTTCTCTATTCTCTTTCTCCTTCCTTTCAATCGTTTTACTAAAAAAGAAAATAATTTTATCAGAATGACTACTGTTAAGTAACGACTAAATTTGTTTTTTTATAGCCTTGTTTTTTTTCCACTACTCAGTTGCCAGTACAGTAAAATTTCCCTTGGCAAACAACAACAATTTGGATTTCAGTCGTCAGGTCCATTTTGCGACTTTTTACGTAGCAACTAGGCCAGTTCCACCTAATAATATCTCACTGAGATCTCAATGTCACTTTGACTGAGGCAAAATCGTTTGGTTTAACATTATTCTCAATTCTCATTGAGATAAAATGGTTCCCTTAAAAATTGTTGGTGTCCATATGTAAGTCACGTCAAAATAGCTGAGTAGGAAATCGGATCCAAAATAATTTCATCTCAAAGATCTAAGAAAAAATCTCAATTCTCAGCTGAGACTTTCTGTTCCACTTAAAAAATCTCTGAGATGTTGTTCGTTGAAACTGGCCGATTGGGATTACAAATTGAATTTGATAGATAAAGTGAGTTGGAGTGTTTTATTTGCGCTTGGTTACTTTGCTGGCTACTGAGTAGTGGAAAAGGCATGCATTAACCGATTTTTTGCGTCACAAAAAAGCTAAATCCTGCGTAATTTTTCGATCTATTTTTGTGATCCAACCATTAGCCTTTCTATCACACACAACATTAAATTTTGGGGTGTATTGCCAATCAAAACTGTGTTGCAACTTTAGTCGTGTGTGAATTGCTTTAAAATGTGTATTAAAACTTTGGTCAGACCAACGATGATGATGATGTCACACTGATTTCACCACTTTTAGGGTTCTGAGTTTTCTTCAACCAAGTCAACATGCAAGAAACTCTCCTTATGCTTTGAACTTCTCATTATCATTGAGTTTTCGTGTATTATAACGAGGACTGCAACTATCCGGAAAATACAATGTATTTCTTGCATTCTAATTTGCCGGCCGGTAAATTTTTGCACTTCTTAAGATAAGTTCAAATACAATTATTCTGTTTTCTGAGAAACGTCTAAATTTAACCATTATAGTGTCAATATTTAACCTACTCTGGACCGAGGTAATTTTCAACCTGTTTGATTTTAAATGTACGTACAAATAAGTACGATTGTTTTAAATAACTTTTGTAAAATCTTACGTTGATATATAAACGAAATTCTGAGCCGCTGTTTCGAAAATAATTTTTTCCTTGTTATAGTAGTTTACATCTGATGGCAATGGAACACGGGTCTTTTGATTGATATCACATTCACAATCCATAGTTTCATTTTTATCTTCATTGAATCCAACTCCCTGAGGATGTCCTGAAAAAGTAATTTGCATTTCTATTAATAACAAATTACATTATTATGTTCATTTATATAAGTACAGAAAACAAAAGAGTCGGTCCAAACCATTAGCGAGCTACACATCATTCGGATCGCATAATTTTGTATTTACCTAACCACTTTGATGCTCACAAATTAACTCTAGTCGTGTTTTTTTCACGTACTCAGTAGCCAGCACAGTATTCAATGAAACACTCCAACTCAGTTTATCTGTCAAATTCAATTTGTATGGCAATTGTTACATATAACGTCGCAAAATAGACCTGAGTGTTGCGCCTCGGGTTACACAAATTTAGCAAGTACTTCAACCTAAGCATAACTCAGATAAGCTCAGATCAGGAGATTTGCGTAGCAAAATAATTCTTCTTAACGCCAACAGCGCTGTCTTCATTTCAATGATTGAAAGTTCTATCGCCGGCACAACTGTCATTTTTGTGCTGGCCTTTTTATCGACTGCAATCCAAATTGTTGTTGTTTGCCAAGGGAAATTTTGCTGTGCTGGCTACTGAGTAGTGAAAAAAACACGACTTCTATAGAATGCCCTATGTAGTTATGTACATCATTAAAGGTTTAAGTAAACAATTCAAGACAAAAAATGTAAGGGGGATATTCAGTTAGAAGCAGTACAGCATATAATTTTCAGTTTTATACTTTTTGGCACTTTGTATTCCAATGGAGTTCAGCCTTTATTATTCTTTCATTCAAGATCCAGATTAAAAAATTAAATTTCTTGACGAAAACCTAAGGTGGTGCAGTGGGGTATATGGTCCATACTTTTTGTGTTTCTGACCTAGAAAATTAAACTTTTTAAGTTATATTTAAGTAGCCATTCACCTATACTAATACATAAAGCTGATGATTTTGTTCATTTGAACGCGCTAATCTCATGAACTACTGGTTCGAATTGTAAAATTCTTTTTGTGTTGGACAGTACATTGATCAAGGAAGGCCTTAAACTACTTAGGCTGTGACCAATGGGAGCGAAGAATTTGTGGAAAATGTGGATAAAATGGCAAAAACTAATAGTTTTTCTGCGGATAAACGGGCTAATCTCACAAACTGCTTAGTCCAATTGAACAACTCTTTTTATGTTGAATGGTCCGTTTATCGTAGAAGGTTTGAAGATTTATAATATTACGCTGCGACCAATAGAAGTGAAGCTTCAGTGAACATTTTTGAAAAAAACGGCAAAAAAATATTCATTTTTGAAGGTTTCTGTTGTTTGCTTGAACGCGCTGATCTCAGGAACTGTTAATTGAACCAATAGGAGCAAAGAATCAGTGGTAAATGTTTAAAAAACAGAAATAAAAAAAAATAAATAGAGTGGCGCGACAGCTCTTGAAGAGAGAAGGCCTGAGTGGTTTACTCTCTTCAACAATTCTCTGGGTGCGTATGAAGAATTGAGGGGACCTACAATTTAACGCCGAAGGATGAAATAAAAACTTTTGGCCCGAGTAGGATTGGAACCCACGACGTTCTGCTTAGCAGCCAACGCACCTAACCACTAAGCTACGGACTACGGACACTACAGAAACAAATTATAAATTTTTCTGATTTTTTGAACACGCTTATCCTAGCAACTGCCAAATTAAATTGAACAATTCTTTTTGTATTGAATAGTAAATTTATCGAAAAAAGGTTTAAGCTATACAACGTTACGCGCAAATGATAAGTGCAAAGCATCAGAGAAGAGTGTTGCTACAATGGGGAAAAATATTGTAATTTTCGCTTGGTCCGATAATTAAAACTTATTCACTTTTTCAAATAAAACACAAATTCACTTTATTCAAATCACTCACAAACTTATTTATTCAACACTTTCAATTATTACTTTCAAACACAGTGTCTTTACTTTATAGCAGTTTACAAACAATTAATTCATTTTCGACACCAAGCGGGTATTTATATATCTCAAATAATTTCGAGAAACTACTAGGTTCTAGTAGGCGCTGAAACTTCTCGACGCTTAACGAAGTTCTCCTCTTAACCACTAGAGTGTATACACAATTACTTACAACTACAAATAAAACTTTTGCTACATAACTATTCAGCTATTAGACAATATTAGAGTGACAGAGATAGATAGTGTATACACATTTAAGTATAGAGATATAAAGAGGCGGAGTTACAAAGTGTGTACACATTACAATAGATTGACATATAGAGATATAGAGAGGTAGGAATAGAAAGTGTATACATATTACATTATAAATATGAGTAAAATTGAATGTATCTGGATAAGAAACCTATTCTTTTTCTTTTCCTTAGATTTGTTTACTATATTAATAAATTGATTATTCACTAATTATTATGTGTTCAATAAATACAAAAAAAAAGAATGAAAA
>CAKKXW010000005.1:50835351-50850356 GCA_920937365.1 Sphaerophoria rueppellii
GGGACCAACAGTTTAAGGCTGAAAACACACCAAATCTAACAAAATGTTTTGTTTGTTTTCTCCATTGCTCTTATGAGGCAACACACACTGAAACCGATACGACACTAAACGTTTTATGCCCTCGTCGATTGCAGTAAATACATGTTGCGGATCCAGCATCTGACCGACGCACGGCAACAAAACAAAAATAATATGTTTTGTTGGATTTCGTTTGTTTTCAGCCTTATATCGATTTCGAACGGCACTTTTTTAGATTTCGTCGAATGCGTCGCTGATAGGAATAGGAGAGCACATAGAAGTTAAACAGGACATATGGCTCGTGCAGGTCGGCATTCATGTTTTTGGTGGCGGATGAATTGCTCAGCACTGGCTTCTAAAAAACATTGAAATTAGCGGTAAGTTGGTATTTAAAAGGCAACCTAGAGGACCAAACAAGCAAGTTTCCAATCATAAAAGAAGTGAGAGGAAAAGGGTTGATGATAGGAATAAAAGTAAAAAGAACAAACAAAGATTTTCAGAAGACCTACATAGGTCACCGAGGTTTACTTACTGTTGAAGTTACATCGAATAACGCTGCAAGCAAAACAAAAAAAACTACGATCTTACATTTTATTGGTAGGAAAATATATTATTTGTTTAGTAAAATAACGCTTTATGGCGTAACTCCATCTGCATTACATAAGAACTTTTACTGTGCGTTTTTACTTCAATTGACTTTTCTGGTCCACATCCATTCAATAATCCCTTTACACAAGCTCTTACAAAAACTTGGTAGATTTTGTCAGTCTGTAAGTCTTCCAAAATATAAGAATGTATTCCACCCGGAACATCTGTACCCACATAATGTTCAAGGGATTCACATTCATGGTACCTTTTATATTCATCGCTTTGGGGACACACGGATTTCGGTTGTATGATGGTAAAGTTTGCTGTTCCGGTATCTTGTTCTAAAATTGATTTTTTTTCCGCTTCAGCGAAATGCTTTGCAAGTTTTTCAGAGAGCTCATCTTTAAAAATCGTCGTATTGCTGGAAGCATCTTCGTGCATGGACATTTTTGTTGATAACGAGGATTCGCGCTTTCGCCTTGTCTTGTCTTCTTCTCTATTCTCCTTCTCCTTCCTTTCAATCGTTTTACTAAAAAAGAAAATAATTTTATCAGAATGACTACTGTTAAGTAACGACTAAATTTGTTTTTTTATAGCCTTGTTTTTTTTCCACTACTCAGTTGCCAGTACAGTAAAATTTCCCTTGGCAAACAACAACAATTTGGATTTCAGTCGTCAGGTCCATTTTGCGACTTTTTACTTGCCAGTTCCACCTAAAAATATCTCACTGAGATCTCAATGTCACTTTGACTGAGGCAAAATCGTTTGGTGAAACATAATTCTCAATTCTCATTACGATAAAATTGTCCCCTTACAAATTGTTGGTGTCCATATGTCAGTCACGTCAAAATAGCTGATCTCAAAGATCTAAGAAAAAAATCTCAATTCTCAGCTGAGACTTTTTGTTCCACTTAAAAAATCTCTGAGATGTTGTTCGTTGAAACTGGCCGATTGCGATTACAAATTGAATTTGATAGGTAGACAAATGATAGTAAAGTGAGTTGGAGTGTTTGGTTGGTTACTGTGCTGGCTACTAAGTAGTGGAAAAGGCATGTATTAACCGATGAGATCATCGATTTTTTGCGTCACAAAAAAGCTAAACCCTGCTTAATTTTTCGATCTATTTTTGTGATCCAACCATTAGCCTTTCTATCACACACAACATTAAATTTTGGGGTGTATTGCCAATCAAAACTGTGTTGCAACTTTAGTCGTGTGTGAATTGCTTTAAAATGTGTATTAAAACTTTGGTCAGACCAACGATGATGATGATGACACACTGATTTCACCACTTTTAGGGTTCTGAGTTTTCTTCAACCAAGTCAACCTACAAGTAACTCTCCTTATGCTTTGAACTTCTCATTTTAATTGAGTTTTCGTTACTATATCAGTGTTTTATAACGAGGACTGCAACTATCCCGAATATACAATGTATTTCTTGCATTCTAATTTGCCGGTCGGTCAATTTTTGCACTCCTTAAGATAAGTTCAAATACAATTTTTCTGTTTTCTGAGAAACGATTAACTTTAACCATTAGTGTCAAATTTTAACCTTCTCTGGAGCGAGGTAATTTTCAACCTGTTTGATTTTAAATGTATGTACGTACAAATATATACGATTGTTTTAAATAACTTTTGTAAAATCTTACGTTGATATATAAACGAAATTCTGAGCCGCTGTTTCGAAAATAATTTTTTCCTTGTTATAGTAGTTTACATCTGATGGAAATGGAACACGGATCTTTTGTTTGATGTCACATTCACAATCCATAGTTTCATTTTTATCTTCATTGAATCCAACTCCCTGAGGATGTCCTGAAAAAAGTGATTTGCATTTCTATTAATAACAAATTACATTATTATGTTCATTTATATAAGTACAGAAAACAAAAAAGTCGGTCCAAACCATTAGCGAGCTACACATCATTCGGATCGCATAATTTTGTATTTACCTAACCACTTTGATGCTCACAAATTAACTCTAGTCGTGTTTTTTTCACTACTCAGTAGCCAGCACAGTATTCAATGAAACACTCCAACTCAGTTTATCTGTCAAATTCAATTTGTATGGCAATTGTTACATATAACGTCGCAAAATAGACCTGAGTGTTGCGCCTCGGGTTACACAAATTTAGCAAGTACTTCAACCTAAGCATAACTCTGATAAGCTCAGATCAGGAGATTTGCGTAGCAAAATAATTCTTCTTAACGCCAACAGCGCTGTCTTCATTTCAATGATTGAGAGTTCTATCGCCGGCACAACTGTCATTTTTGTGCTGGCCTTTTTATCAACTGCAATCCAAATTGTTGTTGTTTGCCAAGGGAAATTTTGCTGTGCTGGCTACTGAGTAGTGAAAAAAACACGACTTCTATAAAATGCCCTATGTAGTTATGTACATCATTATATTCAGTTAGAAGCAGTACAGCATATAATTTTCAGTTTTATACTTTTTGGCACTTTGTATTCCAATGGAGTTCAGCCTTTATTATTCTTTCATTCAAGATCCAGATTAAAAAATTAAATTTCTTGACGAAAACCTAAGGTGGTGCAGTGGGGTATATGGTCCATACTTTTTGTGTTTCTGACCTAGAAAATTAAACTTTTTAAGTTATATTTAAGTAGCCATTCACCTATACTAATACATAAAGCTGATGATTTTGTTCATTTGAACGCGCTAATCTCATGAACTACTGGTTCGAATTGTAAAATTCTTATTGTGTTAGATAGTACATTGATCAAGGAAGGCCTTAAACTACTTAGGCCGTGACCAATGGGAGCGAAGAATTTGTGGAAAATGTGGATAAAATGGCAAAAACTAATAGTTTTTCTGCGGATAAACGGGCTAATCTCACAAACTGCTTAGTCCAATTGAACAACTCTTTTTATGTTGAATGGTCCGTTTATCGTAGAAGGTTTGAAGATTTATAATATTACGCTGCGACCAATAGAAGTGAAGCTTCAGTGAACATTTTTGAAAAAACGGCAAAAAAATATTCATTTTTGAAGGTTTATGTTGTTTGCTTGAACGCGCTGATCTCAGGAACTGCTATTTGAACCAATAGGAGCGAAAAATCAGTGGTAAATGTTTTAAAAACAGAAATAAAAAAAAATAAATAGAGTGGCGCGACAGCTCTTGAAGAGCCAAGGCCTAAGTGGCTTACTCTCTTCAACAATTCTCTGGGTGCGTATGAAGAATTGAGGGGACCTACAATTTAACGCCGAAGGATGAAATAAAAACTTTTGGCCCGAGTAGGATTCGAACCCACGACGTTCTGCTTAGCAGCCAACGCACCTAACCACTAAGCTACGGACTACGGACACTACAGAAACAAATTATTAATTCTTCCGATTGTTTGAACACGCTTATGTTAGCAACTGCCAAATTAAATTGAACAATTCTTTTTGTATTGAATAGTAAATTTATCGAAAAAAGGTTTAAGCTATACATCAGAGAAGAGTGTTGCTAAAATGGGGAAAAATATACATATTTGATGCATCAAATATGTATATTTTTCCCCATGGCTTTGAGTTAAGAACAATTTCGACCTAGAGAGAGTCCAACAAAAGCCCCATGTCCACATGATGCACAAGCCAAGAAGCATCTCTGGCCGGTGGACGAGGTAGAGGCGGACGAAGTCGTGGTCAACTGCTAGTATAAAATAAACGACATCCAAATGTAAACACAGCAGGGGATGTGAACCTTACGTGACATTTTGTAGCTTAATTTAAATTAACTCATTGAAAATATTTTTTTCCACCATCTCCAAAGTGACATTTAGTAAACGAGCTAGTTTCTGAGTTCATTGTCTAATTTTAATTAGTTATAAATTATAGTAAGAAATCATTTGTATAGGTAAGGAAAATATTAAAATTTTAATGATACTTACTGCTGTCTTTTTCTTTCATAACATGACGAATTAAATACTTTTCTATTACACCGTTTTTGTTTTTAGGTGGCCACCAATGTATAATCTGAAAAAAAGAAATATTTTAGATTTTATTTTTTTCTAAGGACAAAGAATCTTGCTACTAAATAATAAAACAAATGCTGCAAATAGTTCTCGACTGAAAAGGTTAAGTATCTTAAGTCGACTTATGATAATTTGCGTTTTTCTGTTGAATCTTATTGCTATTCTAAATCGTTATTTTTCTATCTCTCTCCTTTCTTTATTATAAACAAAAAGAATTTCATCTTATGTATGTTTTAAAGATACATCCTTATACGAGAAAGAATAGCTTAGTAAGGTACACGTTTCATTTTGTGTTCTGCCTTTGCCTTATCTTAAAATCTTAATTATTCTTATTTTTGCTCAAAACTGTTTCATTATTCTTAAATCATTATTGCACCATATAAGATAATTATGATTTAAACTCAGAGCGCGTTTAAGCAAAAATTAAAATAAAGATAAATTTTACTCATCAACTTTTTTTCCTTCATTAAAGAAGAAGTTAAATTGTTTTTCCATTTAAAAGAAATTTTTAATTTTAGTACAAAGTCTAATGTTACTGTTTTTCCTTTTTTATTGTTAAATTATGTAACTGCCACCTTTGGTTTTTATTCCTTAATAAACAATGAAAATATATATGGATTTTGGAGAGTAAGAGTCAACCTTTTATTTGATTAGTTGTTAAAACAAAATTTAAATACAAACAACAACAATTTTAAATTCATAATAAAAGAAAAAAAAAACGGAAAACAGAAAAAACAGAGTTAAGTTAAAAATCTTATGCTCAATTTCATAAACAATCACTAAAAGCACTTTTATCAAAAATTTGTTCTAATTTTAACGGACCCATTAAATTTTTGAGTTTCACCAACTTAAAATGGGAAATTTCACTGAACTTTTTGACAAAATTGAAAATTGTATGAGGAAAAATGAGAAAGCATTATATCTATTCCCTTTTTCAAATATTCAATGACACTTTAATTTAATGACCCAAAAATGGGCATTTAGTTTTAAAAGGTGTTAAAGCTTGTTTACTTGGTGAAAACAAAAAATCTCATTTTACAGTTAAAAAGCCTGTTAAATGCTTCGTTAAATTGGCCATCAGTCTTAATATTGGAACGTTTTTCCTTGCTCTTTTGAAAAATCATGAAAATTGACGGAAATAATTCGTTCGCGGGAAATAAACTTGTTTGCTTACATTAACGTTTGAGATGAAAGTAATATAAATCATTATAAGGAATTTATGAGGAAATAGGGCTTGAAACGTCTCACTCGTCTTACTCGTGTGAATATAGCTTAAATACCTTTTCAGTCGAGAGTTATGTGCACAGGAAACTGCCATTAAATATTTAAAGCAGCGGGCTAAACGCTTATAGATTTCAATCGAAATTTAAAGTTAATACTTAGGTAGACGAATAATACGCGGATGGTTGTAAAAAACGTGTTATCTTATGTTTTAATTTAACTATAAGGCCGTGTGCGAATTGGGTTAAAACGTGGGTAAACTTTGACGTTCGGTTAAATTGAATAAAATGTGTTAAAAATAAGACTAGCTGTGCAGCAGTTTAAAATATGGCAGCAGTGGTTGAAAATTCATCCATTTTTAACCACAATTCATCCAATTCGCACACGGCCTAAATTATATATGTATTTCGCATTATGTTCTACCATTATCGGGGATTTGGATTAATCTAATAGTTAATTCTGCGAGAAATTTTATTCTTAACAAAACTGGCTAGCCAATGATTTTTAATAGTGTAAAGTATATCTTTTATCACGGTCATATTTTTTCTTTTGCGTTCTTAGAAACATGCATACCAAAAATATTGCACATACCAGACATAGTTGCGATTTAAGCTATTATTCGGGAAAAAAAAAATTACTTAAAACAAGGAAATATTCAGCCCTATCGAGGTATTTTTCGGAGCAACGCATTATTTGACATGCGATGGCTTACAATTTTTGTATTGAGATGTGCAAAAGAAATAAGGTTATCGATTATCCTTTGGAACCTTGGCTCATGAATTCCTACAGAACTCCAACAGCTAATAGTGTTCAAAGTTATAGTATCGCCCACAAAAGTGTAAGAAATATCGTTGAGGGCACCATAGGTTTGTTGAAATATAGATTCCGTTGCTTATTGGGAGCTCGACAACTAGATTATGACCCAAAGAAAGCGACACAAATAGTGAATGTTTTTTGCTGCTTACATTACATATGTGTGTACTTCGACCGTGATTACAGCAATATGGAATCTAATGAAATACAAAACATAGAACAAGAAGACGAACAACAAGATGTTTTGTTCACCCTTGAAATAAAAGTTGAAGCAATTTTATAAATTTGTCTTTACTTTTTTTTTGTTTAATACCAACATTTTTCAGTCTGCACAAACACATTTTTGTTTTTTAAATCCGCAAACAATTTTCTGCGGACAAATCGAAAATCAAACTATCAAAAATGAAGGAAAATAAAGCTAGCCATCGCAAAACATTGTTACTCATCGTACTGCGTTACTTCATGTCGGAAAAAATTCCGAATTATAAGTCGGAAGAATACCTCGAAGCAAAACTTGTCCGAAACGTACGAAATCGGACAAAATTCCGCTCCGAAAAAAAACCTCGATAGGGCAGATTGAAAAAATAACGCCAATATTATCAGAGTAATTTTTAAGAGCCAAAAGTCTGTTCTTTAATATTATGTATAAATTCAGTTGCTCAAATGAATACTTTTTGAAGGATTAGTTATCGCAGTCAAAATTTTGCCAAAAAATGTTTCTTTTTTCCAAAATAAAACTAACCATTTATCTTTCTAAACATAAAGTTATTGCTACACATTACTATAAAATATAGACTTTTCAGAAAATTATTCTTCCCTGTGCCCTTACTGAAAGGGGAAAATTGATTATTGTTCTTGTCTCCACCCAAAATATCTGTTCTAAGCTATTAGTGTGTGCTAACGTCTATTGAGTTGGCAAACCAATATGAGCACACACGATTAGGATTTTTACCATAATTTATGTGCTCTTTATGTGTGCAGTTCGCGATTTTTGTGCTGATCAATTTATGTGTGTACATAAAATTATGCCAATTTCATATGTACACTTAGGCGTATACGTGTTTTTTTTTTATAGATTCCTTTTTTGCTTTAAACGCTTCCTTTTACTTTCTGTTTGAGAACCTTACGTTTTTTGTATCAATTGTTATTGTTATCTTAACAACTTCAAGAGCAGAATTTAATGACGATTTATTGAGTCATTAACTCGGCTTACTCATCGTGGTCATTAACATAAATTCTACTCTTGAGGTTGTTAAAAAAACAATAACAATTGATACAAAAAACGTAAGGTTCTCAAACAGAAAGTAAAAGGAAGCGTTTAAAACAAAAAAAGGAATCTATAAAAAAAAACACGTATACGCCTAAGTGTACATATGAAATTGGCATAATTTTATGTACACACATAATTAGTACATAAAAAGCACATAATTATGGTAAAGGTCCTAATCGTTTGTGCTCATATTGGTCTGCCAACTTAATAGATGTTGTGTGCTATGCCAATTACCCTGTAAAGCCTTTTTGTCAATAATATCAGTGTATGGCATGAATGGCTCTGATTCTTATTAAATTTATTAAAACAAGAAATAATTACAGCTGCAGTATCTGCAATCTGGATCAAGTATAATTTCTGGACAGGTCCTGGTTTGGATGAATTTGTCTTAAAGTATTGAATAACAGAATACCATGCCTGGTTCTGATGGTTATTTTCCTTCGAACTAAATGTTTTAACGAAGTATGCGTACTGAGTATTTGGTTTTAAGTTTGAAAACACATGACGAATATTAGGACTCATTTTCAAATCCACTTTCCAGCTAAAAAATTTTAAAAAATAAAGACATTTATTGAGTTGAATATTTTAGATTGTGTTTTAAAAACAATTACTTATCTCGTCCGCATCCATGTCGTCCATCAAACATCGTAACGTTTTGTACAGGTGCTTCCTTTATATAAAAAAGATAACCCAAAAGAGCATACCTATCATCTGAGTGCATTACATCTAATTTCACTCGAGCCGCCGTTGAATTTACTGCTTCAATTTTGGGAAAAAATTGCTTAACTTCGTTGCCACCTTAAAAATTTTATCTAAGAACTTGTCCATGCAATACTATAATTAATTAAAAATTTACAAGTATTTCTTTCTCCATTTGAGTTATGCGATGCATCTCTTATTTCGATTTTATCCAAACCTAAAAACGATGGACCAAGTTGTAAAATCTTTTCAAAGCAGAGCATTGGATTTAGATGGAAAAAAGGACGGCCATTGAAAATAGCTATTTTTTGTTTGGCTGGCCAAAGTTCTTCCAAATGAAAATTGTCAACGACGAACATTGCAACTCTAAAAAAATGTATATACAGGTTAAATGTTTTTGTTAAGTTTTTAAGTTTTTTTTTTTCAAAAACCGTAGCCAAACACTTACTCTCCATTGATCAGTTTTTCACCTCTTATCGTTTCAAGGCTTTTTAAAAATCCCAAACTCATGATCTGGGGTGATTTTGTTACTTTTAAAAAGTCAGTTATCTCTGTAATACCACTAAGATTGTTCTCTAGGTCTTGGATAATGTTGTCATCTCATGAAATAAAAAACATTTATTAATCTTTTAAATAGCCAACAAATATATTATGTAATATTCTTACTTTGATCATTTGTGAGCTCGATATGCAAAGAACCTTTAATTATGGCACAATCTCTTATAATTTCTAAGTCCTTTTTAGAGTGAATTGTAAAATTGCCCTTGCACAGTAGATTACACTTTTTAGTTCCATTAATCAATTTTTCTTCATAACTTGGTGGGCAGTGTTCAATGCAAGATCCTCCATGAGGAATCAAATTTTCTTTGAGGCATTCTTCTTCGGTTAGACATTTATCACCAAGCTAACAATAAAAAAAATGTTTAAGAATGGATAGCTTCAAAATATACGAAGATTGTTTTAAGCTCAAGAATACTTGATTAAAGCATCATGAATAAATTTGTAACCACCAAGGTTATATGTTTGTATGTAGTACTGTCCCAATTAAATTATTAGCTTGAAATCTGACCCAAATTCCTTATAATACGATAAATATGAATGTAAGTTTGTTTGTTAAGCTTTCACTCAGAAACTGCTAAACCGATCATCATGAAAATTCTTGAGGGTACTGTACCTACGGTTCCCATGGGAAAGATGTTTAAATTATAATTTAAGGGATTTACATACATTTTTTGGAAGGGTAGTGGTATTTAATGTACCGGAAAACAATATAAGGGATTAATCCAGGCAACACAGGGGGAAAACCTAGTTATAATTCAAATAAAACTCCTTTTTTTGTAAGTCATGCTCAAAATCTCAACGAAGAATTTATTTGTTAGATACTAAGAGTACCTATAGAAATGGATCAACCAACCCTATCTATATAGATTCCGAAGTGGTTACAAGATTCAATTGATATGAATTATTAAATAACTGCCAAATCTTCTGCAATTTGCCAAACCTTACAACAAAAGCATCTGATCGATGAAAATGTTCCCATTTGGAGAAATTATTTGGATCTATCAATATATTTTCATCAAAGAATATTTTTGTCTTCATCTTCATTTAAGAAACTTTGGTTTTCAACTATGTGCTATTCTCGTCAAAACTTATTATCTTGAACCTTTGTCAGCTTTGTCAGCCACATTGAACTTTGTTGGGACCCATCGCCAGTCATCTCGATCTGTATTTCTGCAACACAAGATATGACAAACTTCTTGATTCGCTTTTTTGACCGTCACCAATGAAGTACATTTCGGGAGTCAGTCCATATAATTAGCTTTTTGCAATTTGTTTACCAACGATATATCTGCAATTCGACTAAAGCAATCTAGGCATAGCTACTAATTTAAATAGCTTTTTCTTTATGTGTACCTGGTAACCCTGATACAAGCCTACGTGGCGCTTTCACGAGAAACCAATCTTCATGGGATGCACCTCATAAGCGTTGACTTCAAGAGTATAAAAGCTCATACTTCAGCGATCACCGAAAACAACCAGCTTAAGCGTAAATATCGCGCCGAACTTTCAGAAGTTAAACCGTCTTAACCATTTCAAAGAATTAATAGCGAACGCGATTGCGCATTACGAAAAAACTGATCCTTCTGTATAAGAATCAGAACCGGAAAAAAATAAAAGAAAGATTTTAATAATGAAAAAAAAATGGCGCGACAGCTCTTGAAGAGCCAAGGCCTAAGTGGCTTACTCTCATCAACAATTCTTTAGGTGCTTGTGAAGAATTGAGGGGACCTATAGTTTAACGCCGATTCCGAACGGCAAAGTTGAGAAGCACTTTTGCATGACAGATGATACTCTTGGAAGTTTTGTCTGTTTTTCGCAAGAGGCAGTGTCCGTGAAAGATGAAATAAAACACGAGTAGGACTCGTTTTAGTTTGTTATAGCCCTTCACAAAATTTTAAATTCATAAACTTTTTCATTTCTTGTACTTATATTTAACCCTTTTATTTCAGATGCAATAAAATGTACACTGGGGCGTATGCGTGTTTTTTGTTAATAGGTTTTTTAATTGTATACGCTTTTTCTTTACTTTTTGCTTGTTAACTTTACTTGTTATTTTTTAAAACGTAATGTTTGATAAAATTTGGAGCTAGCTTCACTTCTCTGACCCATCCAGCTGATATCTTTGACGACGAAAAAATTGATGCTATACAAGAATTCACTCGTATGTATGAAGTGAAGGTTTCAATAGTGTCACCAATACACGATTTCAGCTTTTCCAGAAAAAATACGGCAGAACGAAGGACAATGAAAAATTTCCGGCCATGCTGGAAATCTTTGAAACAAAAAATGTTGAGAACTTTATAATGTAAATTCCATGTGGTTGAATGTGACAGTTGCATCCTGCGTAAAACTGTGGTTGGTTCATTGAAAATGTGTTTAAACCACGCTTGTTTGTCGGTGAGTCAACACCTTTCGATCTTGAAGATGCCATATGCATTGCAGAAGATGACAATTTAAATAATGATGACTCTGAAGTTATTTCGTCTAGTGATGATCCTGATAAGGATTAGTAACAAATGTTTTTTATTGAAGTTTTAAGGTAAAATAATAATACTTTAGTAAGCCCTTTACATGTCAAGTTCATAATATTATTCTATGACCTCTTTAGATCTAGTACTCTCGTTTTGCACATTTTATTCAAAATTTCTTTACTTGAATCAAGATAAGTTCTTAGTGACATTTTTTGTTTCGATTATAGCAGAACAAGTGTCAACTTGAAGTTTATTTCGACGTTTTATTTTGTGGAAGAATATTAGATAGAATGAACACAACCTTGGGTAGTTTATTATTATTTCCAAACATATTTCTGTACAAAATCTGATAAAACGTAGTTTTTTTTTTTAATTCTGAACTTTTTTGTAGTCTGCTAGAGTGGGAAGAAATTGTGTACACTTTTATTACAATGCTGTTATGAAGATGTGAAAAATCAACATTGAAATCGTGCCGGCTAAAAAAGTTACGGTAGTCAAAAGGTCGCGATTCGCGAAATGCAGTTTTTCGTGAATATTTCGCTACTCAATGCCCGGAGGTGAATATTGGTCAAGGACAATTGGTCGTCTTGAAATTATTTTTGAAAAATGTTCAACACATTTTTATAAAATTAACCGTTTTCAGGGAAGACGGACTAGAACGCGCTCACATTTGCTCTATTGTTTTTTCTTCTTTCATATGAAAATCTTCAGTTTCGATTTCATTAACAGTGTCTGACACATCGAAATCTTTCTCATTGGTTGACTCTGAGGTTTAGTATGATTGGCTACGGCAATGTCCATTAATTTCTGAACATCTCAAATCTCAATCAAATTTTATTTGCATCCACCTGCCACACCACAACCCTTTGTATAATTACAAATTATTGTGTTCATCGTTCATCGTGTGATTAGATTTTTTCCTCGAATAAGCCGCAAACCACAACGGCTTTCAACAACAAAATAATCGATGGCATATCGGTCAAATTCAGTCTGATTTATGCGCCAAAGTTATGGAAAACTGGTCCTTTCGAATGCGGAAAGCTTACCAAAGCCTCGGTGGCCATTTGAACGATGTTTTATTTCACACATAATGTCATTAATAGGATCCTCAGATAAAGATTAAACCTAATTGATATCATGTTTTATTCCGTTTTAAAATCGACCCGCCATGTTCCATCACAAAACACCTGAGTTTCATATAGAAGAAGAAAAAACAATAGGGCAAATGTGAGCGCGTTCTTGTTCCTCTATTTCGAAATCTATTAATTTTATAGAAAAATGCTGAAAGCATTTTCTTAAGATAATTTCAAGACACCTCTGGGCAATAGGTCGTGAATTATTCACTAAAAAAAGAATTCCGCGACACTGTGACACCATAAGTTTTTTAGCGGGCCCTTTATCAATGTCAAATTTTCGGTTCGGGCTGGCTCTCGGCACGAATCCAAACCCCGATCGGGACGTCCAGACTCCATTTTTGCCTTGTACATTCAATATTCATATCGCTAGATTTGTAAAAAAAAAAAAATGTGCACGACTGGGTCGTACGAACTTGCTGCTGCATGCTAAAACTAAATATTTATGATTACTTAAATTGCAAAAGGTAGTGTTAAAATAAGAGATATACTTTAAGCAATTCTGATTACACTCTTACTTACAGGTTACACTTAACTCAAAAAAAAAAATATATATATAAAAATAATTAGAATTTATTAAAAAAATTAAAATTTGGAACCGTACCTCGTATATACATTTCATTCCAAAAATTTAAATGCCGAACAAATTCAAACCTTATTTTTGATTTATTGATTTTTTTTTTCAAAATCGTCGGAGCCGTTTTTTTTAAATTAATTTTTTATATTTAAAATTTTTCAAAAATATCTTAAAATTAATTTGGGTATGCAGTTTTCAAGACCATGTAAATATACATATTATACGCCAATTTGGATTTTTAAAATTGATCCGTTTTTGAGATACATATGTTTGAAAAAAAAAGTTTAAAACATTTTTTAGAAATCCAAAAAAAAAAATTTGAAATTTTTTTGAAAACAAAATATTATCTGAACAATATATACGTACTATATCTAATAACAAAAAAACGGTTCTATGGGAGGTACCGTTTTGGAGCAATACAAAATTTTTTTGTTTACATAAAACACATGAATGTTTAAAAAATTAAACTCGAGGAAGTTTAAAAAAAAATCGTTCGGGCCGTTTTTGTAAAAAAAAAATGTTTTGGTTTTTGGCCAAACAAATCGTATGGTGGCTACCCTAAATTTTGATCTTAAAACAAAAATAAAAAAAATTGGTATATGACTTTTTGCTCAAACCTCTAATTTTCAAATTTGAAGTCAATCTCCAGTAGTTAAGCCTGTAGATGCCTGTAAACTTTCCGACAGACAGACAGACGGAATCGCCGGACCCACTTTTTTCGACTTCTCTATCATCGTAATGTCATATCTCATCCTCATCTCAAATTTTTTTTTTACGAATTCAATACTTGCCATATATTCTATATGTCGCAAGTAAAAAGCAGAATAAGTACCTACGATTAGATCGAAGCTGTTGATTGTAAAGGAGAATGTGAAAAACTTTATTTATATAAAGTTGTCGATTCGAAATTATATTTTTGGATGGTTGTAAAAATTTTAAATTGTATTGAAACAAGGCTGATTGTACTTTTGTACCCGACCTAACTCAATTGTATCGAATTCGAATTTTCCATGCCTGGTTAACACACTGTTTCACGGAATTCTGACACGGCCTTACGTAGGATACAAAAAGTGGTTTTGATCATCTACTATCAACTACCGGGTTATATCATTACACTCAGATTGAGGTTAACGAGATTAGATGAATTTTTTTAACTTTTTTTTTTATAGTAGATGTTCACAATTTAAGAAATAATAAAAATTCTTGCTATAATAAAACCACGAACTATGCGCTTAAATTTGATTTTTAGATTATGGTTGAATAAAGTAAACACATAAAGCAATTTTGGTATCCATCCATAAACCACATTATTATATATTGATTATATTTTAAGATAACCTTATTTTAAGTTTATGTTTATTAATTGACTTTGAGTCTTATTAATCATTGTGGTCTTCCAAAAAAATGTGAAAATATACTTCTTACCTTGTAGAAAGGAAAATTACATGACGTCACACAATTGCCTTCATTTTTTCTGAAATCTTTGCAAATACGACAATTTTCTGCAAGGCAATCTGTTAAGCACATCGGCGAACAACACTTTTTTCCATTTTTTGTGCAGCCAAGATCCTTACATTCTAAGGGACAATCCTCTTTTTTTTCCATAGAAATTTGAAGCTGGTAATTGTTCCTATTCCAAGAATTAAACTTTAAATATTTGGAGTCAGACAACATTGTTTTTT
>CAKKXW010000005.1:50865640-50947094 GCA_920937365.1 Sphaerophoria rueppellii
TTTTGACAACAAATAAATACTATTTTTTTTTGGCTGGGAGTATTACAAAACATCAAAAGTACTTCTTTTTTTGATAATGAAAGAGAATCATTGTAACAGGTAAAATCAATACTCCTAGCCAGGAGAAGCAAATTTCTAGCTAGGCAGAACGTTGTGGGTTCTAATCCTACTCGTGCCCATAGAGTTTGTATTTCATCTTTCACGGGTACTGTCATGAAAAAAGTGCTTCTAAAATTTGCCGTTTGGAAGCGGCATTAAATTGTAGGTCCCCTCATTTCTTCACACGCACTCAGAGAAATGTTGATGAGACATGAGAGTTAGCCACTTGAGGCCTTGACTCTTCAAGAGCTGTCCCGATCCTCATAACTAAAATGGACAATGTTACTAAGAGAAAGTAATAGTTTTTTTCTTCATGAAAACTACAAAACATTATGAGGGCCGGTTTTTTATCATAAATAAACAACAGTTTTGAATATTTAAAAAATAAGTTTAATCTGCATGCAATAACTTTTTGTCACTTTATGCAAATCGTCCTGTTATATATGCAAGTGCATAATGTAATTTCTCAAATGTATATGTATGTCTCATCTAATCTAGAAATCAATCAAAAAGAAAAAATTATACTCACGTCTGACTTTTCCAAATTATTCATAATTCTTTCCAGCTTTTCAGTTTAAGTTCTGTAATTACATAAATAAGGATATTTTTAGACAACATTGTTTGAGGGAAAATGAGACATATTCTAGACGATAAAAGTTTAACTCATTGCTTTAAAGACCACACAGTTATATATAAGGTAAGGATATTCAGAAATTAGATCCGTTAGTATAATCATAGTGAATACTGTTTAACATAAAAATGAAATTAAAGTTATATGTGTATAAAAAAACACGTACTCTCAAGTTCCTTTTATTGTTAGAAGCATAGTCATACTGCAGATTTTTGGCTCCCATTCAATCTGAAAATTGAAAAATGAAACATGTATTATTGAAACTATGATGTTTGTGTTTGTTTCTTTATTCATTCATTATTATCTTGGTTAACTGCAAGTTACTGTCAGTTAAATAAGATTTCAGTAATTGGAAAAACATAAAATCAATGTAATTTCATAAACACGGACCAATTAATATCATCAACAGAATAATGAAAAAATAATTAATGTTATTTGTGGGTATGGTTGTTACAAACCTTTCATAAGAATAACCATTTCAGTGCTGGGCAAGGTGTTTCCAAAACACTTGGTTTTCACCTCATAATTTTGTTGTTCTTTCTGTCTCTATAGCATAAATGTCTTCAGATTTCCGCAATGTATATGGAAGCTATTGATGCGATTTCTGCTTTGTATGCTTATATAAGAATATTTAAGAGTTGAGACGAACTGAAAGAAAAGCAACAGAAAATATAAATTAGATGAAAGGTAAAAAGAGTTCTAATTCTTTTAAAAGAAATTGTTTAATACAGGAAACTAGTTACTTTCTATGCGATATTACAAACTACTAACTTTAATAACAATCTTATTGCTTTTAATTTTGACAGAGTTCGAAACATAGTAGTAATCTTACAATTAATAAAAAGTTAAAATTAATATTTCATGGTTTATGAATCAACCTTATTGGAATACAACTGGAGAAGCATATATTTTGCAATGCAACTGCACCAGCTTTTACTGTATTCTAACTCTGTTTGGACTTAAAGATTAAAAGAAAAGGTTCTTCACTTGACTTTTACGCGAGTCTGTTCTGTTATTATTTCTATAAAAATAATATTAACCTACGTGCATTCAAATTTGAATGTGTTCACACATTTTATCAGCTTTTAAGATCTCATCAATATTATTTGTGATGGGAAAAGAAGACTTATTTTAAAATGTTTTCATCATAATTAATTGTGAACTTATGTATTCAAAGACCCAACTATAAAAGGCGAAGGCAATCGAATGTTCATAGGCGCGTCTCACTTTCCGTAAGTGCTAAGTGCCTGTAAATCCAAAACATTATGCCATAAGCTCGTATTATATCAGCAGAGTAAAGTTACTTCGCAATTCCAATGCCATTAACACTGAGAAGCTTAAACTGGTTCATAGGATCTTCAAGCCGTAGAAAATCCGTGAAGAGTGTGAAAGAAAAGTTCTTACAATTTTAAGACAAAAATGTTCTTCGATTGGATTTGTTAATGATTTAAATTCTTTTAACGCCTTTACTGCGAGAAGAAGAACATTCCGCCTGTTATAGTTGGGACTTAATCCTTCATTATAAACACCACACTTACCATTTTGTGTTCCCACATACAAATCCAACGTTATGTCTTTTCTGGCTTACATTTTAAATGTCCGTTATATGTATTGAGATATTGAGAATGCCGCAGATCTCATAAATGGCTCTGAAATGGAAAACAAGTCTGTATTTAATAAATTGAATTATGTACTAAGGATAATGCTTGTGTAAAATTTTTAGTTCAGTGCAAAAAATTTGCAGCCGATTAATTTTCATCATTAGATGTCAAACGGTAATTTGTTTCATCATATTTTGGTTTACCAATAAAATTATACATATTACATGAGGTGCGACTTAAAGCTAATGTGTGTAGATTGAGTCGAAACAACAAACAAATCATACAATTTGTAGAAATTATTACACCATGGGATGGACGATTTTTTGATAAAAATTTGAAGGATTTTTTTTTTTTTAATCTTGTTAATTTTTAATAAAACTCACAGTACCCAAACTCACAATGATCTGTGATATAAGAAATAACATTTCTCTTTATAATACAATAAAGTGACAATCAACTATGGGGTAAGCCTTGACATGGCGAAGCGGCTTACGGTAACTACTGTCCCATGGTGGACAGGTCGAAGCGGAGTAGGCTGTTGCTACTAACTACCCCACAACGAAGGAGTGTTCCCACCAAGGCACTCTCATCTAGGGACGGCAGCGAATGAATTTCTATTTTTCTTTTTTAGAATCGACGCTGCGGTCTTCAGTCAAAATTAAGCCGAACTACTTGGTGAACACCTTTATGGGCTTTTTCGACTTATTTGAAGCCCAGGCCCTTAAAGGAGCGGTTTTTACCGAGAGCAACAACAGTGACTCTTTGGATGCGGATTCGTCGTGGGAAGCAGACTCAGGCAAAAAGTCTTGAGCTTCAAATGTGTAAGCGAACACATCACTACGATTCGAATCAAGGCTAAATTCGGCAACATTAGCCTAATATGCGTACATGCCCCCACAGCAGAGAAAAAAGGACGACACCAAAGACGAGTTCTACGAGCTTCTTGATAAAACGTATGAGCAATGTCCTAGCTATGACATTAAAACTGTTCTCGGCGATTTTAACGCAAAGCTGAGAAAAGAGGACATCATTGTTGGAACAGTCGGAAAGCACAGCCTGCTCGACACCACTTCCGACAACGAATTCAGGTTGATCGATTTTGCTGCGGGGCAAAATTTGTGGTACCAAGCACCTGGTTTCCACATCTTATGATCCATAAAGGTACATGGAGATCTCCTGATCAATCAACCTTCAACCAGATTGATCACATTGCGATCGACGGAAGGCACTTTTCCAGCATTTTAGATGTACGAACTTTCCGAGGAGCCAACACCGACACAGCCAATAAAAACGAAACCCCTGGTTTAACGAAGAATGTACACAGGCCCATGCAGCCAAGGAGGAGGCATACAAGGCGGCGCTGCATAGCAGGACAAGAGCTGCTCGTGAGCTCTATGAGCATTAGAGGAGAGGAACGCCGACTTCTCAGGAGAATCATGTTCAGAGGTTTTATCGGAAGGTAAATCCTCTAAACTGCGCCAACTACAGAGGATTCAGTCAACTTCTCGCGTACGCCGCCGATGATATTGATATAATGTGAAGAGCACATTGTCAATGGCGCCTTTGTGAGAATTGAGACAGGCGCGGCAGAAATGGGTTTAGCGGTAAATGAGGGAAAAGCAAAGTATATGCTGTCTTCGAGGAAGAACAGCCAACACTGACGACTCGGAAACAACATCACAATGGACGCATACAACTTCGAGGTAGTAAAGGAGTTTGTCTACCTAGGCTCCGTTATAAACACGGGCAATAACACCAGCGCAGCACCGAGATCAGACGACGAATAACTCTTGCTTATGGCTGTTTCTTAGGGCTAAGAAAGCAATTGAATGGGAAAGTCCTCTCTCGAGCAACTTTAGTAAAATTGTACAACACCCTTATCATCCCAGTTCTGCTGTATGGTGCAGAAGCGGAAGAATGTGCCTTAGGCTGTTTCGAGAGGAAAGTTCTTCGGGTCATCTTTGGCTCCGTTTGCATTGAATAGAAATGGCGAAGAAGATATAATAGCAAACTTTAGGGTTGTACAACGACATGGACCTATCCAGAAGGGTCAAGGTCCAGAGACTCAGATGGCTCAGTCATTTAGAGCGGATGGACACCAATGGTTCGGCCCGGAATGCCTTCGACATTATTCCCAAGGGACGTAGAAGGAGAGGAAGACCGCGACTCAGGTGGCGCACACAAGTGAAAGAGGACCTCAATCAACTTAAAGTGCATAACTGGAAACAGCTAGCTAGGGACAGAGCTGGCTGGCGGAGACTGTTGGTTGAGGCCCAAGTCCACAACGGACTGTAGCGCCACCACCTCCAGTAAGTAAGTAAGACAATCAAATCAACCTTGTTTTCCTGGAGAAAACCAACTTGAGAGCATTGATGGTTGGATGGAAGGTTTCCCTTCCCTATCAATTATCATGCGCATTTTGTAACAAGAATCATTCAACACCCCCACCAATTTATACTAGCTCAGGACTAAGGTGCTCTCACTCTCGGTAACTTAACTATTGCAATATTTTAGACTCTATTCCTTGATCATTTTCATTGCTGACTCTATACATAAGTTGATATCAAGATATTCTAAACTCTAACTGAAAGAAACAAAAATTTAGACATTAGACATCCTCATTGTAGGTTACTATTCCGAGAAATTTCCGATCTTTGTTATTGTGTATGTACTTGACGGTATTTTATTGATTGTGATATTTCACAGTACTTCGCACATGAATGCACCAGGACAACAATTTTGGCATGACAGCCCAATCCTAATAGAGCTATAAATAGCCCAAATCTAATCTTGGGCGATATTTTTTCATTCAAATAAATCATATGTTTAAATAAAGCACTTTTCTCTTTCTAAACACACCCTTAAAGTAGTCCGACATTCCCTATTTTAGTCCGACTGTATGCCTTAATGAAAATCGTCTCCAAATTTTAAGGATCTGCCCTTGGAGATGATTCCAAAAAAAAAATAAAAACAACTGTAGAAAATATTCAAAGTTTGGAAGAACAGTGGAATAAGCTCCCTCTATTTGATTGGAGGCCTTATTTTCCCTCCAAATTTCCAACGAATTTGGGAGAATTTTGGACTGAATTGGCTCTTAACGTAAAAACATTTCCGATGAATTAGTTTTCAGGGATTTAGCATAATTATGCGTTTGCTTGCGTATAGATGCTACGGTTAAAAAAATTTGCTGCAAACATTTTTCACCCACAAATGAAATGATAAGTAAATTTAACCTTTAAATAAAAATGTTATTTTGGTTGTTCTTTAATATTTAAAATAAATTGTGAAGTTATCAGAAATGTTTTTTTCTAATTGCTAACTATTTGGGCTAATTTTTCGGCTCCGATTTTGGGCTACAACTTTTTTTCAAATTGGACTATGGAACTAGTTCAGGACCTGGCAACCTTGAATGTAACGAACTACAGACACATAGCAGCACTGGCGTCTGAGGCCATCGGCTAGGACAGAACAAGACACTAATACAACAGAGAGAGAGGGACAGATAGACACATAGAAAGGAAGAACACATAAATTAAACCTACGTGGCACAGAGGAGGAGACACAGATTTTAATTGTCTCATATCATTGCACAGGTGGCCTCAGATAAGCTTGCGATTTTTGTAGAAAAAGAATGCTGCTAAAGCTAGGGTTTGAACCGACGCACAGTGGCCCGTTTAGGCGAGGAACGTGGCAATAATCATTTTTCGCGTGATTTTATTTTGAAAAAGCAAAAATCCACATTTGTTTAGAATTGTTTAAAGTGTAAGAATCCAAAAATAAAAAAATATTAGATGAACGGTTTGGCTTGAGGAGCCGATCAAAGTCAGAAAATATTTAAAAAAAAAAAAATATTTTTTTTTTTTGGTTTTTTTGTTGCACTTCGAACTTGAATATTAGAAAAACGGTGCAAGTAAATCCATTTATTTTTTTTTTGTTGAAAAGTTTGACATTATTTTAATCAAATTTTGGAAACAAGAAAAAATGCATATCTTTTTTTTAATGAAAAAAAAAAAATAATAAATCACTTTTTGCACCTATTTTTGAATTTTAACTTGGCTCATATAAAAAACGTCAAAACCCGTCAAACCAAACTAAGTAAGGGATGAATGCCCACATATTCCTTAACATGTCCTCAAAAACTCAGCTGCGTAAAGTTGCATAAAGCTGAGTTATGGCAATTTAATTGGTTCAAGTCAGTGATTATTAATTTTTTTAGTTTTTTTCATATGAAAAGAATATAATTAATTTTTTTGTCGCAACCTTTATTTTTGATTTGTCATGACTTAATTTAGGTATTTAAATAAGTGCAATGAGTGGAAAAGCTAAAAAAATGTATGGTTTGGGGATTACCTATTTCTAATGATGACCTTCCGAGATCATCAAGTGAATCAAGAGGGAGACCAAAGATGCAATTTGAAGAATGTGCAGCGTATACGAAAAAGCAAAAGTTATTGCATGTTACAGAAGGGATAACAACCGAAAATCTTTCTCAAACTTTAGAATGGAGATACCCTCAGGAAAAGCACTATCAGCTGCAAGTCCAATTCGAGTACAAAGAATACAAGAAAGTATTCCAACCCCTCAAAGTGATCAAGCAAAATTTACCAATGAAAATGCATTGGCATTGTTTATTGATTTAGGTCTATCGAAAGAAAAATATAAGATCCTGCGGTCATCATTGCGAAAGCACAATGTAGATATTTTGCCTTCCTACAATAACATTACAATGGCAAAAAAAGGAGGCAGTTCTCAAAAATTTGGAAATCACGGAAGTATCGGCAAAAGTTAAGCTTCAGGACATCATGGATCATACAGCAAAGAGGTTGTTACAAACCAAACCGAGAATCAGCTTCTTGAATTACCAACAGATCTTACATTAAGGAGCAAATGGGGTTGCGATGGATCATCTTACCAAAGTGCGTACAAGCAAAAAAATAACTCAACAGGAAATGAATCGGACGAAAAACATGTTATTGGCATCAGTTGTTCCACTCAGGTTAATTGCCCAAATGGTGAAATTTGGAGAAACCCTAGCCCATCATCAGTTCATTTCTGTCGACCTATTCAATTTCAATATTCTAAGGAAACTGGCGATCATATAAATATGACAGTCAACGATATCCGGAATCAAATATTAAATATTCAACCAACAGCTTATAAAGTGAATGAAGAAGTAACATTAATAGTTAAACACGAGTTTTTTTTTAACTATGATTGATGGTGAAAGTTTTTAAATGAACTAACGGAAAATAGATCAACACGGTCATGTCCTATTTGCAAAAAAAAACTCAAAAGAAGTTTAATGCACAGGATAAAGGAGATATTATACGGACGAACATAACTACGAGTATGGGATTTCTCCATTGCATCTAGAATTAGGTGCATGGAATTCATTTTGAAACTTAGCTATACGATTGCTAAGGAAGGAGAGGATAGCTCTATTGGAATCAAAGAGTTAGAAAAAAAGAGGAAGCAGGATATTCAAAGCGTTTCCATGAAGAACTTGGACTTGATGTGGATAAACCTAAGCCTGGGTTTAGAAAAACCAATGATGGCAATACTTCCAGGCGATTCTTTTTCTATTTTTCAAGAAATAATATATGTAAATTATTAAGAATAAAACAAGATAAAATCTAACGTTTATGCTTTATTTTTTTCCATATTCGTACTTTTAAAACACTTTTTTCTAATTTGAGGGTTGTTTTTTTTTCATTGAAATATTGAAATCATGGTAATTTTCAGTTCAATTGAAACACCCTGTTTGATTTTGAATGCAAATATTGATGGTTTGATTGGTTGCATATCAAAAATTATAAAACTTTAACTTAAAAATAAAAAATTTTTTTTTGCTTTTATGACTATTTAAGTGTTATTTTTTTTTCTTTTTCCTGCTATACCAAAACTAATTGTTCTCTAATCATTCACAAAAACAAATTTTTCGCCATTATGGATACATTTTTAACAATTTTTATGACATTGAAAAAACTTCCAACTTTGGGACTTAATTTTGAAACACCCTGTGAACATATTTTGTTAAAATTTTCACGAAACATAGCTTTGGAAATTCCCTGCTAAATAAAAAAAAAATTGAAGCTATGATTTTTGCAAGGTAAAAAGTGAAAACGGGCCACTGTGCGACGCTATTTTATTCTCCAGTAAATTTTTTGAAAGAACAGTTTTATTTCTTTTAAAATTGAAAATTGGGTTAAGAAAATAACAAAAAAAAAAAAAAAAAATAAGAATTTTGACACTTAAACAAAAAAAGAAAGAGAAGAGTACTACGGTTTGTTCAAAAGATCCGATATGCAAAATAAAGTGAAAAGAAAAACAAATCTCAAAAAAGATCTCGGATACATTTTAAGAAGGCTGAACATCCAAGAATTGATAGGGCCTTTTAAAATTGGTTTCTGAATCATCGCAAAAGAAATGTTGCCATAAGTGAAACTATTTTAAAAGAGAAAGTCAAGCAGTTCTTCATCTAAACGTACAGCTCTTGTTTGTATGTGTTCAAGTTCAACCGATGTAGTTACATACTTATTAGGATATTTATGACTGATAAAGCTCAGTTCAGCAGAGTAGGAGAAGCAAATTTCCAGCTAGGCAGAACGTTGTGGGATCTAATCTTACTCGTGCCCATATCATCTTTCACGGGTACTGTCATTAAATAAGTGCTTCTAAAATTTGCCGTTTGGAAGCGGCATTAAATTGTAGGTCCCCTCATTTCTTCACACGCACTCAGAGAAATGTTGATGAGACATGAGAGTAAGCCACTTAGGCCTTGACTCTTCAAGCGCTGTCCCGAGACTCTATTAATAATAATTAATAATTCACAACAATCCTCATAATTAAAATGGAGAAAGTTACTAAGAAAATGTACATAATATTATTTTTCTTCATGAAAACTACAAAACATTATGAGGGCCGGTTTTTTATCATAAATAAACAACAGTTTTGAATATTTAAAAAATAAGTTTAATCTGCATGCAATAACTGCAAATCGTCCTGTTATATATGCAAGTGCATAATGTAATTTCTCAAATGTATATGTATATGTCTCATCTAATCTAGAAATGCAATCAAAAAGAAAAAATTATACTCACGTCTGACTTTTCCAAATTATTCATAATTCTTTCCAGCTTTTCAGTTTAAGTTCTGTAATTACACAAATAAAGATATTTTTAGACAACATTGTTTGAGGGAAAATGAGACATATTCTAGACGATAAAAGTTTAACTCATTGCTTTAAAGACCACACAGTTATATATAAGGTAAGGATATTCAGAAATTAGATCCGTTAGTATAATCATAGTGAATACTGTTTAACATAAAAATGAAATTAAAGTTATATGTGTATAAAAAAACACGTACTCTCAAGTTCCTTTTATTGTTAGAAGCATAGTCATACTGCAGATTTTTGGCTCCCATTCAATCTGAAAATTGAAAAATGAAACATGTATTATTGAAACTATGATGTTTGTGTTTGTTTCTTTATTCATTCATTATTATCTTGGTTAACTGCAAGTTACTGTCAGTTAAATAAGATTTCAGTAATTGGAAAAACATAAAATCAATGTAATTTCATAAACACGGACCAATTAATATCATCAACAGAATAATGAAAAAATAATTAATGTTATTTGTGGGTATGGTTGTTACAAACCTTTCATAAGAATAACCATTTCAGTGCTGGGCAAGGTGTTTCCAAAACACTTGGTTTTCACCTCATAATTTTGTTGTTCTTTCTGTCTCTATAGCATAAATGTCTTCAGATTTCCGCAATGTATATGGAAGCTATTGATGCGATTTCTGCTTTGTATGCTTATATAAGAATATTTAAGAGTTGAGACGAACTGAAAGAAAAGCAACAGAAAATATAAATTAGATGAAAGGTAAAAAGAGTTCTAATTCTTTTAAAAGAAATTGTTTAATACAGGAAACTAGTTACTTTCTATGCGATATTACAAACTACTAACTTTAATAACAATCTTATTGCTTTTAATTTTGACAGAGTTCGAAACATAGTAGTAATCTTACAATTAATAAAAAGTTAAAATTAATATTTCATGGTTTATGAATCAACCTTATTGGAATACAATTGGAGAAGCATATATTTTGCAATGCAACTGCACCAGCTTTTACTGTATTCTAACTCTGTTTGGACTTAAAGATTAAAAGAAAAGGTTCTTCACTTGACTTTTACGCGAGTCTGTTCTGTTATTATTTCTATAAAAATAATATTAACCTACGTGCATTCAAATTTGAATGTGTTCACACATTTTATCAGCTTTTAAGATCTCATCAATATTATTTGTGATGGGAAAAGAAGACTTATTTTAAAATGTTTTCATCATAATTAATTGTGAACTTATGTATTCAAAGACCCAACTATAAAAGGCGAAGGCAATCGAATGTTCATAGGCGCGTCTCACTTTCCGTAAGTGCTAAGTGCCTGTAAATCCAAAACATTATGCCATAAGCTCGTATTATATCAGCAGAGTAAAGTTACTTCGCAATTCCAATGCCATTAACACTGAGAAGCTTAAACTGGTTCATAGGATCTTCAAAGCCGTAGAAAATCCGTGAAGAGTGTGAAAGAAAAGTTCTTACAATTTTAAGACAAAAATGTTCTTCGATTGGATTTGTTAATGATTTAAATTCTTTTAACGCCTTTACTGCGAGAAGAAGAACATTCCGCCTGTTATAGTTGGGACTTAATCCTTCATTATAAACACCACACTTACCATTTTGTGTTCCCACATACAAATCCAACGTTATGTCTTTTCTGGCTTACATTTTAAATGTCCGTTATATGTATTGAGATATTGAGAATGCCGCAGATCTCATAAATGGCTCTGAAATGGAAAACAAGTCTGTATTTAATAAATTGAATTATGTACTAAGGATAATGCTTGTGTAAAATTTTTAGTTCAGTGCAAAAAATTTGCAGCCGATTAATTTTCATCATTAGATGTCAAACGGTAATTTGTTTCATCATATTTTGGTTTACCAATAAAATTATACATATTACATGAGGTGCGACTTGACGCTAATGTGTGTAGATTGAGTCGAAACAACAAACAAATCATACAATTTGTGGAATTTATTACACCATGGGATGGACGATTTTTTGATACAAATTTGAATGATTTCTTTTTTTCAAAATTCAATATATTTAAGTATGCATTATTTTCGTTTTTAACATTCAATAGTCTTGTTAGTTTTTAATAAAACTCACAGTACCCAAACTCACAATGATTTCTAATATAAGAAAAAAGCATTCACGTATAATAAAGTGACAATCAGCCTTGACTTGGCGGAGCGGCTTAAGGTAACTACTACTATGAAGCTTAGAGCTATGCGATCGCGAAACTTGTATTCGCAGAAGAGCCTCCCATAGTCGATAGGTCTAAGCGGAGTAGGCTGTTACTACTAATTACCCCACAACGAAGGAGTGTTCCCACCAAGGCACTCCCATCGAGAGACGGCACAAACTCTCAAGTAGTCCACGACTGTCGATCATCTCTGAATGAGATGAGAACAGTTTAACAGTGACCTCATTTGGGTGCCGGGCCACAGACATCCCAGGAAATTGCAAAGCCGATGAGCTCGCCAAAACGGAACACTTCTGCGTAATGTTAGACAAAGACATAACATAGGAACACCACTTGCTACACGCAAATATCTTCTCAAACAATATGCTCTAGAATCAACAAATGCTAGATGGTGAAAGGGTACCACCTGCCTAGCAATAGCAACCAAACAAATATGGTTGGCATAGACCTGAAACGGTCAAAAGCCTTGATTTCTCTGAGCAGACAAAATATAAGCTCTACTTTTGGAGTCATAACAGGACACTGCCTCATAGGTAGACATGCTTTGAGGTAGGGGTCTACGCAAACGACTTCTGTAGAAGCTGCATAGACGAGGTGGAAGAGGAAACAGTCCAACACCTTCTGTGTACATGTCCGGCACTCTCCAATAGAAGAAATAACTATCTCGGTGTTCTCTTCTTCGATAATACCAGTGAACTGGCAACGATCGACACAAAATGTCTCTCTAACTTCATTAAAAGTACAAACTGGTTTGTTTAATTTCATTATTCTCCCATGTGTAACTTCTTTAGTGATACCACAATGGACCTCCTTAAGGTCTGAGTGAGTCAGTAACATCAAGACAGCCACTCCAACCTAACCTAACCATACTTCAAAATAAGTTGAGCTAAAGCGACTTTTTTTACGAAAACAAACGGTTTATAACTATATTTGATATACAAGAGTACAAAATTTACCTTTGAATGTTATCCCATGGCTGTTACGAATGAAAACAAGCGTTGACTGCCCGAAGTTATTTCCGATTCCCAACTAACCAACGGCCTCGAACATTATTGAACTGAAATTGATAGATTTTATGGTTAAGATTGTTCCTACAAACAATAAAATGCAAAAAAGAAGTTTAAAATCTGTTTTGAAACTTGCATAATATACATTTTTGTATGCATTTACTTCCTAAGGTTTTTTTCTTTTTGTATATGAGCGTTAGAATTGCCCTCCAGATTGAGAATTTAAGTTTTCAATAAAACATTGAAGTTTCCAATAATAGCACAACGCTGAAAGCGAAATGTCTACACAAACACAAAAATACATTTGACACCACATTGTATCGTTTCTTTAAACGATTTCGAATCTTACACAAAAAACCAATGAAAGAGGGCAATTCTTTTCATAAAGTATTGGTAAATAAGAAGAAAAACTTTATGCTACAGATTTGAAACTTCTTTTTATTTGTCATTTCCTTTAGAACTAAATACATTAAAACGTATATTGATGATTAACAGTATGTTGCAGCGGAATCTGCTTCGGTGAAAATTAAATTTTCAAATGAGAAAGTCCCAGATATGTCAAAGAGAAAATTTGTTTTTAAATCATTTCTAGATGATTGAATTGATGGTAAGCATGTTTTCTTCAGTTTAGAGTATTCTGTTTGACAAAGCGCTTATAAATACAGGGAGAATTTATATACACCTATACACCTGTAACATTCAGCCTTATTGTGGGTTTCACGTGAACAGCATTCCACCCGAAAAAAATCCCTTATTGTGAGTTCCGTGTGAAAAAACACCATGTTCGAAAGATTTCCCTTATTGCGAGCACTCAGCTCAGTAGGAATAAATGTCATTCAGGGCTCAAATTTTCACTTTTATTTAGAAGGCAAACAGAAGAATAAGAAAAAGTGTTGATAAAAAACCTAACGATTAGAGATAAGAAACAGTGCCATTTATAATCGTTTGATCTTAAAGTGAGTGCGCCGTTTTGATACCATACCTCATGAGATTCTAAAAAGATTTGGATGGGTTAGGAAAGATGTATATTTCGCACGTACAATCCTATACATATTGTAGCATTAATCTCCCTACACTTCGGCCTATTGTCTCATAGAGCCATCTAGTTTAGGAGAGAAAAGGGGGGGACTCTAAAGCGTTATTGAGGTATTAGATCAAGTATTTGATCTTAAATTCTGAGAGTTCTTCAATACCGTTGAAGAATTCTTTACCTAAGTGTAGTGCTCTTCTCCTAGCCAAAGCCGGGCAGTGGTAGAGAAAGTGTGGGACCATTTCCTTTTCATTCTGGTCCTCGCAGCTACGGCAGAAGGAGTTATGTGGTATACCCAATTTTGCTGCATGCTCCCCTATGAAAACCATTCCCTGTGCAGGTAGCAACAATCCTGGCTATGTCATGCCTTGGTTTGGAAATTAAATTGATTGATTTTGATTCCACCTATGATTTGCTTCTAATGTGTATTTGGTCAGGATATAGCCATTCACAACTCAAAGAGGAGCATATACTCTCACTGCCAGTGAGTTGTGAAGGGCTAATCCTTGCCTAGCTAGCTTATCTGCCTTCTGATTTCCCTCATAGCCCCTATGGTCCGGTATCCAAGTTAGAAAGACGCTCATATCAAGTTCCTTGAGGGCCTCTCTGCATTGCTGGACCAGTTTAGAGGATGATAAAGCTGAATCAATGGCTTTAATAGCTGCCTAACTGTCTGTTAGTATAGCTAACAAGCTTCCCTTATCGCCTGGAATACACTGGCAAAATCAGGAAGTCTATAGGATTTTGAAATCTTAAGAGATTCACAAAAGACACCTGTTTCTGCACCGCATTCCATCTGTGAACCATCCGTGAAGATAGTTGTGTCGAAGTCTTCCGTCACATCGCCCTCCTCCCAGTCGATTCTTGACGGGAACAAGACTTTGAGGTGTTAAGGGTAGGGATGCAGTAATCGGTGATTGTAGAAAGGACGTCTGATTGAATGCCCGTAGGATCTGGTCTTCAGGCAGCCTATTTCTTTTATTCTCGAGATACTGCAGGGCACCTGATTTTTAACAAAGAGGGCAGGACCTGATTGCCCCTGATATCCCTACGCAAGCATATCTCTTTACCTTTGTAACAACCGCTGTGTACGTCCACTTGATCAATTGGAGGTCCCACTTTTTAACGAAGGTTTTGTTGCAGGCGTAGAAGTCCACGCACTCCTTTCTCACCCCTCCTTCGATGTTGAGCTTCCAGGTTAATTTGGTGTCTAGTATTACACCCAGATATTTGGCTTCGGAAGACAGTGTTAATGATTGACCGTTTAACCGAGGTAGTGTGAAGCGTGGTACTTTGATTTTGGGGGTGAAAAGCATCAACTCGGTTTATTTTGTTGTTAACACCTAGTCCCCAGCTCGCAGCCCAGGTGCTTACTTCTCGGTTTGATTTTTCGAGTGTAATACTTTCCATTGTCTGAACACTACACTAAAAAAAAAACATTAATTCCTAACGAATTTCATTCTTTCAACACTAATTTTCGTTATTCGTCAACTCCCAAAGTGTGTTATTACACTCAGACGTTTTAAGGAAGACGCAAATAAGTGCGAAAGAGAAAGTAGGTGAAATAGAAATACTTTAAAAAATCTCAACCCCCACAATTGTGGGTTCAAGATTTTCGGACGTTTTTTGACGTTTGTTTTTCTCGTCTTTCTTTGTTTCTTGGAGTTGCTTTATTTCAATTTCAAGTGTGCTTCAGTAAATAAGGAATATGCCGCCGGAAAATTTCAAATGGAATAGAGAGCTTATTATCTTATATTATTTTATAATTTTCACTCTTTGACTTTGTGTATGAGAACAAAACAATGAAAGAGAAGTGTCAAAAACAGTCAACCGAAAAACATCCGAGTGTAATAATGCGAGATTGACGGAATGAGTGTTCAAAAGAAAATCTACGAAACACGCAGCATGAAAAAAGTCTGGGTGTAATAACACACAAATAGAAACAAGAAATATCAATCAAAATCAAAATTAATTTGATTTGAACTGACATGGACGTTGACGTTTTCAATACAGTGACAACACACTGAGCAAACATTTCCTGTATGTTTAATTTTTTGTTTTTGAAAGCAAATGATATCTTACAAATTTTTTGTCAATTTGACAGGGAAATATGAATAGGATATTTTCATTCCCTGAAAACTGGTGCTTTCTACATTCTATCACTGTTTGTTTTATTCGAACTGTCTGTCCTTTTCGAAGTGGAATTATTCTATTCGGGCGAAACTCACAATAGCTTTTTTGAATTCTGGGCGAACGAAAATATTCCGGGGGAATGATTTTCCGGCCGGAACTCACAATAGGGCTGATTATGTTAATTTGTTTTTTTATCAGTAGAAAACAGTTAGCACGGAACTTGAGCTTTTTTTTAAATGGTGCACTAATAAAATCGATCAATGTTCTCACAATGTATACAAAAGTTTGGATCGAAATATTTCCATACCTCCCAAATTAGTTTTCATGTACAGGTGAAATTAATTTTCAGAGATATTGTGATCAAGTTTAAAAAACAAGTGATGAAACGCAACAAAGAGTTTCATTTAACTTTAGAAGTGTATAATCAGACAATATACTAATTAATTTTATAAATATATTCCAAGACACATACAAATTGTGTTTTCCAACTATTATCCTAATGATGGACATATCTGGGGTGGGAGTAAAAATGTCACCAGACAATGTTTTGAAATAGAGAAGTGTAAAATAACAATCAGCAGTTTTAATTATTATTTATTTTTTTTTTTACAAAAAACAGATGGTATATTATATAACCAATTAACCTTAAAAATAAATAATTTAATTCTTACCTCAAGCTTTAGAAATTGTCATATTTCGTCTTTTATAACAAATAAGTTCAATGCATGTATTTTTTAATATTTTCAATTCTCTCCTCTGAAGTAATAATTGATAAACAGCAAAAGTTATGACAAACTTAATTCATGTAATGAAGCTTTCCGAAATAAAGACGTTGAACAGCCTGATTCTCCCCCTTGTGAGGAATCACTAATCATAAGCCCTTGTGACTATTTCTTGTGAGGATTGTTGTGATTCGATAACATTTGTCGGATTCTCCCATAATCCTCACAAGAAAAGTCACAACGAAACTCACCACAGCCATATTCATTGGTCATTGGTTCATTGGTCTCTCTCATGGTTTTCGTAAAAGCCATCTTCGCTGCAATCTCATCAATTTTATAAGTTTGTTTTAAATGATGTGCTGTTGTAAGATATTTACTTTTCATTTACGGAGGAAACTTCGTCAATAATATGCGATATTATCATTTCGACATCCATTCTTTTCATTACTCAAAAATCAAAATGTCAAATCTCAAGTAATTTGCTAGTTATGACCTGCTCTGAAGGAGATCACAATTTCGATTGTTTTTGTGACTCACAAGTTGTGACTTTGGGGGAGAATACGAAAAAGTCACAACATCAATTTCACCTCTTCTTATGACCATAAGTTATCAGTGATGATGGGGAGAATCGGGCTGTAAGTGTTTCGTGTAAAAGTTTGCATGAACTTTCGAGAAAAATACGGCTCTGTGGATTTAAATAAGAGTGCAGTACCTAGTGATGTTACAAGGGTTTTAAGTTTTTATCTTAGGCTTTGGTTATGTCGAGCAATCTGTTTTCTTTGTTATTATCGGAATCAGCACTTAACATTTTTGTGATGTTATTTTCTTCACAAAAATTCAAAAGATAGTATTTATTCATAATTGAACTATAAATCAGTTTTTCATAACAAAAAAAAAATATTATGTTGACAGGGGCGAACGCAGAAAAAAATCGGGTGGCAGGGTGGTTGTTCTCTCTCGTATTATTATAAGTATTTTTTTTATGGTATGTAAGATCAAAAACTTAATTTTTGTTTGATTGAGTAAGTTTAAATGAATGTTCAAATTAAATTTTTTTTTTCCCTGAACGAAAACCAAAGCGTGATCATTAAATTGCAAAAAAAGGCTAAATTTCGTGGTTTTGAATTTAATGACGTAACTTTCTAAACTTTTTTTTTAATCGTTAAGATTAAGTTTTAACAAAATATGCCGTTTGAACAAATTTGGTAAAAAAAAAAAAAAAGAAATGTACATAGTCTGCAGTTCAACAAGCTAGGAATTCTTAGAATTTCTTTAGGTAAAATGAACTTGCTTTTGTTTCACAAATAATCTCAAAAAGATACATAAATATTCAGTTATATACATTTTCAGTTTGGAATTATGTACATTCAATTTTTTTTTTTAATCGGTAAGTATCATCTGAATTTAAAACTCCTCCCTTAAAGTTAGGGAAGTGATGCCATCGCAAATGAAACATAAAACAGGATACAAGGCAAAATAATATTAAGTTGCTTCATTTTGTTTCAAGTATTATAAAACAATATCGCTTGAAATGCATGAAATGGTTTGTGTAATGATGTAGCCGAATGGAATTCTGCACCTTTTACAAAAAAAAAAAAAAAAATCTAATAAAAAAAACACTTTTATGATTTAAGATATGGTTTAAGCCCAAACACAAAGCGTTTTTGTGTTTAGTGCTAACTCCGTTTCGATACAATCACACCACATAGGTCCTGTAGCGAAATTCGAGCTCACTAGGATACGGAAAAAATTATAATCATAAGTCCCGACTGAAAATCAAAAGAGACATTGCAATACAATCAATTCTCAGGCTTTCGGAATCAGTTGACTAATTCAAAACAAATTAAATTCTACGAAGTGTATACAAAGTGGTTCGAGTTTATTTTTATAAAGATAAATTCAGTCAACATTTACTCCCACCATCATAATTGACCTGATGTTCAGCAACATCTAAAAAAAAAATAACTCAAAAAAACGAGTGAATTGGATGCCAGTTTAAATTTCAAGAAAACAATTTGAAATACAGCGTCTCTATGTAATGCCCAAAAAAGGGGTGCTTTAAACTTTCCTCTTTCTAAAAAAAAATGTTTGAATCTTCCAGAAAAAGTACTATATGTAATGGACATTTGGTGAATTTTTACCCATTAAAACCAAAAATCAATTTTTTCCACATAAATTTTGGATTAAAATCTTAAATTTTGTATGGTGTTAATTTTGAATCAATTGATTAAAGGTTGAATTGTTATGTCACTTGAATAGAATTCAAGTACCAACGACCAAAAAACAAAAATGTATTGTAGAAAAAAACTATCAAACTTTCTACCGATCGGGCTCGTGATATCAATGTCCACGAACTCCGACTTTCGACAAATACATAATTTTATTACGACGGGATCTATGATATTTATTTCGTGTTGTAGTACGAATCTATTAAGTCGCGGTCGTGGCCAGTGATAAGTGAATAGGTTGGAATTGCACTTTGCTGACATTAATTATTAGAAATTCAAAGTCAAAGTCAAGTTAAAATGAATCTTCATACAAACAAAGAAGAAAAATGTAGTGAGCCACATTCATATCAAAAGTTGAAGACATTACACTTTGCTAAAGCAATATGACAGATTAAAAATTGGCTTGAGGTTGTTCGCAATTACTATGCCTCAAAATTTTAAACGAAACTCGAAGACGCTAACACCAAAGCAGCTTTGTGTATAATAAAAAGTGAATTTTATAGAAATACAAGAGGGCGATAAGATTCTTCTATTTGTAATATTTAGGCGAAGAAATGTAAATAAAACAAGTTTTTGTTATACACCAAACGATGAAAAAACGAATGTATCCTAAATTGTTTCTTTTTTTTTTGTCGCTTAACACAACAAATATGGTCCAGGATAAATTTTAAAACAATTTCCTTAATTTAATCAATATACTTAATTTAAAAACAGTAACGTTGTTAAAGAACGTTATACAAAATAAGAAAGACAAAAAAAAAAAAGAAAAAAAGATCTATGCACATAAAAATGAAACAAAAAAATATGTGTAACTATTTGTTTGGTAGATTAGGTTATTGATTATTAAATTTTGTTTTAAATACTTATATTGTTGATAATAATTTTTTTTCTTTTTGGGTTCTAATGTATGCTACCCCCAATGTTCGAAACGTCAAACAACATCGACAACATCATGTTCGAAGATTAAAACGTCATCGATGTGTTTGACTCAGTGCTGGGGATCGTGGGCAAAATCCCTTTTTGTGGGAATTTCGCCCAAAAAGGAAAAAGGGAAAACCACTGGGGGTTGGTGGGAAGTTCTTCGCCGTCAACCAGAAAAGTGAAATGTGCACCAAGTTAGGGTGCGAGAGTAAAAAGTGTGAACACATGGGAACATCCACAGGCAGTTGCTACTGCAAGGTGGTTGGTTAAACCCATCCGACATTATGATGACCAAAAATGTTGCCAATAAAAAGACATAAAAAGGCAGAATCAGTTGGCAGGCGCACAGAAGCGGGATTTGTGGTGAGAGAGTTTGCAAACTAAAAGTCTGTCACAGGAAAAAAAAAATCATAGAAAATGGATGGGTCACAAGTGAGCTATCATTAATATCGATTACCTGTCGCCGAGTCCATGTCTCTAAATAGAGAACAATTTAGAATATATGTGACATAGGAAGGACTGGCAGAGTGCAGAGGAAAACGAAAGCAAAAATGGCGAGGCGCCGGCTGTGTTGGAGAAATAAGAAATCGATAAAACAAAAGCAATTTTTACTTGCCATGTTTTACAACTACAGCTGTTTGAGGGATAATAAAAGGGAAAAAATGAAATGATGAGTGGGGGAAAAGGAATTTGTGGGAATCTGGTAAGAGGGAGTTAGGGAAGAAAATGCCCCGCCCAGCACTGACTTTTGTGTGACATAGGAGGGGCCTGGCGTTATCGTGCTTTTGTTCGGAAAGAGACATAACTCGTGTCCTATGCTTTGCTTTGGTAATGGCAAAGAACCAAGGTTAAAAGAAAAACTTATGCGTATTATGATGGAAATTGTATAAACACGAAAAAAAAATAGATCTTTAATAGATGTTAGTTGTGGTTGTATTTGATGTTGACAAAAAATAGAAATGGAATAGATATTAGGATATTGTTGCAAAAAATCATAAGCAAAGGAACACTTAGCAAGCAATTGGACTCTCAGCAAGATGAAGGTGCTGGTTTTTCAAGAATCATTGATGTTAGGGTTAATTTAACAAACAAAGCTCACACAAAGCGCAGCAAAGAAAGAATGTATAAATAAAACGAGAGTTTAAATTTTTATAAGAATGGGAGTGGAGGTTTACTGGCGTGGGGCAAGGGTAGAATTGCATTGTTGACAAAACAACGAATAAAATTTGGCTTCAAAGGTATACTCGGTATTTTGGTATGTTCAGTTTGTCGGTTGGGTGATGATAAAAAAGAAAGAAAAAGACCAACCATAAAATGTCTAGGGGAAATGTGGTCTTAATAGGAACACCATGCGTAAGAACTTGAAATGAAAATGTTAACGGGTCCAAAACTCGGCAGCACTTGGGAGTGCAAAGGACGCACTCGTTAGTGGCAGCACACACTCAGATGAAACGCGGATAAAAGACGCCAATTTATAGTGTCCAACCTCATGTTGGAGGATATGTCGAAATCAAGTAGAGAATATAGTATTAAGGCGGAAAATAAATTGTAACATACACGATCACGATGAGTTTGTTCAATGAAAAAATGGCAGTTTAAACGGCTTAGTGGGAGAAGTTTTTTTAGAGGAAAAGACAGCCGAACTCCACACAAAAAAAATGATTTGCTCCCACAAGAACAAACGATATAATGTGAACAGGGCGATCCCCGAATATGGTACATAGTCAAAGATGGCGCCTGGGCAGTTGGCTATACGAGTGTGCCATTATGTGAAGTGATCAGGCAGTTCTAGTTTCATGAGTTTGCGTGATGAGATCGACCCACCATTACAAATCTGCCTGGCAATTCGTGTAAAATATGTGGGTCCATAAAGCTCTTGAGCTGTTTAAAACCTAAATGAAAATATGTAACGCTATGAAACGCACACATCTACCGATGACACTTATCAAACCACAATAATGCTATAAACGATACTCTTTAAATGGCGAGAGGAGATGATGCGAGCAATAAGCCAGCCGTGCCTCAAATGAGAAGTGAAACTTTTCTACCGAAAGTCAAACGACACACAAGACTCAACAACCAAAATTTAATTGGTAAACAGCGGCGACTTAGCCGAGCAGCTTCTCAATTGACACAACCTGTTGGCTGTTATGCGCTCCTCGGACGACGAGAAAAAATTAATCGCAATACCTGTATACGTCGTATGGTCCGTATCCGGGCAAACGTGCCGATCGTGTAAATAGTTACAGTTCGATTAAATAGTTACGATCTGTGAAATAGTTACGATCGTAACATTTAATTTTGTGCAAGGTATCCTGGGGTAATAGAAAAGAGTGGACGGTGGTAAGGGGCCGCCATGATGAAGCTGTCCGGAACAATCGGAAACGCAGAGAAACATCAGTAAACAGCTATGCAGCATATAGCGTAGGTTGGAATTGTTGGCTTATCAGCCATTGGTATGGGTGACGAAAATAGGGTAAGATAATATAATGAAATGCCCGATAACGGTTCGATGTACCAGGAAAAAGGAGGATGGAAACGGTGTCTGTGGCAAAAATGAACGAACAGAACCAAGATTCGATGACGTGTATGATGAGTCACTGACTTATGGTATGCCAAAACCGCGAATAGCGAGATGCTTTCCTTGGACAGTTAAGGAGCGATCCTAGGAATGCTTTATGCGGGGGGGGGAACGCGAAAACGCTGAGAGATCCACGAAAAGAGTTCTAGGACTCAAATCAATCGTTTGCATATTCTCAGAATTGGTTTTTTACAAAACGAAAAATAAAAAATAAATAGGAAAATTGCAAAAATGATTTTGACTGTACGTTAGGGTGCTCCTTAAAATTCAATGTTTGAAAATCTAGCTGGGCACTCTTTTATTTTGTTCTTTATGACTTAAAACATTATTGGGTAAAATTTTGAAATTTTTGAAAAAGTTTTAGGGGTCGCTACCACAGTACAAAGTTTTGGAAATTTATCAAATTTTTCTTGATCTGAAAATTATTCAATTAAATCACAGATAGCCAGGAATATTTGAAAAGTTTAAAATCAAATTACAGATTGCCATGAATATTTGAATTTATAAAAATTAAATGGTTTTCAATTATTGTGTTTGTGCTTTCTTTGCTGTGAGTATCTTGTGTAGAAGAGTTAAGACGTTGATATTCAATATTTATTGTGAAAGATTTTTGTTTTTAATTTCACCTGTAAGTAAGAATAAGATGACTAGAACGTGTTATATTTACTACTTGTTTAGTTTCTTTGAACCCAATTTGTTTGTTTTTTTTTTGTTTAGCCATGGCATCGACAAGTACTTCTCTTGTTACAAGAAATAAGACCAATGTATGGCTAATCGGCCAAACATCATCAACTTTCAGTTTGACCAAATTACCTTCCAGAAAAGAAGTCCTTTCATATTTTTTTCATTGCAAAGACGACTTAAAACTTAACATAAGAGATTCTTGCCATTCTACTGCGAATGAAATTTTATCCATTTGGGAAAAATGTAGAATACCTACTAAACTAAAAAAGCATGTCGTAGCCAAAATAGAAACCCTTTTCAGAGAGTGGCAGAAACTAAAAAAAAATAAGGAAAACAAGGCAAAACGGTCAGAGTCTATAAAACTTAAGGAAAATGTGTGGCAAAAAAGTCTGGAACATCTTTTTGATATTGCACATGCCAAAGCTCTTGATAATATTTCCATTGAAGAGGACAGACAATTTTTAATTTTTCAACGCAAGAATGGTCGGCCAGGTAAGATTGGAAACATAGATAAAAAACTTACAAGGAAAGAAGAAGAAGCTGCGAAGAAAAAACAAAGATTGGAGGATTTGAGAAAACGCGAAGATGCTATCATTAATTCCCAAGTCGTGTCAAAGCAACCCTTAATAGCTTCCGACGTATACCTTACTGACGATGAAAGTGTGAGTGTTTCAGAAGATGAAACCTCATACAGTCAAACCCTTTCAAATCCGGAACCACCACGTGCAAGAAGAGGGCGGACCAAACTTTTGAACGACGATTTGGCAGTTTCTTTGGACGTTGCAAAATTAAGTAATCGGAAAGCAACTGCAGTTCTCACAACAACATTAAAGTCCCTAGGATGTAATCCTTCTGAATATAATGTGAATTCATCTTCAATTCGTCGTCAACGGATAAAAACTCGACAAAAGATTTCGGAAAATCTCAAAAAAGAGTTTAATTCAAGTGTTCCACTCACCATTCACTGGGATGGAAAAATTATTGAAGATATTATTGGCCATGAAAATGTAGATCGACTTCCAATTTTGGTCTCCGGACAAAGTGTTGAACAGCTCCTTGCCGTTCCAAAACTGCATACTGGAACAGGTGCGGCACAAGCAACAGCAGTTTTTGAAGCCATTAGCTCATGGGGCCTCCTCGGAAAAATAAAATGCATGAGTTTCGATACAACATCGGTCAATACTGGTCCAAGAAACGGAACTTGTATTCTTTTGGAACAAAAAATGGATATGGAAATGCTTTGGCTCGCCTGTCGTCATCACATAATGGAAATAATGTTGGAGGCTGTTGTTGTTGCGTCAATTGGTTGCTCATCTGGACCAGACATTTTAATTTTTAAACGATTTAAAAATGCTTGGACAAATATTCAAAAAACGAATTATCAAATTGCCAACATTGAAGATATCAATAAATGTGAACAAATAAGATCTCCTTCGGATATCATCACTTTCGCCCAAACCCAAATCAACGAGTTCCAGGCTAGAGAGGATTATTTTGAACTTTTGAATCTTACCATAATCTTTCTAGGAGGTGTTCCTGAAAAAGGAATTTTTTTCCGAGCGCCTGCTGGACTTCACCGAGCTCGCTGGATGGCAAAAGCTATTTATTCTCTTAAAATATACTTATTCAGAGGACAGTTTTAAATTAACAAAGAGGGAAGAGAATGGAATTTTAGAGATTTGCCTTTTCACAGTTGCCGTTTACGTTAAATACTGGTTTGAGTCACAGTCAGCATGTTACGCTCCCCGAAACGATCTTCAACTTTTAAAAGATTTAAAAAGGTATGAAATATTGAATGTATCGTTAGCGAAAACAGCGATGAAGAAATTTCTTGGTCATTTATGGTACCTTTCGGAGGAACTTGTTGCGTTTGCCTTTTTTGATGAAAATGTTTGCACGGAAACCAAACGCAAAATGATAAATGCTTTGAAGCTCGAAGGAGTTGAGTTTCCACCCAAAAGGATTACCATTGATCCCGAAGTTATTTTAACAAAGAGCTTAGAAGATTTTGTTTCTGCCAATACTCTGCGGTTTTTCCGGAGTATGGGAGTTTCGTATGATTTTTTGAATATCGAAGTAAACAAATGGGAAGAAGACGAATCATTTGTAAACTTTCGGAATATTGTTCGGTCAATGAAGGTGGTAAATGATACTGCTGAGCGTGGGGTTGCTTTGATGGAAGAATTCAACAAGCTGCATACGAAAGATGAAGAGCAATTGCAGTATTTATTGTTGCTAGTAAAAAATTACAGGCAAAAATACCCAAACTCTAAGAAAAGTACACTTCTTAAATAAGATATTGTAAATAATAATTAACTTTAACACTCTATCAATATAAATTTTTCATTATTTCATCTAAAATAAAACAATAAAAATTATATTTTCGAAATTGCCCTTTCTACATTTCACTTTTATCTTAAGTTGATGGTAGCGACCCCTAAAACTAAATTTTAAAATTCCAAAAATTTACCAGAAAATGATCTAATGGTGTAGAACATAATGACAGGGTGCCCCATAAAAAAATTAAAAAAAATTAAATTTACACCATATAAGGAGCACCCTACTGTACGTATTAGGTTGAAAATTCGTTGGTTACTCTAGGAAAAATGCATGTCCTTGGAATTGGGAAATATATGTCTTAAAATAATTTTGGAGCTTACCTGAAGGCGCTAAATTATGGTAAAACGAGGTTAGCTAAAGATAAGTACAAACAACAAAATTAATGTATGCATGTTTGATTTGGTTTTTTACGAGTATTAAATTTTTGATTGAAGGGATAGCTAAGTCCGAGCTCATGGTCCCTGGTGTAAACAAATTTTGGGAAAATCATACTGGAAAGTGGACAAATGGTAACAATCAAATGGTGGTCGAAAATTATACTTTGCATTGGATTCTAGGTGCAATTTTCCGAAAATTAGCTAACGAACGAAACAAATATATTATAGTGAAAAATTCGAAAACTCCATTTAAACGTCTCAGGGTCCATAATGAACAACGTGGCCAATATAGCTTTCGTGAATTCTTTCTTGATGAGCTTCGGGATAGGGTATTCGAACGTGAAACGGTGTAATGTTTGTTTTTGGGTTAGGAGGAAATTCTTTTAGGTTTAAGCAACGGCCATAGTGTATGACGAGTGAAATTTAAATAAGATATACATTTTTTGTTTTTCACGTAGTGTTATACACGCATATGCGTTCGTTGATATCCCACACTGGAGAAAATTATTGGACAAATCCAACACAGGATTCGATTTAAGTCGAAGAGATTTAATAATAGTCAATTGACTTATTAAATAAAAACCAAACTCGCTTAAGTTAAATGACTTTTTACCTTATTTTCTTGATCTAAAGCCAGTTTAACAAGTTACTGCAGTTAAACTTGACATTTTTTTGTCGATTTAAATCATTTTAGTTCGACTCACTCCTTTTTGTTGTGTTTCGTCATCGTTTTTTTTGAGGGATCGTTTAGGTAGTGGCGTAAATGAGTTTTAAATATTTTGTACAAAATCGATCAAGCCGCTTATGAGATAGGGCAAGGGTAGCGAGTAGTGGGGTGACGGGTTGGGGGAGTGGGTAGCGGGGTAGCGGTTAGCGTGTAGAAGTATCGGATAACGGGTAGTTGGGTAACAGGGTATGGGGGTGGCAGAAAGCAGCTAGCGAGCAGCGTGTAGGAGGTAGAGGGTAGTAGGGTAGTGAATGGAGTTAAGCGGGTAGTGTGGTAGCTTTTCAAATTCTCTTGAGAAATCAAGATTTTTTCGGGAGATAATAAAAAAAATGTGCCCCCGGAAAAAAATACTGGCGATACCTACTTTCTTCCATCGATTTTTTTAGGGGGAAAATCCGAGGAAGAACTTATTCGTGATGAAGCTGATTTTTTGATAGTAATTTTATAATTTGTAAGTGTTGTTGAACGCTTATCCGTCTATGGTGATGGAACAGACTTATTAAATGACAGCAAATATGAAAGATGTAGCTCGAACAATTTTTGGAGAACATCTACGAATAGAAGAGTGAAATTCTTCTAATGAATTAAAGCATGTATAAGGCGTGTTTTTTCTACTACTCATTTTATCAACTCACTTTAAAAATAGAAAAAACGGTTATACTCACTTTATACACATTTTAAAATATTTTATTTAAACTGTCATTGAAGAAATCCAATTTGATAATATTTCCTCAAACAATTCTAAAACAAAAGCTTAATAAATACTTTTTTCGTTTGACATTAAATTTCTTTATTTGTTTCGAGCGCTGCCTGGATTTCAATATTAATATTTTATTTTCAGTATTCGTTTACTGAAAAAATATTACACATTTCGTTTGTTTTTGTGTTTCGATGAAAATAAAAAATGGAGTAGCTACTAAGTAATAGAAAAAACTACGCCTATAGCTTCACGATTGATTGCTTTAAAATTTAATGTACATATTTGTTATTAATTGTGTTCAACTAAGAGTAAATATAGAAAGAAGCAATTCGAATTCCATTTTATATGTGCTCCACAATACATGAAAACGATCTCGTTCAGTCTGTAGCAAAAACAATAAAAATAATCCCTACATCCGTAAGTTCTCTCACATAAAACTGTTTCCTGTGAAAATTTAAATTCATCATTGAATTATTATAGATACTTACCTACAATCGTAAGCGAAATACGATTATTATTTTTCCAGTTGCAAAGATAATATTTCTTGTACGTTGACATCTGGCCTTTAAGAGCCAAGGCGCAATTTTCTGTATTTGAGAACTCCTGATTGTACAGTGCAGTTCAACGTAGTGTTATAAAATCTATTTATTCTATTCACTCATAGTGGAACAGAAAAGATTTATGAGGAAAATATTTTTAAAAAATATATATATAAACAAAAGTAATGGAAGTTAACGTTTTATAAATAATTGGAAACATAAACAGAGTTTTATCATCGTATTTCTAATCCTGTACAAGCATGACACTGTAATTTGTTAACGACATGTATAGTGTCCGACCGAAGGTCGATTTTCTGCCCAAGCCGAAGCCGAATGTTAGGCTAAAAAAAAGCCGAAGGTTGAATGAAGTGAAGAATTCTCATTTCGAATAAGAAAAAATTGTTTTATCTTATAATATTTTATTAAAATAAAATTTCTTTGTTCAAAAAGTATAATACAAATCACTAATAAAAACATAAATAAATAATTCATTTTAGGTACTTAATAAAGAAACATTAGTTCAGTAAATTAATAGTCAAAATCAGTCTAATGTTTTACGCTAAGAACAAAAGTTTGTCAACATTTTCACCACTCAAATTTGATCTCCTGTCCGCATATATCTGCCCAGCAGCACTGAACAGTTGTTCAATGGGCACCAACCACTAGAGTTGGAGCAGACAAAAATTTTACAGCTACGGTCCTAAGATAATGAAGCTTATTTGTTTAACAATTTCAAAAATTGAATTTTTTCAAGCCGAAGATTTGGCCGAGTGTTGTTTTTGGCCGAATTCGACCGAAGCCGAAGGTTCGGTCGGACACTAGCACATTTACATTGTCGTGTTCGAAGTAACCCTTGGCGGTGGTTGGTTGCTTGGGCTATGTTTCGGCGGCGGTACAAACATAAAATCCAAAAATGCAAATACAATGAGGTAAGAATTGCATTATATTGTTATTAGTTAGCCTAAAACAGCGGATTCGTTTAGGTTGATAGCGAAGATCTTTGTTGGACATGTTGAGATTATGTATACATATAACATTCGAACATTGTTTCACGGAATTTTTTTCTAGTTCTATCCATTATTTCTGAAAGTTCAAAGACAAAAAACAATGTTTTGCCAGAAGCACAAGCGAACAAAGTTAAAACAAAAAGAACGTCGTTTTAATTGGAAATCGGATATAGGGTCATTCATTTCGTGGTGTGAAGCTGGCATTTGATACGTGTCAAACTTAACTTGCAAATAATATTAGTTGAATGTTTGCCATTTACGACAATGGATCGCTAACAATTGAACGGGTGACAATAAGCACCGATTTCCCGAACAACATTTTCTTTAGCGATGAGGCGCATTTCACACTCGTTAGATATGTAAATAAACAAAATTGTCCTATAATCCAAGAATCCACAAGTGATCGAAGACGTGCCATTGCTTCCAGAAAACTGACTGTTTAGTGTATTCTATGATCGAAAGGTGTCATGCGAACAGTCCCTGAACTCAAGGTCGATATACCGCTCGATATATCCGAATATGTGGTTAAAAATTACCTCAAAGAATCGCATGCAGCGAAAATTATCGAATGTATAACATTGTTTTTTACACTTAATGGCAAAGTCCCTTTATATTAAAATAAAATTTTCATTGAAATTATTTTTGTGCTTTATTTAGCTTTGCTCTCGAAGCCGAAAATTGAATGACCCTGTAAAATAATACGATTATAAAACAATTTTTTTTATAAAGTACTAAGGGACAATTTATTGACACTCAATTAAATTTACATTAAAACGCTGTTAGTTAAAACCTCTTTTAAATATTACCTCCATTAAGATTCCTCAATTAGAATGTTCCTTTTATTCACTCTCCTTTTGTTAAATACTCTGTTTTAAATGGCAACTTTAAATTTGAAAGTCTTTAAAAAAAAAAATCCCAGGGATTTTTACGTCTTTTGAAAAATAACGTAAATTAAACAGTCAAAAACAAAATGTTTGACAGATTCAAAATTTATGATGATGAAAAAGCGAGCCCGTACTTCGAATTTTACAGAAGCAGAGGAAGATATTCTCTTTCAATGTATTCTGCGACATGCATCAGTTATAGAAAATAAAAAAACTGATGCATGCACTGGGAACCTACGTTTCATCACTCCAAATGTGCGCTCTATGACGTTTCGTGTACGAATCTGGCTTTCATTATAAGTACAAATTTTTCAAATTGTTATCCGGGTTGACGAAAGGAGTCGCCAAAAAACGTGTGTTTCGAAAGCCCGTGTGATTATAAAATTGCCAAAATCACCTCTTTCTAATTTTATTTTGAGTTGCGAGTTGTTGAAAAGTGTTTGGTCGTGGGATGCACCAGGCCAGCCAGCGACTATATTAATATTTTCATATTGGCCGAACACAATGCTTGCACGTTAAAAGAATAAAAGCATTTTCTATTCCGATAATTTTCTGCACCCGCACCACCATAAGATTGAATTTTTACGTGTGTGCAGTCAATTACTCCGCTAGTTCGCGGAAATCGGCCAAACTTATAGAATTGCTCGCTAGCTGCAGTCATTTCAGATATAGTTTGGGGCATATAATATATGAATCTTGATCGATTCCATGCAATGGCCCACTAATATAACGTGACTTTATAATTATATAATTTTAAAAAATAACAGCTTTAGTCAGGACTATTTCATTTTATTAACACTTGTCTACTTTTTTCAAGCGAGTATTCCAAATCGATTCGAATAATTTTTAGTACTTTTACCACAGTCGGTTTGGATAAACGAAATTGTACGAGAAAATCTTGGTCATCCCACTTTTCCATATCTATGCTGTCTGCCATTCAATATTGTCTTCATTCAGGTTGAAGCAAATTATACTAGTTCTCATCACTTAAATCCAACAAATATTCCAAACTATTATCCATATTATAATTTCGAACAATTAATAAGTTTGAAATGAAAACTGTAATTTTTCTCTAATGGAGAAAATGTAAAAGCTCCATTAGTTCTAAATATCCCTCTTAAAAATCCGAATTTGGCATTTTAACTAAAAACTCTTTTTAAATCTAATGTCCCATTAGTTAATGAAAGCAAGTGTCAAAAAAATCGTTAAAAGAGACTCAATAAAACATTTATGCGTTTAATTTAAAATTTCCCTTTTTTAATGTCGATTTTAAAGTTAATGGTGTCAATAAATTGGCTCTAAATCCCAAAAAAACCCACTTCAGTAAATGAATAGACAAATATTTTTTTTTTATTCTGTAATTTGATCTTACTTTTGTAGCCTGCCAAAAATTTACACCAAACTGGAATTTATTTGCTAAGTAAAATCTTTATCACACATCCGATACCAAAATTGAAGAGGACACGGACTCAATCTACTCTTAAGCTTTTTGTCGACCTTATAGGAATTATAAATGACCCGACGACGATATGTCCGCGAACAAAATAGACTTGTCTATATGGAACATATTTACCATTGTCCTCCTTTAATGAAATCAATTTGTTAATTCCCCATATAGCGTAACGGGTACAATGGTTGGCACCCCTAAGCATTTTTTCACTTTAAATTGCGAATTACTCTCGCATTTAAAGAGTGAGTTATATGTTTTGTATGTCAAATTAAAGCTTAAGGAATTTCTAACTTGAATTTTATCATAAAAAAATGTTATATAAACAAAGAATCTTATAAAAACTTCAAAATAGGAAAACACTACGAAAAGGCACAATCATTGGCACCAAGGTACAATTGTTGGCACCCAAGGGTACAATTGTTGGCACCCTTAAAAATGAAAGAAATACCATTGTTTTTCATGAAAACTAGCTATTTTGATCGAAATTTAGTTTTAAAACAACTGTTTATTATAACAAAAACTTCATTTAGCGTAAATAAAAAAAAATTAAAATTATATTTTATTAACAAATCTCTAACATACATTTTAAATTTTTTAAAGTTTTTTTATAAATTGCTTCATAATTTATTTTAAGACATTTCAACATGTGTTTGTCGGTATAGTCCCTTCTGAGAAATTAAAAATTATAATAAATACAAAAAAAGCATGCTGATTATTTTCTTCTCCATATTTGTGCCGTTTTTGTCGCATTTTTCAAACTGAAATTTACAACTGATACAGGGTACAATTATTGGCAGTCTCTTAAATACAATTATTGGCAGTGCCAATAACTGATGCCCCATAGCACGAATTATTGGCACCGCCCTGCCAATAATTAAACCACAACTTTATATTGGATCAATTATTGGCACCCCTATTTTAACAATTTAAACATTTTTTTTTACAAAAAAACAATTGAAAATATTTAATTTATTATATTTCTATATTTAAACAAATAAATATTCATCCAAAAACTCAAAAAAAAATTGAAAAACGGACAGTTACAAAATTTAGTCTCCTTAGCGGGAACACGGTATTTTTAGCGCATTTTTCACGAATTTAGAACGAGTTTCCTTTTTCACTGATAAAAATAAATTGAGATTGAAATTATTCTTAATAAAAATGCAGCATTGTAGATAATTGATACATCTTATGATAAAATACGATTTTAAGTTCCTAGGCATAGTAGTTTTTCGTAAATTCTTAATTTCATGAGGGGTGCCAATAATTAGTACAAAAATTGGGGGTGCCAACCATTGTACCCGTTACGCTAATAAGTACTCCTATCAACAGACACTATCAAACGTTCGTGGATATTTGTTTCCTACATTTCTTCTATCAATAGCCTTCCATAAACGGACACATTCAAAACAAGTCTCAATCAAATGTTCGTTTCTACTTATATGTGGATTTTTTTGTAATTTTAGAAGAGTTCTTATGCTTGCTATCCTCTTTACTCATTGACTTTTTATACATGGATCGCTATTACTTATTAGGCTAGTGTTTTGTCCGTTACAAGTCGAATCATCGTGAAGTTGGCTAATGGGAGTCCATGTATAGTATGTCAATGCTAGCTTAATAAGAAATTATTAAATTTTAGTTTGTACATAGGACAAGCAAAGAAGAAATGAGAAATCTGTGTTTATTGTAAAAACATCAGTGTCAGTTAAATATTCATCTTTTGTTAATGAAAAGTTAATTAAAAATGTAACCGTCGGTCGTGAAAATAAAATTCTGCCGTTGCAGTTGCGTAGGTTCTTTCATGGTCTAAAGAAATGTCTGTTTAATATTATACAGATTAAAAAGAATATGCTATTAAGCCGGATCTGTTACTCCCTAAAACTGGCGAAAACTCCTAAATTCTCCCATTTTTCTGTTCTTTTACTGTCGATTTTAGCCACAAAAATTTCTTGTGGCAGTTTTTGTAAGTTCTGTGAAACCATAAGAAGTACATTGAATTTTGTTGACGTTTGACATATTTTTTTTTTGCATTTGGGAGATTAAGGCCCAATTTCATAAACAACTTTTAAACATATAACAGGCTTTTAAACCGTAAAATGAAATATTTTGGTTTCACCAAGTTTTTTAATTAAACAAGCTTTTAAACACCTTTTAAAATTAAATGCCAATGTTTGGCTCATTAAATTTTAAAAGTGTCATTGAACATTTTACAAACTGAGTATCAAGCTATGATTACACGGTCAACGAAATCGGTCAACGCGTTGACTCTCTGACGTAAAGTTGACGTCACAATCTGTCCCAAGAGTGTCATGTCGTGAGATCGTCAACGAAAACTGGTGTCATTGCGTTGACGAGAACGATGACACTCGCGTTGGCACACATTTTTAGGTCAACGCATTGACTATTTTCGATGACCGATTAATCTCTCTGTCAACGTCATTGGGACGCGTTGACGCAGTTTTAGGACTGCGTGTCATCGCAATAACCGTGTCCCAGCGTTGACGGGGCATCGTCTCAGTTTGACAGCGTTTTGTATATAAAAAAAAAAATAGCCCTGGTTTTTTTTACATGTCAGTAGCTTCTCATTTTTTTATTTAATTCAAAAAATAAAAAACAAAACAGGGCATAGCTTTATTGAAAATTTAAAGCTACGGGCATTTTTGGTTTGTTTTTTTTTTAAATGATGTCCTTTTCATTTGATAAAAAAATTATCAGATTATGATGGAAGAAATAGACGATGCTACTCCAAGATATAGGAGTGACTTGCCCAAGACATAGCCCAAAAAAAAGCGCAACGCAAAAGGAAAATTGCATAAAAAGCGATTAACGCTTTGGGATGGAGAATACAGTTCGGCCCGGTGCACACACACGCTTTTTTGTCGCAACGATATCGCTTTTGCGACATATGTAGGTACTCACGATCAAATGGAGTGGCGCACACTGCGCACACTATTGCGATATCGCAGCGACATTTCTGCGGTAAAATGTCGCAAAAGTTTCTGCGATGTTGCAGCGACAAAAAATCGTATTTGTGTCTTCTAGTACATTGTTTTCTATTGTGCAGGGCACATATGCGTTTTTTTTATCGCAAATTTTTATCAAATTGGAAGGGAAAATATGGATGATTTTGACAATGGTTATTTAATTTAATTTTTATTTAATTTTGATTTTCATTTTTGGTGAAACTTTAACCGCCAACTCATCAAAAAATCGTATTTTCATTCGAAAATAGTCAAAAAAATGTTCAGAATTTGGTCTCATATTTTGAAACAATGAATAAAATAGTCCTTTTGTTTAGTCTTGTTTTATTTTGCATTAATAAACTCAATATTTATTTTATTTCCTCAAAATAACCTTGACTTGCCTTGACGGCTACGACTTTTTGCTTTGTGTCAAACCGTGTGATCATCAAAGTTTTGCGAGTCAATGGTGAGATGACAGAGAAAATATTTATTTTCTTGTGACGTCAGAGAATCAACGCGTTGACCGGTTTCGTTGACCGTGTAATCATAGCTTAACTCTTTCTCATTTTTTCTCACATAATTTTCATGATGTCAAAGTTGATGAATCTCAAAAGCTTTGAGGGTTTGTTAAAATTTAAAAAGATTTTTGCTAAAAGAACGGACCTCATATGAGAGACAAAAAATTGTTTCAATTAAAATAATAGAATGTAAAGATGAAAACAAAAAAAAAACAATTTTAGTAAAACATAAATAAAGAAAAGCTGAGCTCTTTTCTCAAGATGCAGGTTTGCAGTTTTTTTTTTGACTCATTTTGACCGCTTTTAATATCCTGTCCAATTTGTATAACGCGTTATTTTTGAAGTTGTTTTTATGATCGCGTTTCTGATCCTTATTAAAAAAAAAAAAAAAAAAAAACAAAAAAAAAACTAAATATGCCTCTCAATTTTAACTGATTCAATGTTACAAAAATAGTGATGTACTCTACCTTATTCTGACATTCTCTTTCGTTCGAAAGTTTTTCAAATTCGTATGATACGTACATAGGTAAATATGAATTTGAATAACTTTCGAACGAAAGAAAATGTCAAAATAAGGGTGACTACTTATATTTATTTTTACCCATTTACGAATTATTAAAAAGAAAAAAGATATACAATACAGAATACACAAATCTTTTAAAAGCTAATAAAAAAAAAAAAAAAACAAAAACAAGATAGTGTTAACTGCATCGAAAAAAAAACACGAGTTATTTTGAAATACACATAAAACATATATTAGATTTCCCACTAGAGATGTGAATACAATATTTATTTTCTTGATTACTTTTTTTTATTGAAGAGGCTTACAAAGGATAAATATTCTTAATTTATTTATCTAGCATTCAATGTACTAGAATTAAGATTATATGCTAAAAGATTAATTTCAAGTCAAGTTAGAGTTATAAGATTTTTGTAATATGAACGAATTACTAAATGGAATGATTTTTTCACCATTCTTGCCGACATTTAAAATTTTGTTTTTTGTCCGTTTTTTGAAGATGATAAATTATTATATCATTAAAGTTCAATTGTGTATTTTTTTTGAGTTGACTTTACGATTATAGTAGTTAATTGATTAATTTTAAAAACGTCTTCTGCGTTCCCATGGTTTATTATTATTATTATTTCCGCCTCCGTTATTTCCACGTTGATTAGCTGGGCCACCTCCTTGGTTCTGATTTTGTTGATTATTACCAAATTCGAATGGATTGAATTGTTCCTAATAACGGGTGAATAATGTAACAAAAATAATAGAAAAGTATTCTATATAGATTAAACAAAGCACACAATACCCCCAAATTTATTTCGAATAGAACCAGAAGTTAGAAACGGAAAACATTTCTTATTAATTTATTATGATGATGAAACGCTATTGAGAAAAAAGTATTCGAACAATATCAATAAAACTCAGTTAACTCTCTCATATGTCTCATAAGTTGATTGTACACATATTTATGTATGTGTGAACTATTCCAAGTCTCCCCAAACCCGTTAAAAGCAATGTAAATATCATATCATTTTTATATTCCTATAAATATATGCAGTGAAACAGTGTTTTATCGTAGTACAAATATTGTTAAAAATTTATAATTTATTAAGTTTTACTGCCACCAGAATGGTGAATCGAGGTACCCCCCAAGACAGGATCTTTTCTCCTCTTTTATGGAATATCGTAGTAAACGACCTCCTCACTTCAATGGAAGCAGAGGGTTTCAAGGTGATTGCCTATGCTGACGACGTTGCAATATCTGTATCTGGGAAACATCCTCAAGATCTCTCGGAACTCCCACGAAATGCCTTAAACAGGCTGACAATTTGGTCTAAACACAGTGTGGTTTGAACGTCAATCCACATAAAACAGAACTAGTACTATTAACGAGAAGGTACAAAATTCCTCTGATTAACCCACCCACGATTAAAGGTATACCCTTAAGCTTTTCCGACCAACCCAAATATTTGGGCCTCATTTTAGACAAAAAAAAAAATAAATTGGAAGGCAAATATTGATGAAAGAGTGAAAAAGGCTACTGTAACCTCAAATGGGGCTTTTCCCCTAAAATAACCCACTGGCTACACACTTCGGTTATAAGACCGATACTCATGTATGGAGTTGTCGTATGGTGGAACGCACTCGACAAGATGGTAAATCTAAATAAACTTATCAAAGTCCAGCGGTCAGCAGGTATGTGCATCACAGGAGAACTTCGCTCAACACCAACAACAGCCTTGGAAGTGCTTTTAAAACTAACACCTCTTGACATCTTCTCCAAAATGGTGGCAGCTAACTCATGTGCGAGGCTTAGAGCTACCTCTCAATGGATCAGTAACAACACTGGTCATACAACTATCTTAGACAACTTTAGATCTATCCCAGATCGCTTAGACTATACCACCCCAAAAAGGGTATTCGATAATAGCTTCCAAGTTTCAATCCCTTCAAGATCTTCTTGAGAAGAAATATGACCCCTGAAAGACAATACGGTACACTTCTATACAGACGGTTCAAAGACCGATTACGGAGTGGTACTATTCGAAACAACTGAATCTCAGTCTATCATATAGACTTCCCAATCAATGTAGTGTGTTCCAGGCAGAAGTAATGGCGATTAAAGAAGCACTATCCTGGCTCAATGAAAACGTTATATCTTGCTCTCAAATCCCTCGCGTCTGTCTCCACAAGCTCTCACATAGTCCACGATTGTCGATTATCTTTGAATGATATGACGGAAGTTTAAAATTCACCTCATTTCGGTGCCGGGCCACAGAGACATCCCGGGATATTGCAAAGCCGATGAGCTCGCCAAAAACGGAACACTTCTGCGCCTACTGTAAATATCTTCTCAAACAATATGCTCTAGAATACACAAATGCTAGATGGTCACAGGGTACCACCTTCCTAGCAATCAAACAAATATGGCCAAGCATAGACCTGAAACGGTCAAAAGACTTGATTTCCCGGAGCAGACAAAATATAAGCTCTACAATTGGAGTCATAACAGGATACTGCCTCATAGGTAGACATAGACATGCTTTGATGCTAGGGGTCTACGCAAACTACTTCTGTGGAAGCTGCATGGACGAGATGGAAGAGGAAACAGTCCAACACCTTCTTTATGCATGTCCGGCACTCTGCAATAGAAGGAATAACTATGTCGGTAATCCCTTCTTCGAGACACAAAATGTCTCTTTAACTTCATTAAATTCATTCACAAAATGGTTTGTTTAAGTTCATTACTCTCCCATGAGTTACTCCTTTAGTGGTATCACAATGGACCCTTGAGGTCTAAGTGAGTCAGTAACATCTAGACAGCCACTCCAACCTAACCTAACATTACCAAAAATGTTAATGATTAAGAACTTTCGATGGAAAGCTTAAGTTTACTTAAAACATGTTAAGAAAAAAAAACTAACAAATCGCAAGTAAAATAAAACAAAAATAGTTGATGATTGGAGAATGGCCTAGACAAGGCTATGTCTAAAACCTTTTCGATTGGAGAATTCCATATACTTCCATATTTTCTAGCCTGACAATGCTACTTGTGACAGTAATACCTACAAAGGCGATTGTGTAAAACGAGTATCGTTAAAAATACAATACTTGATATCGTTTGGAGTTTGTTGTCATTGCAAAGCTAAGGCAAAGGCCATAATGCTCTGGACCACTCTATCAGGAAAACTCGAGTGCTTTCTTCAACTCATTTTCTTTTCTCATAACCGCTCGTCGTGACTTTCGTTTCTCTGCTCAGTAAAAAATTATTACTTTCTATCGAAGGATCGAAATGAGCGAAAGTATAAAAAAAAAACAATGAATGACAGAGAAAGAACATAAACAATTAGAAAAAGTACTGGCGAAAACTACATATGAACGAGACAAATCCAAGAAAAAAGCAAAAAAATAGAAACCCTTTTAAGAAAAAGTTGGATGATTGTGAATGCGCTAAAAGTTAGGTTGGTATCTTTTGATTTGTAAAGCTTTTCCGAACTAAAAACCATTACTCTGAGTCTGAAGCAAATACATACCGAATTTAAACGAATAGTGTCCTCATAAAACTCCGATTTAAAAGCAAATAAAAAAGAGAAAGTTAAATGTGTCATCTCATAACCATAAGCACAACGTTGGATAACCTAAACGATGTAAGAAATAGTTTGTTTTTTCTTATTTTTTCCCCCCTTATATACCAATATTCAAGAAGTCAGAACTCAGAAGTCATATTTTCGCTGCCAGGATGGAGTAGAACAGCGAGAACCCTTTGGTACAAAATAGAATGACTTCAGAATAGACTGGAGAACTTGCATTGCCCGAATCCTGATTGTGGCCGAGATATTTTACTTAACGAATCCAACTTCTGTCAAATGAGGTGTTTGAAAAATTGTCTGTCTCAAAATGTAACTTTATTACCGTTGGTCGGTAGAGTATTGTTAGTTACATTCCATTAAAAAAAACCGTCAATCATTTGTCGCAAGCTACGGTAAGCCGCAAGAAGTCATTACAAAAACTATCAACCAAAGAAATCAACCTACTCCATTAGGGTCATTCCGTAACTCGATTGTTTCAACGATCGACTCGCTTCACCGGGCTATGAAAATCACTATCGTCTCGAGGATATCGTTTTTTTCTTCAGATCAAAATTTGCTTTCCGAACTCGATTATCATCAAAACGATATCGTCATAGCTCAAAACGATTGGATTTGAACGATAGTTTAATAGGTTTCGTATAGATCTAGAACATACATTTTAAGGCATTTTCTTTTTTGATTCAATACAAGGTTGAAACATTTTATATTATAATACCTATACTCTCGGCTTTTTAACATAGTTCCAAGGTTAGATATTTGCCAAGAAACGGGTTATACGAATTTTCTTCGATGGTGAAACAAACCTCCAGGGCTTAAACACATCGAACTGAAGCCTAAAGAGACCATCATGGGAACTTCGTAGTGGAACCGCAATCAGTGCTGAGGATATGGAAAACCACTTTTCCAAGCTGTATAATGGCGATGACGAGCAATACAGAACCATTCAATTTGGGTACAGAAGGCCAACAATTCCACATGGAAATGGACGAAAAGAAGATAGCGATATCTAAACTTAATTCAAACAAAGCCACTGGAGCAGACGGGCTAGCCGCCGAACTGTACAAAGCAGCTGGAGATGATTTGGTAAGGAGCATGCACCAGCTCATCTGTAAAATTTGGTCGGAGGAAAGCATGCCCGATGAATGGAACCTCAGCATCGTATGCCCGATCCTCAAAAAGGAGATCCCCTGAACTGCAACAACTACAGAGGTATAAGTCTCCTTAACATCGCCAATAAGATCTTGTCTGCCGTGCTGTGTGAACGTTTGAAGCCCTTTGACAACAACCGGATAGTTTCTTATCAGTGTGGCTTCAAACCCGGAAAGTCCACCATCGATCAAATATTCACCCTACGGTAGATCTTGGAGAAAACCCACGAACTTCAAATCGATACCTACCACTTTTTCATCGATTTCAAGGCCGCGTAAGACAGCGTCTGTAGAGACCAATTATATGGAGCGATGTCTAGTTTTGGAGAAAAACTCGTCCGTCTGTATAAGATGAAAATGGAAAACTCACGCTGTTCCATCATGGTCGGAAAAAAACCTAACGGACATTTTTAATGTCAAAAAAGATTTTAGAAAACGCGATGCGTTGTCGTGCGATTTCTTCAACATCATTCTTGAAAAGATTGTGCAAAGCTCCAACGTCAACACCAGAGGCACAATCTTTCAAAAGTCCGTCCAGCTATTAGGATACGCAGACGACATTGACATAATTGGAAGAACGATGTCAGTAGAGCGTTTGTGAGTCTTGAGACGGAGGCCAGGAAGATGGGTCTACCGGTTAACGAGGGCTACCAACATCGACGTCTTGGAGTTGAAGATTTAACTTCGATGTATTTAAGGACGACTTCGTCTACCAAGGATCCGCTATTGAATCAGACAACAACACCAGCGCTGAAATTACGAAGAATCACTCTTGCCAATAGCTGCTTCTTTGGACTTAGAAGGCAATTGAGTAGTAAAGTCGTCTCTCGAGCAACTGAAGTGAAACTCTATAAAACCCTCATCATCCCGGTCCTCATGATGCAGAGACATGGACCATGACAACATCTGATGGAAACGCTTTGGGCTGCTTTGAGAGAAAAATTCTTCGGTCCTCATGTATGGTGCAGAGACATCGACCATGACAACATCTGATGGAAACGCTTTGGGCTGCTTTAAGAGAAAAATTCTTCGAGTGATTTTTGGTCCTGTCTGCATTAATGGAGAATGGAGACGAAGATTCAACCAAGACTGTAAGAGCTGGTCAGTGTCCCCTAGCCAGAAATGTTAAGGTCCAACGACTTAGATGGTTGGGTCATGTTGAGCGAATGGAAAATAATGCTCCGGCTCGTAGAATCTTCGAATCCAACTCGGAAGGACGTCGCAGAAGAGGAAGACCGCGACTCAGGTGGAGCACACAGGTGGTAAAGGACCTGAACCAACCTGGCGCGCGTAACTGGAGACAGCTAACTAGGGACCGAGCTGGCTGGAGAAGTTTGTTGAGTGAGGCCCCGGGGCCGACCTGGACTGTAGCGTCACCATAAGTAAGTAAGTAACTAAGTAAACGACTTCAATGAGAAATTTTTATATAAAATAACAATTACCTAGAAAATGGTTTGTTTCTTTTCATTTTCAAAAATAAAATAATAATATTTGAATCTGCAATCCGCAAACAAATTGTTTTAATTAATTCTCTATATATAAATATGAAGAAAGGGTTTAACTGAGTGTATGATTACATTATATGGAATACATTTTCTAAATAGCAGTTTTTATTGAATTACATTTAAAAAAAGTTCTCGAAAATACCTTTTCTTTTCTACTTTTTTTCAGCAATGTTTTGTTTTAATTTTACCGTAATTTCCTACTGTTGAAAATATATAGAGATTTAAGCATTGTTTCTTCAATTTGATTATTTCCTTTTGTTTAGATAATCGATAAATGTTCTCGTCATTATACAATACATTGATTATTACATCGTTTCAGTAACGGTTTCATATCTATTAAATATAAATAAATATTTCAAAATAAACTTGAAATAGAAATTGAATCACCGACTATAAATAAGAAAAAAAAAAACCGCCAAACATAACAAAACTTTTACCAGAAAAAGAGCATTAAGGAACAGGTTTACAGCGGATTTTTCACTAAGCGGAATCCGTTGTCAGCATGAGATAAAAATTGGATGAGCAATAAAAATTGTGTTGAAGCGACGTTAATGAATCGACGATGATAATATCTTTTATAGGTCTCTTCTTTCAAGAAGTCACATTGTTAAAAAGACAGTAGTTAGGTCAGATAAAATTTATTGGATCTTTGACGCAATACATTAGGCGTTGTAGACTGGAAATTCATATAAATATGAAAGAGTATCGAGGCCAAATAGGAGTCCTGGGAAAACCTGTATATTTTGGTTTCAGATATTATATCATGCAATACGCCTTCAAGTTAGAAAATTATTCAAACTCAGGAGTATTTATAAATCAAAACTTAGAAAGCATAATTTAATAGTTTACGACCCCACAGCTCATTAAGAATAGCTCCAATTCTCTATTGCTCAAGAAGCCATAATAAGCATAACTGGTACTGGAAAAGTACTCTTTCTTTATATGTATGCATTTCCGTATTTTATTTTCTCTTTATCCAAAAACAGCACTCTAATTTGACACAGCGCACACCTACACGGTTGTGCAAAAATGATAAGATAAGAATAACTTTGTTTTTGGCTATAGAATACTTATATATGTATATATTTTTTTCTTAGTTTGTTTCAAAATACGTAAGAAAGTTTGAATTTTAATTGAATTTTCCATTCAGCAACAGGAGGACACGTCGACGTGCATACAAGGCTCCTTTCATAACAATATTTATGGATGCCATATAAGGATACTCGTGCAATCAAAAAAAGATGAATATTCGAACTTTCCCTTTTTTGTGTTAGAAAAACAAACAATTGAACTCGTCTAGTTCCTTCGACTAAACACCATGGGTAAGTTCATAAATGTCAACATGCAGCAGTAATGCAAGATTTGGATTCATAAATAAAGAAAAACTGTATTGTTTGCAGTAAGGCAGTCAATCAGCAGCTAAACTGCGACCAAGTCTGCAGTCGTTTTATTTCTGTTGCCGCTCTGCAGAAAATGTCAGAACAAAATGAGTAAGTAAAATAATTGAATATTTATTAAACTTTTGGCAAAAATAAAATATTTTTGTTCTTAATTTGAAATATAATACTTTTACTTCATAGATATGACTGTGGTGGGCAAAAATTCTGGTCAGATGAAGCCGTTAATCATCTGGCCGTAGAATGGCGATTTGCTGAAATAAAACCCGTTGCGCCCTTGTTTGCCCACAGTCGGGAAGACATTAAAAAAAATCAAAACATGAAGACCACATTCATAAGAGTTAAAAGTAAAGTTTTTCATTTTTAAAATTTAAATTGTGTAGCTGGCCGCATTCTTGCAGCAGTTTTTCTGTTCATAAATGCATTGAACGAATTTTGTCGGCAGAGCATGAGCAACTAGGTTGCATTTATGAACTCAAGGCATTTTTCGCTGTTCCCTCTGATGGAAATTCTCGAATTGGAAGATGAGCAGAAAGTAAAAAAAATCAGTAGTATAGAGCAAAAGCGCTGGCAAAAAGTGATGCGAATATGAAACCGAAGATGAAAAACTGCTGTCTTCTTTGCAACAAAGAGAAGAGAAAACAACAAAATAATAAATTAAACTACTTTCATCGTCCGATGATCCTCCTATAGACACTTAAGTGCTCATAGAGCCCATACCCCTAACCTCGTTTCTTTTATTTTAACGGGGGATCTATTTGGCAGATTGTTCAGGAGATTAATGTAGATTACATTCCTGAAAGGCGAATCACACGGCTCTGCCAAAAATAACTGCAAATATGTATAGGTTTTCCATGATGTACAAAAACAATGTAAACTTAAGTTTTGGCTCAATAAGGATCGAAATAATTTCGTAATCAATCATGATTCATTTTGTTATGATGGGAAATTACGCTATTTTCAAACCATATATTTAAAGAAAAATTAATATAAATATTTTTTAATGAGTAACTGCACAAGTACCCATATATGCCAAAAGTTTTTAACTTTAAATTCAAATTCTTTAAACATTTTTTTTGTTGGAAAATTATCTTATTTGAACCTTATACAAAAGAAAAACGGCAATGTTTTTGATCGGGTTCGTAATGTTGCAGTAGAGGATAAAATATTAATTTAATTTGATTTTAGGTGTACACTGCAATGATGAAATTTCTCTAACAGAAGTTTTTAACCAAATTCAAATCAAACGATGTAGGTTTGATTGCTTTAAGCCCCAAATAAAATCTATAGAAAATTTTTCAGAAAGTTGATTACATATATATAGTAACAGTAGTCCCTCGATAATGTGAATAACCGATAATGCGAATTTCTCTAAAATGTGAAACTTCAAGAACTTGCATTGTTATCCCTTTAATGCGAACATAGAATGTGAATTATTTTGGTAAAAGTTTTAACCTTTTTTGCGCATGCTACAGCTGCATAAAGCTGAGAGTTTGTTTGTTTGAACGCGTTAATCTCAGGAACTACTAGTTGAATCGTTATTCTTTTAGGCTTATTGATCAAAGAAGATCAAGGGCTATATAATATTACGATGCATTCAATAGGAGCGAAGAATCAGTGGAAAATATTTTTAAAAATGGCAAAAATTATTCATTTTTGAAGGTTTCTGTTGTTTGTTTGAAGCGCTAATCTCTGGAACTCTAAATTCGAGTTAAAAAAATTCTGTGAGATTAAAAAATCCATTCGTCAACTAAGACTTTAAGCTATAGAACTTAAAGCTATGGAATATTACGCTGCGATCAATAGGAGCGAAGCATCAGTGAACAATTTTGCAAAAAGCGGAAAATTATTCATATTTGAATTCGTTCGCCGTGTAAACGATTCAAGTTACCCAAAAAGTTAAAAATAAATAGAGTGACGCGACAGCTTTTGAAGAGCCAAGGCCTAAGTGGCTTACTCTCTTCAACAATTCTCTGGGTGCGTGTGAAGAATTGAGGGGAACTACAATTTAACGCCGATTCCGAACGGCAAAGTTGAGAAGCACTTTTTCATGACAGATGATACTCTTGGAAGTTTTGCCAGTTCTTCGCAAGAGGCAGTGCCCGTGAAAGATGAAATAAAAACAATGGACACGAGTAGGACTCGAACCCACGACGTTCTGCTTAGCAGCCAACGCACCTTACCACTAAGCTACGGACACTATAACCCAAAAAGTTAGTATGAACAATTTTTTGCGGCAATATGTAACTATCTTTTAAGATTGATTGAATATAACCTTTCTTATAGTAACCACATTCGGTCGAAATTAATAAATTATTGCCAGAGTTTTACCAACATAATATTAATCCTTACCAAATAAACGTGTTGTTTTAAGTGTATTTAATTGTGAACAAAATTGTCCTTGACACTATAAATTCATCTCTAAAGATAATACAATTTTAAATTAACTTTGCAACAAAATTCTCACGCTCGCATGATGCACAAGACAAGACGCTACGCTGGCCGGTGGCCGAGTTGAAAGCGGAATAGCTAGTTTGTTTATAAAATTGTAAATGCAAGTGCCAAAAACACCTGAATAAAGATCGCATCGGTTTTAAGCTTACGTGATTTAAGCTATTTTTTCGCAATAACAACTTATGTAAAAAAAAAACAAGCAATCTCTGCTCGTAATTAGATGTGAGTAGTAAAAGCCATCTTGATTATACCAGTCAAATGTATAACAAAGATCCGAAGTGCCTAGTATAAATAAATCATTTTTGCCAAACAGCAAATTAGTAGTTTTAATGCTATTCAATAAATACCAAAATTGAAAAGATAATTAAGGTTTGGGTTCATTAGTTTAAGCAAAGAGAAGAGAATGTGTTCGAACATTTAAAATGTTTTAAGTTAAAAGTTACAATTTTTTTATTTAGAATGGATTGAAATGATTCTAGTGATGATTTTCAGTTATTTTTTGACTGGGGCCTAACTATGCAATTCGATTCTACAAAAAAAATATTCGAATTCGCAAATTCCGTACTCTGTGATTCTATAAGAATGTTTTAATATGCGATAGACGAACAGTTCTAGTAGTGCCAAGTATATTTTTATTTTATTTTGCTCAAAACAGATGTGCAGAATTTCTGCACGCAGCGCTGCATGCAGCACTTCAAGCAAAACACACGTGAAGAAACTCTGGCTGTCTCGTTGTTTATTAAAATTTGAAAATATCGAATCTGCCAAGAACGAACTCCAGATTTTATTGAAGAAATTCACTTTATTGCTCTATGATGCTTCTTACAAATTAAAGCAATTGGTTTTAATTCTTTGTTTTTCGCTTTTAAATAATAAATTATGTATTTGTAATGAAATGACTAATGACTATTAAGATTACACTATATTCGAAACCGTATTTTTTATCCCACATATCGTGGGATGATTTGTCTGGCTGCCCGAACAGCACCTAGGTTTCGGCAGCCAGATTATCCAGCTCTTTGGTTATTACTCAAGCATAATTGCTACAGGATCAACGAAATCCATGTTCAAGTTGTAGCATAGCTTTTGGATGTGAGATGTGATTTTGTCAAAATGGATTTCTTCTTTGCGGCCATGCCGCTTGAAAACGTACATTTTTTCGGCCTTCATCTAAAAACACTAAGGGAATTTTGATGTTTTTCTAATATTGTCTTGTTTTGCAAACTAATTAAATTACCTTTAAAAATTTAGTGAACAAGTTTATTCTGAAAACAGATGTTCGTATTTATTTTCCAAACTGACATAAAAATAAACTATCAACGGTGGCAACAATGTTTCAATTTAAGTAGGGCCAGATAGCAATAATTTGGAAAATTAAGTTTTTCAATTATGGCTGCAATGAAACTAGGCAGAAAATTTAGAAATAAGGACATCACGCAGCGCTGCTCAGCATGCGGAATTTGCTCCCATAGGAACCTTTGGATTTTGTAATTTTGCTCCGCAGCAATTCTGCACATCTGTTTTGAGATTTTCGTATATTCGAGGAACTACGTAACTCTAAAGTAGAATTCAAAACAAGGCAAAATCGCAAATAATCATTCTACAACAAATGTGTTTGCGAGTAGTAAGTAAAAAGATGTAGAACATAAATTTATGTTCCGAATCAGCAAATGGGCCACAAGGTTCCAACAGAAAGCATATTTTGAAAGGCAGTAGTTTGGAACGAAACTGGTATTAAGTTATATTGGATTAAAAATTATGTCTTTGATAAATACTCCATATTCTCCGTAAGCTCCATTGCATTAGATTTATCTCTAATCTGCCTTCGTTCTATTTGTTGAACTCCTTCCGGATTTTTATCTGAATCTAAGTCTGACTACACTTTCCATATTTATGTGGCATTTTCGAATAGGAGCGAGTTGATTTTGACCGCTCATGGCGCCCATATTATATCTTTAACTTTCTGTCGCATCATTATTGTCTTTTATTCACGCATCAAAGACAAATATTAAAGACCTACCTACAAATGATAAAACTCTATTATCAAAATGTGTGTTTTCTAAAAGCAACCATATGCGATCTGTGGTTTTTTTTTAATGAAATGAGTTCGTTATGTTTTGAGCTGTATGATTACTCTGCAACAGCCAACAACATACAGCTGACCGACTGCGAGGAAGTGTCGTGATTTCATCCGATTCAAACAATGGTCGAAAAGAATGAAAATGTCAAATTTATGCATACGTTGCAACAGAAATGTCCACAGGCGCTAATGACAAAAAAACATGATATCACTTCTCGAAAAAAGAGCCGGAAATCAATTCACGTAGCAAAATAATTTGTGCGCTGTCAATATTCTATATTTGAATTCAAAGTTCTCCACAGCAAATATTATTTAGTTTTTGCTTATTGCGTCAAAAAATCCGAGACTCGTTCGAAAATCGCAAATCGAAAATTTTCTAGCAAGTAGACACGAAACGTTACGACGGTGTCTAAAGTGGTGGAATGCATCAGTGATCTCTCTATCACCAATCATCCTTACAGCTCTTTTTTGAATTCCATCCAAGAGGCTTAAGTAAGTAGCTGGAGCACCAGCCCAGAGATGTGAATTGTACTCAAGCTTTGGACGGATATAGGTTTTATAGATAATAGCCAGATCAGACGGGGAGAAAAATTTCTTGCACCGTCTTAAGAAACCCAAACATCTTGCGGCATTTTTGGCGACATCGCGTATGTGCTCGGACCACAAGAGGTGGTCAGTGATGCACATACCGAGAATTTCGAGATGTTCGGTTTCATTGATGCAAGTGCCACTCATGGACAGTGGCAGGGGGGTATATCTCGCTTCAACGATACCAGACAGCATTGAGTTTTCGAAGCATTAAACTCTACACGGTTCTTAATTCCCCATTGGACAATGCTGTTTAGGTCAGAGTTTAATGAGCTTATCATATTTTGCCGTTGCAGTTCCACATCCGAAGAGGAGGGATGTGAATCTGGAAACGAATATGAGAAGCTTAGGGTGCTATCGTCAGCGAAACAATTTATTGGATTAGAAGTTACAGACAAGAGATCATTAATAAAAATGATAAAGAGGGTCGGAGACAAAACGGAGCCCTGGGGCACACCAGCATTTATATTGTGGGTTTCAGACTTGAATCCGTCCAATACAACTTGTATTGAACGATTCGAAAGAAAGTTTCTAATCCAACGAAGTAGGGATTCATCGATTCCGAAGGCACGCATTTTCGATAAGAGAGCAAGATGCCAGACTTTATCAAATGCCTTTGAAATATCAAGTGCAACAATCTTACTTTCTCCAAAACGATGTAAAGATTTGTTCCACTGTTCGGTGAGATAAACCATCAAATCACCAGTGGACCTGTTGCTGCGAAAGCCGTACTGCCGGTCATTAAGAAGCTTTCGGTCTTCGAGATATTTCTTAAGCTGATAGTTTATCAGCGTTTCCATGACCTTAGAAAGAAGGGACGTAAGTGCAATCGGACGATAATTGGAGGGAGAAGAAGATTCGCCTTTTTTTGGAATAGGCTGGACAAATGCTGTTTTCCAACTGCTCGGAACGAGCCCAGAAGAATAGGATAGATGGAAAAGCTTACGCAAGGGTTTTGCCAGCGTGGAAGAACACCTCTTCAGAATAATAGCGGGGATACCATCCGGACCAGCGGATTTATGTATGTTGAGATCCTTTAAGACTCTCGCCACAGCACGAGTGCGGAAGAAGATTTGTCCCATGGAATCATTGACGCGCTCAAGAACTGGAGGAGTCATGACACTCTCTGGCAGCGAAGAGTTGGCCGCGAACTGCCTATTCTATTGTCATACATAGTACGACCTAAAAGTAGAATCGCAAATGAGTTTTGAATAGAATCAAAAGTAGAATCGAATTACATAGTAGGACCCCTTAAGTGTACTCGCTATTACTAGTAATTTTTTTTAATACCATTATTCTGCAGCTATGCTTTAAAAGGATATATTGTACTATAAAAATTATTCTAACAAGTTTAATGAGAATTGAAAAAGTTCCAATAATAAGAATCCCTCCAATATTCACATTTTTGAGGGACTACTGAGTTTATTTTTAATTTCGGTGAAATAAAGTTAGAAACAATCCAAGAAAACGGAAACCTATTCGATTCGTTAATTTGTCGAATATATCAAGAAAACGACAGATACAATCGTAGAAATGTTTTTTTTTTAAGAACCGATGGACAAAAATTTAGTTTCAATATTCGAAACTGCTTTTTTTAAAAAGCCACATGTAACACTTTCGCCCTGTCTCGATTTCATGGACTATTTCAAGAAAAGCGTTTATTTATAATTTAGTTTCCCTATATGCTGCACAAGCAGTCAACCAAACTAAAACGAAAGGAAATTACGGTTATTTAAACTAGAAACATTTCGTGAAAATTATATCACAAAGAATTCAAGACGAAAAAGTTCAATCGAAGAATAGATTTTATTAAAAATAAATCTTAGGAAATAATACTTCTATTTCATTATATTCGTTTCATGACTTTTTTTTTTTAAAAAGGCCTTTGTTTGAACATGTCGAAAAATAAACGTACCTGTTGGTTATTATTTGGTCCCAAACCAGTTCCGCCACCTGCATTGCCTGGATTATTACCACCAGCAAAAGCGGATAATGCATCTGTTAAGGTTAAATGAATTGATTATTTAGTGAAAAATCAGAAATAAAATAGAAACCTACCTCTAAAATCAAATGGGCTGTTGTTTTGGTTGGCATTGTCAAAATTATCAAAGTTTGGACCATTGCCATTACCACCGTTACCACCACCCACGCCAACACCACCTCCGGGAATATTTGACGAACCCCCTTGCTTTCCTTCTTGCTGATCCAAAAGAGAGTTTAATTGCTGAGCTTGCATAAATAATGTATTCTCTTGTTGCCGACGGCGCATCTCTTCTTCTTGACGCAACATTCGTGATTGCATATCACTTTGTTGGCGGCGTGCGTTTTCTTCTTCTCGAATTTTAAATTCTTCAGCTTGCTTTTCACGGTTTTCCCATTCCATTTTTTTGCGCTCGTTATCTTGCTCACGTTTGCGTAACTCTGTTATAAAATGCAATTTAAGAAAATGGTAATAAAACAAAATTTAATAAAAGACAATACCCTGGCGAAGCATTTCAGTTTCATGTTCATAGCGTGCATACTCCATTTGAGCTTCCAATTTATCTTCTTCCATTTTTAGCTCTCGTTTCAAAGCATCTTGTTTGGATTTAAATAGTTCGTAAAGCTGCTTCCATCGTGTACCGTACTCATGCTCAAATGAATCTAATTCGGCAAATCGTGGCCCAATACCACGCTCATGATTAAATTCTTGTGATTTTTTATTCAATGACTTGTCTGGCAAACCATCTGGATCTTCATTTATTTCAAACGGTTCGACAACACATGGGCGAAGCGATGCTGTTAAGAAGAAACATTTGTCACTACAGAGACGAAGTGCTGCATTTGCTGAGGACTTTTTAGCGAATTCAATTATTCCTTCACCAGTGTGTTTTCCACGATCGTCAACAATAACATTTGCTTTTTCAACAGGGCCAAAGATTTCAAAAGACCTATAGAGCAACTCATTCGAAACAAATGGACTCAAATTTTTAACACGTAAGATAGTAGCATTTGGTGCAAATCGAACTCGCAGTGTTCGTCCTTTACGCATTGTTCCGTCCAAACCGCGCTTTGCCTTTTCGGCATTGGGATGATAATCCAGTTTTAAAAATGCAAAATTTTTTTCTGCATTTGCAAAAACTTCTCCAATTTCGCCATACGGCTTGAATAATTCACGTAGTTCTTCTTCTGTTACGTCACTTGTCAAGTTGCCAATGTAAAGTCGATTACGGCCTGAAAATTTAGATTCTTCGCACTCGATGGGGGGCAATTCGTGAGTAGGACCGGTGATGCTTCTCAAACGTTGTCCTATAAAGAAATCTTCATTGCGACCACCTCCACCACCACCGCCGCCGCCACCGCCACCACCACCAAAACCACGACCGCCGCCGCCACTTCGACGATCATTCATGTTGTTGCGATTAACCTCATTGTTACCACCTCCGCCCATGCCACCGCCACCCATGCCGCCACCACCCATACTGCCTCTGTTATTATCATCACGTGACCGGTTGTTTGCTAAACATAATTAAAGATAAGGATTAACGATTTAATATTTCCAATAAGTGATTGTTTTTTCCTAAATAGACTAAAAATGAAGTTATTATTGTGATCATAGACAATATTGTAAGGTAGGATACCGGCATATTTTTCGAATTCACAATGCTCTCTTCTGGTAGAAGCTACTTTTAAATACTTGCTAGCAAAAAAACATTAGAACTAATTTTATTTACAGCTACCTGCAAATATCTGACACTAAAAAGACGGTTAAGAAAACAGCTCTAAACAATGTCTTTATTTCATTAAAAAAAAAATTAAATAAATTGAGTGGCGCGACAGCTCTTGAAGAGCCAAGGCCTAAGTGGCTTACTCTCATCAACAATTCTCTAGGTGCGTATGAAGAATTGAGGGGACCTACAATTTAACGCCGATTCCGAACGGCAAAGTTGAGAAGCACTTTTACTCTTGGAAGTTTTATCAGTTCTTCGCAAGAGGCAGTGCCCATGAAAGATGAAATAAAAACTATGGGCGCGATTAGTATTCGAACCCACGACGTTCTGCTGCAGCCAACACACCTAACCACTAAGCTACGCACACTAAAGAAATTTCATTTTAATGATTTAATTTTCTACTTATCAATTTCTGTCAGCTATAACTAGCTTCAAATAATTTAACGAGCACATAAAATAAGTCGAATTCCAAAGATCTTTGTCAAAAAAAAAAAAAGAAAAGTATTTTAACTAAGTATTATTATACCTATTTATCATTCAGCCTTATCACGATTAAATTTTCAATGGAGTTTTTTTCCCAATTGGGAACTTTGCTATCATGAATAATTTTCTAAAATGGGAAAAACTTAATTTCGAAAAATCCTTATTTGGAGCAGAATTTTCCCCAAGTAGTAAGGGTTTAGCGGTAAATGAGGGGAAAACGAAGTATATGCTGTCTTCGAGGAAGGACACCCAACAGCGACGGCTCGGGCAGAACGTCACAATAGACACATAAAACTTCGAGGTAGTAGAGGAGTTTGTCTACCTAGGCTTCGCTATAAACATGGGCTATAACACCAGCGCCGAGATCAGACGAAGAATAACTCTTGCTAATCGCTGTTTCTTTGGGCTAAGAAAGCAATTGAGTGGAAAAGCCCTCTCTCGAGCAACTAAGGTAAAACTGTACAACACACTCATCATCCCAGTCCTGCTGTATGGTGCGGAAGCATGCACCCTGACAAAATCGGATGAAAGTGCCTTAAGCTGTTTCGAGAGGAAAATTCTTCGGGTCATCTTTCGCCCCGTGTGCATTGAAGGGGAATGACGAAGAAGATACAACAGCGAACTTTACGGGTTGTACAACGACATGGACCTAGCCAGAAGGGTCAAGGTCCAGAGACTCAGATGGCTCGGTCATTTAGAGCGAATGGACACCAATGCTCCGGCCCGGAAAGCCTTCGACACTATTCCCGAGGGACGTAGGAGGAGAGGAAGACCGCGACTCAGGTGGCGCACTCAAGTGGAAGAGGACCTCAATCAACTTGGAGTGCAAAACTGGAGACGACTAGCTAAGGACCGAGCTAGCTGGCGGAGACCATTGATTGAGGCCCAAGTCCACAACGGACTGTAGCGGCACCTTAAGTAAGTAAGTAAGTGGAAAATGCTATTAATAAAATACAATTTCTCTTAAGCGACGTTTACTTACTTAGTCCACCCTGAGAGGTGGATTAGCAAGGGACTAAGCAAGAAATACATATATGTCAATCGTGAAAAAAAAAAAAAAAAAATTTCAGTTTCGGAGACATTAGCTGCGTTTTATTATCCTCACTAACCCATATGGGTTAATTTTTTGCACACAAAACAATAACAACCTGTAACCCCGATACCTGTCGGGGTTTATTTTTTAACTCTAAAATGTGTTCTAACTATGGCGGATAGATGGCGAGTGTGAGACAAAAACAAGAAGTTATTGTAGAAATATTATTAATATCAGCCATATAAATGAAAAATAACACGTATTCCACTCTTAGATACACTTTATGAAGCCATAGGATAAGAGTCAATTCAATTAGAAATAATAAAAACAAGTTGTTTGTGGAAAAGCAAAATAAAATTTATCAGGGTTGCGTCTCGGATAAAAACATAGTTTGAACTTCAACCTTCATAACCCAGATCGTTTTATTATCACGAGGTTACCCATATGGGTTAGTGAGGATAATAAAACGCAGCTATTGATGTCAATTGTAGTCGTATCAATGGTATCGTTGTAGTAGATATTATTCGGGTTGGGTATGATTGACTGCTTTCGTATTACCAGCTTCACTATAACCAACATTTCAATCGCCTTCTTTACTTCTGCCTAAATTAATATTATCTGTAAAACTACGGAACTCTTCATCATGCGATGCTCCTAAGACATTGAAAGCGATCTTCTTTCGTGAGGAAATAAAGACTGAACCTGTTTTTTGCTTGCTGAAAGGAATGTTTAGCTTCACCATTTCTGTTTCTTTTTCCACTCTTGTTGCATTTTCAAGATCTTTGATTTTTAAGACAGCTCGCATAATACATATATATTGCCGGAATCGAAGCAGACAAATTTCATTTTTATTTTAAAATTGATTGTCAAATATCAACAAAAAACAAAACTTCCTACAGGGGATTATTTGGTAAACATCACTTTACTATTCTGGGATCAAATTATTTTTATTAAACATTGACTAACGCTTAGTCTATGGTCCAGTTAGACTGTGGATTAAGAGTGGACTAGGCGTTTTTTATTAATATGGCTGGTAAGGCTTAAGATAAACTCGGAAAAACTTGGAACTTAATCATCAATCCAAGTAAATATTTCTGGACAACGCTTTTAGCTCAAAGACCAAGCCTCGACTGTCCCGCTCCAATGTTGAAACCGTGGTGTTCTATGGTTACAGCACTTGGAAGTCACAAACACGGTCACAAGAAAGCTTCAAACGTTCGAGACATCTATTGTCTCAACGTATTTCAGTGGATTTGTGGATTTGCCACGATTTGAAAATGCGACTGATGGAAAACGATGGTGGTGCCATCTTGAGAATTTTTCACAGAAGCAGTTTTTTTTTTACATAAACTGTCGAAAAAGTAAAAGGCTACGCTCAATCACGTTACCAAAAGGTATCGGATAGCTTATTGTTGTTGTTTACCATAGTAAAAAATAGCAAATACATGAACCATCAATTGTAAAAAAAAATATACCTCGGGTATCCGACTGTTCAACATATGATTTTTCCCCTTGAATTGTTTCGCGCGCAGATTTCATCAGCTTCCAAATTAAAAGAAAATTGAAAGAAATATAAACAGAAAACTATCGATAACATTTTTAATAAAACTTATTATTTAGATGACTCGGAAGAAGTTTGCCGACGGATCCACAGCCATAAATAATTTCCTGTTCTCAAGCGTTTGATTTTTTTTCATATGCGTTTTGACAGAAATCTGGATACAGGTATCTGTCTCGTCCAAAAAGATATCTCAGATACGGGTAACTCAAATAGCCTACCCGATAGGTGATTGAACGTAGCCAAATGGCGTTTTTCTTTTTTACCTCCGAGTAGATTAGATCAGATCATTGTATATGGACTCAGGTAGTAGTATCAAGAATGGTGTTTTCGATATTTTGTGCTACATCAAACCAAAAAAAAAAATCCCTATAGCAAACTTATGTAAAAAAATTAGCCAGCTCTCAAGATGTCACCACAATCGATTGCCAGGTCGCAGGTAATAGCTAAATAGAAATACAATGGATCAGATCACGAATGTGTCAAAGCGAAGCTCTGAGCAGGTCATAATTCAATGTCCTCTGGTTTAAAAAAGAAACAAACCTCAGCATCGAATTGACATATCATAGGTGTGTTCAATAATAATATGTATGTTCAGCGACACTGTTCTGCACACTTTGGAACAGAAAAGTACAACTTTTTGGTGTTCATTGACACATTTGCTGTTCCAAACTGTTCTGACATTTCTCATGAAGCAGTGCTGTACTGTGCTGTCTTTTTCCTCGCTGAACAAAGCTAAGATGATTATTTAATAATTTGTTTCTATTTCTATTTTTAATTTATTAAACAAAATCGCATATACTAGCTGCTTGCTAGCGTAGCCAGAGTCGTGCACTAAACATCAAGGATTATAACCCCTTGGGCGCGAAGCCCCCGCGTATCCTCGCTATTTGCTAGCGTAGCCAGAGTCGTGCACTCCACATCGAGGGTTAAAATCCCTTTAGTGGCGAAGCCGCCGCATATACTTTCTGTTTGCCACAAAAAGCTGCATTGCACTCATTATTTGACAGCTAACACAAAAAACACGAAATGATCCCTTATTGTAAAGTCGCCCCAAAAAATTACTTTATTTGTGCTTTTCTAACGCGTATCTATCGCTTGAGACCTCAACTTCAAGTTCAAAATCCGGTAAAGGAAAATAGAGCCTTTAAAACACGAAAAAGATCCCTTTAAGAAAAATGACCCCCTAATTCTATAGTCAAACATTGAAATAGGAATTCATACAATAAATTAATCAATTAATACATCTATTTTTAAATGAACACGGCTGGTTTCTTAAATTCGAATAACTTATTTTCAGAAAGTTGGACATATAATAGTTAAAAAAAAAAAAAAAAACAATTAATCATCACTGTATCAACTGTACGTAATCTTCAAGGCTTGCGCTGTAGGGAATAGTTTCAAAATGGCGGAAATATTTTCGAGAACAAGTAACTACGATCCCATGTGCAGGCTTTTCACTGTATCCAAAAAAAACCTTAATCATGATATGTTTTAAAAATTTAACACTTCATTGAACAGATTTATTATTTAATCCCACCATAATACGAAATGAAAATGCCACCAGCCACCATTTTGAAGATAAAAATAGAATTATTAATACTAACCTCATTTCTTCCACCGAAATTTCTGCGACGATCCCTACTTCTTCGGCCACCACCGCCACCGCCACCACCACCGGCACCAGCACCACCAGAGTTTCCAAAGTTTCCACCGCGACCAGGATTAGCTTGCCCACCTCCTTGGATATTAAAATTATTTCCACCCTGAAAATTTCCAACGCCTTGATTTTGGTTGTTTCCAAATCGTGGCTTCTTTTCAACAGGAGGAGCATCTACATCAATTATTATTTCAGGCTGCAAATTTTGATCCTGCTTCTGGGGCTGCTGCGGTTGCTGCTGTTGCTGCTGTGGAATTCCTTGGGGCTTCTGATTCTTAGGATTTCCACCTTTATTTCGCTGGGGTAATGGATTTCCATTAACAACATCGGTTTTAACTTCCATCTTTTATAAGTATATTAAATTCAATTTCTTTCTCTTCCACAAAACTAGCACTTTTCACATCCACACTCGCCTAAGAACAAAGAAAGAATAGGTTAAGAAAAAGAAATTATCTAGAGTAGTGACCACAGACAGAGACAAAGGAGATCGGAAACTCACTTACGTTTTACCTTTGTATAAGGAACAGCTAGTACTACCAAGATTGGTTTTCTGCTTGGTTTGACAGATCTTCCGTCAAACCAGGCAGAGAACACACAATACAAACTTAAGTAAAAAAAACTGCTTCTGTGAGAAATTCTAAAGATGACACCACCATCGTTTTCCATCTTGAGACTCGTCCCTAAATAGATATACAAAGCGTTTTACTCTTCGGACTTTGTATATATATTGGGGGCATTGACTTACTATATATGGACTGCCAGTGGCCAACTTCACGATGGTTCCACTTTTAACGCGCGCTGCCACCGCAAAGCGGAAAAATCGTGTAACAATTTTGACACTTAAAATTTGAGCCTCATTTTGTCTCTCAATGTTTGTTTACATTTGTGAAAAGGTTTGTGTGTTTTAATAAAAATTAAAAATTAAAAGGAAATAATAAGTGTGATTTTTAAAAAAGCATAAATTATAAGAACTTCTGTTTTATTGTTTCATTCTGTAACGTGTATTTAATTGTTTACTATAAAATGATATCTACTCGAAAAATAATAATAAAATTGTTGTAATGAAACAAAAAATAAATGCCTTTTAATTGTTTTCATTGATGTATATTTAATACTATTCGTAAATGATGTTCCTGGTTACTACTTACTAAATAAATGCATACATGAATAGTTTTATTTCAAAAATAAATAATACCATTAGAAAATAATAGTATACTACTTATGCATAAAAAGTTTTCGTCATCTTCTCCATCATCACTTTTAGAATTATGTCTATTATTATTATGTCGGGAGCTGTCCTTCCGTTCGACAACCCGTCTATTCTTTTCATAAATTCATCTTCATTGGCAACCACATCGATGAAAAACTGCTCACGCTGACATCATTTTCCAATGCATTGCCTTCACAGTTAAGAACAAAATCTTCAGTGATACCCTTCAATTGGGTAAGTTGAGCCTTGATGGAGGCAATGGTATCGTTTTGGGAAACCTCTAGGGTCTCAATACTATCCAAACCGCGTACAAAGAGCTGCATGTTGGCTGATTGTGGCAAAATCTACACAGTTGTGTCGGATGATATACGAAAAAAATATTGAGGAGCCACAAGAGAGTTTCCTGGAAGCCATGAAGCTGTGAATGGAATTCAATTAAATTACTGTTTTTTTTTTATTTCTACTTTTCTTACCAAAATTCAGAGATTGGATAAATGTGCTCTTCCCAAGACGAATAAAGAAATTATTCAATAAATTTTCTTCACAAAAAAGAATAATGCTTGCTTTGCAGGAACTGTCAAAATTTGTATAATTACATATACAAAAAAAAGATGGCATTGTTTATCTCCAATAAATTAAAGTAGATGTCAGTACTTTCTATGGGATAAAAAGCTTATCTCAACTTAAAGAAAACAGATGTCGCTCAAATTCGTACTTACTTTTTTTGCCACTGTCCGTGGCAATGCTAGTGTAGCTAATTTGAAGTGGAACCACTTTTATTCAAATTTTGTATGGAAAATTCTTGACGACTAGCAGTCCATAATATAGTACGTCAATGATTGGGGGGTATTGTCAAGCTTGGTTTTCTGAAAACACAATACAAACTTATGTCAAAAAAAAAATGGTTATCTCGGCTTGGAACCAGTTGGCGCTTCAGTCGAATTCCATTCCGATTATACCTGTTAAATTTATATTCAAAACCTTCTGATCCGCACATTTTATTTTACAATTACCTCGTGTACGTGAATAAATGAAAAAAACAGCAACAACAATGCAGTGGTTTGCTCAAGTTTACTGAGATAGTATTGGTAAAAACACATCTACAAGGTAACGGCAAAATAAATTTTGTGGTATACGCAGGGTAAAACGTAAGTCAGTTTCCGATCTCCTTTTGTCTCTGGTAGAGACGATCTAGAAAAATAAATATTAAATTTCGTGGAGGAAATGCAGCCATATTTGAAATTACCATAACAGGCTCTACCACATTGACTTACTATATATATATAGTATATATGTATAGTATGTCAATGCTCTACCACTACCACTGATCAGTTATAACAAGATTAAAAACCTAACTACATTTTACCCTCCAAAGGCTCCAAATACCACAAAACTTATTTTTTTCATACACACATCCTCTTGCAGCAAACTTGCTTTTTTGTGTATTATAGAGATCAGTGGCCTGAACAAACAAATGTTAGGCATGTAAGATGTGGTAAAATGAATAGAAATGCTTCTATGGTTGTGGACTCTGTGGCCGGTGTTTCTAAAGTCGTTCTTCCTTCTTCGTAGAGACCATTAAATGCAGCAACGTTTTCTTCTTCATAACTTGACTTCATAACTGATTTACTTGTTCGGTTTTGAATTAAAATTTCACCATCCTCTACAACAAAATTTCCAAATAATAATAATAGACAAGACGCAGGATTACAACTGTAAATATTCTTCTAACAGCAGTTGCACTAATACACTTACAAAAAGATATTGCTACGTTTTTCCTTTCCATTGGAACCAAAAAATATTGATTTTAAGTAGCGACGGGCCGTCCATTTCATGTGGTTCAATGGAAATCGACATAAAATAATTTAAACGGTGAAGGTGAAGGAAACAAGTTGATATGGCAAAGAATTATCAGAGTTATCAGCCAGCGGCCAGAACTTGCTTGTTTGGCCGCCGGATGGGAAAAATTTTGCTATGTCTGCTGAGTGCTGACGCTGAGTAGTGAATAGCAACAACACACGGTTAATAAGAACTCATTTCGGACAAAAAATACATTTATTAAACTAAAAATATGAATTTTCGAATACTCTTCCAACCTTCTTTTGATTGCGCAGTTTGGGCTCGCAGGAGATTTTATCATTCTGGGGTTTCTCCGAAGGGATCTTGTGATATGCTTGAATAATTTGCTTCGTTTGTTCCGCGACAAAGTGTTTGCAATAAAAGTTTAAAGCTCTCCGTTCTTCTCCATTGATATAAATTCTATTTGGAAAGACCGTAGAAAAAAATCAAACGATTAAGAAATCCACAGAACAACGAAATAGCTACCTTTATTTTCACAATCATCAAGGAGTGTTTTAAAATCTTTTAATTCTACATCCTTGACGTTATCCAGGTTAAAAGTTCGCCCATTACGCTAGAGCTTTTGGGAACAAGGATCGGTTGTGAAATCTTGTTAAGTGCGGAACCACTGACTGGAAGTTGGACCCAACAATAACCAATTACAGTCTCCACGGACCATCGATTTTTTGCATACAGACAAACAACTATCCGCGGCCCTTAATATAATTATCATTTCAAAAAAGTTCTTTTCCAATTTGCAAGAAAACTTACACCCATAGAAAGTGCTGCTTCTATAAACACATTCAAAAGGGTAAATTAAAAATAACTTTATCATTGGCATGCTCTGATGCAGCGGATTGAGATATTCCTTTTGTCGTTCCCGAAATAAGTTTCCCATGTACTACCAGTTATAATTTGAAAACGGCAAAAAATTTCATTTGATTCCGGACCAAGGGGAACAATTGCAAATTCAATCATACCGCAACGAAAACTAAAAAACGATTTCGATTCAGATATGTGTATATCGCTAACGCATTTTGTCTAATATCATTTCTGCAAATTTTTTAAAAATATTAACACTACTTAATGCTTATTTATATGGACATCCTTTATGAACATAAAAAAACTTAAGTTTGGTTTTTCAAATGATTTCTATGGTTACTCTTCCGCTCGTCCTCCCCAATTGTTTATTGACTAGACCAGAGACAAAAGGAGATTGGAATTGGAAACTGACTTACGTTTTACCCTCCGGAGACCGCAATCGCAAATTTTATTTTACCGTTATATCAAGTATGTGGATGTGAATGAGAAAAAACATCCATATTTCATAAATTCCTCATTGAAAACAATCTCCAAATTCGGCAGAGCAGTAGTTCCCAACTTTTAGGTAGATGACGTTAGGATTGTTTGCCAGGACCTTTGTATATAAATTTAAGAGGTATAATCGAAAATGGAATTCGACTGAAGCGCTAACTGGTTACGAGCCGAGATAACTATTTACACATAAGTTTGTATTGTGTGTTTTTCTGCTTGGTTTGACAGAAGATCTGTCGAACCAAGCAGAAAACCAAATATATATACAAGGGCCAGGACTATAACGTGACAACTGAAAACAAAACATCGTTTTTGAAATTTTTATTATTATTATAGTGGGCAGGTTCAGCTGCGTACGGCACTTGAAGTTAAGGAAAAATTCGTGAACCTGATTGGTCAGGTGACAAAAACAAATATTTCCATTTTAGTCAGTTTCATTGGAAAGTAGACTGGAAAATAAGCAAAAATATTTGCCTTAAGAGGGTTCCGGACTGAAACTGAAAATTCTTACTGCTTAAAGCGCCACCCAACTGCAGACGACAAATTTTGAACTAAATGCATCTTATGTCGTTTTCCATTGGTCGTCCAGAAGCATTCGGAAGAGTCCAGAAGTCTTCTGAAACCGTTCCATTGCGTTCCAAGCGTCCGAAGAATGACACATACACCATAACCCGTTCCATTGGAGGTAGAAGAAGAAACGTCAAAAAAGACCAATGGAAAACGACATTACTAAGAGAGAGAGAGAATCGCCTCCCTATGAGAATCGTGACTTCCGCCAGCTGCCTTGCTGCCAGTTACTGATTTGAATTTTCAAATTTTGGCAGATTTTGCTATCCCTTATGGCGTTTTTTAATTGGCAATCTGGAAGTAAAATAAAGCATTCTGAAAACGTTCAATTGGGCAAAAGTGACAGTTCTGATTCTGAAAAGAAGAGAATTTCCCTTCTGATATGAGAAACAGAATGCTTCTTTTTAGATTCCACATTGCCAATTAAAAACGCCATTAATTTTGAAATAAAATGTGTTTGATCAAAGTTTTTTTCAAAATGTTTTGATTGCTGTGTTAAGAACAAGTACGTGCTTAATAAATGAATAAAAATTGCTTATCAAAAATACAAATTTTATTCATAGTTTTTGATTCTTTTTTGTTCAAAAAGTTAATTTTTTTCTCTAATAGTTATACAGTTTAAATGTCGAATTTTATGCTCATTAAGAAATGTTAGCGAAAAATGGTTTTTATATAAATGGAATACTCTTTGAAATAGTACGATTTTTGAGCCTTTACTACTGAGTAACGAAGTACTTAATTGAAATTGTGCTCCAATAGATTTTTAGAAACAATTTTCGTCTATAGAATGACACCTTAGTCATTTCAATACGACATTTAATCGCTTCACAATACCATTTAAAAAAACGCAGTTTTGGTGCGGAACACTCTTAAAATCAAGTAACAGCTGTTTGTTTGCTTGTGTCACAACAAATTCACATCCAAGGTGAACTTGTAACTTGGAAATGGGACAGTCCATATGGAAAATCCATATCGTGTAAAGCACGCTTAAGCAAATATCAACGAAATAAAACGGCGTAGAAATTGTTCATGAAATGTTTTTCATGAAATTATCAGTTTTATGGAATTTGACTTTGAAACAACGTGCGTGTACAACTACAACGTTTGTAGTCGTTTGGAATCCATGGGTCGCACTCATATTTTTTTCTTTATTGTTTTGTGTACTCAATTTGGACAAGTGTACCTAGTACCTTACATACAAGGTAAGGTAGTGGAGTGACCCGCACGCTTTGGAAATGGCCCATAACATTTTTTTCTTGCCGGCATCCCTGGTACGTGCAGTGCCTTGCATAAGTATAACCACACCCGGAAAAATGCATTTAAAAGAAAACCTATAATAGGAGTGAATCCTTACTAATTTTTTTATTGAGTTACATCACTGATGAAGCAAATTGAGAAGAAAATAAAGTACCGTTATCTCCTCTCCTGGTGTTTAAAAATTAAAAACAGATTTTGATGTATTGCAAAAATATAACCGCATTTATTGTTTTTTGTTTTTTACTTTGTTTTAAGTTAATTTTTAACAAAAAGTCAATATGCAATTTCGTTGCCTCTATTTTCCACCAATCTTAGAATTCTTTTTGGCATACTTTTAACTAGATTTTTCAATATGGAGTCGTTTAAAGCGTTCCATTCTGTCACAACTGCCTCTCGCAGCTCAGCAACACTAGCAAATTGCTTATTATAGGCATACATTTTGCGAGTTAAAATTCCCCAAAGATTTTCGATGGGGTTGCAATTTGGAGAATGTGACGGCCATCAAATTAATGTTTTTCGATTCGAACCAATCCAAACTTTGACGACTTACATGAATTGGGGCATTATCTTGCTTTAAGACATGCTCAACTCGGCGAAATCGTCTTAAATAAGGTACCAAATTCTCCTCAAGGACCGAAGTGTAGTCAGAAATGTTCATTCTGGTAGAGGTGAAGGCAAGTGCAACCTTACCACGCTCGCAGAAGGCCCCCCAAACCATACAGCTGAGCCACCAAAGTTCCTCCTGGAAAAAAAACTTTTTCTCTTTCCTCAAATCGTGCCAATGTCCCGCTAAAACCATCTGGTCTATCGAGATTAAACTTTTTTCATCACTAAAAATAAAAAACATTCATTCCAGTATGCCATTTGGAATAACGAGATTTTAGTGTAGATTAATAGAAAGTCACTTACGGTTTTCCAATCTCGATTTATGTCTTGGCGGACAAATTCCAATCTTTTTTGTTTGTGGGCTGCTGTTAAATTTGGAGCTGGCACCATTTTTCCTCGAACAATCACTCCACTGCTTTTTAAAGCACAGAAACGGTTGAAACCGAAACTCCTAAACCCAATTCGTTACGAAATTCCGACTAAGAATGCACCGAATTGGATGCAGCATTGATTAAACGCCTCTTGTCTTGACGTGTCAGCTTCTGCGGACGCCCGGGTCTTATTTTTGTCCCATAAGATTCTGGATGTCTTACAAAATTTCGAACCACACGATCCGATCGTGAAATTCATTTTCCAATAGCCCTAAGACTTAGGCCGCTTGACCAAAAAGTCAAAATTTTGCCGTTTTCAATTTCGCTTAAATGCGTACCACGAAGCATCGTTGGTTTTTATTTGAAAGCACTTGACTGAATGCAGCTTCAAAGAGATTTGCATTGTGCGGTTATATTTTTGCAATACATCAAAATCTATTTTTAATTTTTAAACAATAGGAGAGGAAATAACGGTACTTTATTTTCTTCTCAATTTGCTTCATCAGTGATGTAACTCAATAAAAAATAGTAAGGAGTCACTCCTATTGTAGGTTTTCTTTTAAATGCATTTTTCCGGGTGCGGTTATACTTATGCAAAGCACTGTATATATTGTATTATTTCATTCTTTTGTATAATGTAATGGCGTATATATCTCGCCCGCTTTACGTTTCTTGAAATTTGCACCATCTTGAGCAGATTCATGTGTAAATAAAAATACATATTTTTCAAAAATTGCAAAATTGTCTTTATTATGCTAATATATACATAGACATACTATAGATATTAATAAAAATTAAATAATATCCATGTAACCATTTTTACTAGCATGCTTTATAATTTCAAATATTCTTTTATTGGCCATATCTCCACCAGCAGAAAACGAAATGTTGTAAAACATTTCACCATGAACATTGCACTCAAACTCTTTCGATAGTAATTTTAATTCTTCTTCAGTCCCACACAACCAAGGCAAATAGTGCATGCAGATCATCACCCCATAAAAAGCGTACTTAGTAAAGTGTTTATAGAAGTGGTTAAACCTATGAATATATAAAAACTTAATATTAGTTTTAAAATATTATCATAGCAATCAGGCCAAAAAAGTATAACGAAACAGAACTTCTAATTTTTACAGTTCGGTAAGGATACACTTTCTCGACTTTTATGAAAGAAAATCTTACGAATACAACTGCAAACAATCTTGATTGTCCTTAGAGGATGGCTTTAAGGCTTCAGTCATTGTATGATGAAGAATTTTATGGTAATACAGTAATAAATCCATCCAAAAGTCATCTCTGATTGATGGTTCCATATTTAAATACATAGCAAAGCTCAAATCAATACAAGGTGTTCCATATCGAAGTTCCTATAGGTACGCATACAGGAAGAATTTTAACTTTAAAATGACAAAATAAAAACTCTAAAGGATGAATCACAAAGACGCTTCACCTTCAGCTTCGCCTAACGTTTACGTTGAGCTATAATAATTCAATGCTTGCTATCACAATGAAGCTTCGACCTCACGCTTCGTTTGACAACCGTAGGTAAAAGAACGTAATGTTACGTAATGTGACTCCAAACGGAATATCTAGTTCAAACTTGCTGAACTTTTGCTTTGTCTGACAGCTCAACAGCTTTTTAAAAAAAAACAGTTCACACACAAAATCCATTTATTTTTGGAGCAGCGTTACCACTTCACAAAAAAAAAATGGAATCGAAGTAGATTTGGGAACAAATCGAAGTGGATTGAGAATGATACATGGATACATTGACGCAAAGAGGGAAACTATCAAAAGTTTATATTGACAGATCTACAATTTGGACCTTGTCCGAATGGTGTTGAAATGTTCGATTTAATTTTGACAATACATAGTGGATAAAATGTGTTAACTAATAAAAATAAATAGAGTGGCGCGACAGCTCTTAAAGAGCCAAGCCAAGAGCCAAGTGGCTTACTCTCATCAACAATTCTCTAGGTACGTATGAAGAATTGAGGGGACCTACAATTTAACGCCGGTTCCGAACGGCAAAGTTGAGAAGCACTTTTTCATGACAGATTATACTCTTGGAAGTTTTGTCAGTTCTTCGCAAGAGGCAGTGCCCGTGAAAGATGAAATAAAAACTATGGGCACGAGTAGGACTCGAACCCACGACGTTCTGCTTAGCAGCCAAAGCACCTTACCACTGAGCTACGGACACTGTGTGTGTTAACTAGCAGGCTTTAATATCACACTTGTGGTTAAATTGAACCAACATTTTAACGTAAGCCGCACACAATACAAGCACGTATCTCATACTTTGCGTAGTTCTATTGGTTGACATATCGTGTTTGTAAACTGTGTCCACTTATTGTTCGCGTATAACGAAAGAAACTTTATTGCAGATGTCACTCATCTGCTTTCCTGCTGAACATAGTAGAAGTATGATGAAGGCATGCCCTTTTTCACTATAAACTGTATAATGAGTTAATCGAAGAGGATTTTGGAAATATCAAGCGAAATCGAATTTAATTTTATCTGAGCGAAATAGATTTTAAGAAACTTTTGACGGTGCAAGTAAATTGGCAAAGCTGTTTTTGGGAGATGATGATAGGCTTGCTCGATATGCGCTCTGGGTCACTCTGGTTTCGCTCTGAGCTCTTCGATGTCACTCTTTTTTCGGCCCGGAGCGTTTCCACCGTGTTCGACGTGTATTCAGTATAGTGCTCGCACCGGGGGCGTCCCAAGTTGCTATACAACAACAGTACTGTTCAAAGAAGAAAAAACAGATCAGAAAACAAGTAAATGAAAACTGTCAGACCAAGTAAGAACGAAAAAGATCAGCTCCCTGTGTAATCTTTTTGACAGAATAAAATCAGCTGTTAAATGAATATTCCAGGTCGAATCAAATTGAATAAAATGTTCATTTGTTGCAAACAAGATTCTGAATAGTTTGTTCGAATTTTGAGAGAAATTTTTACTAGTATGTAATATTCTTACTCTCACAAAGTCTCGTAAATCGAGATGATTCAATAAATTGTTTGATTGGAAAAAAATAAAAATAATTTAGCATTTAATATTTTGACAGATTGTAGAACAGTTTGGGGCAAGATTTTTACTCATAGAACATACAAACGTGTACTTTTTGGATCCTTTCTGTACTTTTCTGTACGGAACAGATTCATTACACAGACCTAAAGAGAATAAAGAACAGAGCGCTATTAGCGCGTTCGATATGAAACCAAACCCAGAGAAATGTTTCAGTTTTTTGACACCTCCGTTAACAATATGACAAGCACCGGAGCGCCCGGGGCTGGTTACATCGAGCAAACCTGATGTGATGGAGGGAGAACTGTCTTTCGAAGCAAACTCAAAGCGGGTGCATGGTAACGCAGGCGAAGCTAAAGCCGAAGCGTCTTTGTGATTCAGCCTTAACAACTTTAAGAACCTGAAAATCAATCATTTTGCAATCCAGTGGAGTATCATCACCGTCTTCATATCGAAACATAACATTGTTCCGATTGAAGTCACCATGAAGTATGGCAGCGAACTTTTCATCATCCGCATCGTGAATTGTTCTTATAAATTCGAGTAGTTCTGTTGGACATTTTCCGTATTTTAACTGCAACTTCCTTATATTTTTTTCCAAATTAATATCATCGGTATTGTCTAGTGAAATTAAATTTGTCTTGCAGCGATCGTAGTACTCAAAAAATCTATCGAAGGCAACTTTGAACACGGGATCATAAAAATTGTTTACTGTTCCAGCTGTTTCAATAAATGGAAGAGGAATAATTTTATCGATCAATTCTTGAAAACGGGCATCTTTTTTATTCTTTAGAGTGTAAGACATTGCATGGTATTCTGCAACTGGTTTCATCATTACTAGTAAGTGAGATTTGTCTAAATACAAACGGGGACCCATTCTATAACCTCTGTCTTTTAAATGTTCGAGAACAAGAACACTTTCACTAGAGTTTGTTGTATCATCACTTAGGCCTACAAAGTAAAATATGCAAAAACAAACATTAATTATGTATTCATTTACGTTACCCTTGACAACAATATAAAAATAAAATAAATTCAACAGTTTATACCTTTAATAATCCCATAATTAGCTTTGTAAATTTTGGGAATCCAATTGGTTGGCCTGATACTATCAATACCAGCTTTCACAAGTAATTCCTCAAAATATGGTATCACTTGTGAATAAATGAATATTTCGTTAGGAAACTGAATAAAACATCTACTTGATACTCTGAAATGTTCATCACCCTTCATAAATTTTGCCAAGAGTTTTCTTTCACTTCCTCTGAAAACAGTGAATTAATAATAATATTAATCTTATTCAACTAATAATAGCCAATTTTTCATTCACCGAACAAATCTACATATAACAAACTTATCTGAGTATTCATCGGTCGAATAATTAAGAGCTTTATTCGTCAGATAATGTCTATCTGACAGTTGAAAAATCCAATATATATACTCTGTCCGATAAAAATTGGCAGTACAGGGAAAATAGGGATATCTGCGTCTCCTTCGCACTCTTTTCCTACCCATAAGTACCTTTCTCAAAAAAGCTCTAACAGGGTTGTCGTGATGCGCATTTTGAATTCGAAAAAGCTTAAAGAAATAACGGCAGGGTTGCCATTCTTCTTTTTTTCATTGAAATTTCATTTCGTTTTTTATTATATATGAATATGAAATAAAATTTATCTTTTACCACACCACAAAGAGGGAAGATAAATTCATTTTTCATCATTTGAAAAAAAAACCGGTGAACAATTTGTCTGATAGCACATTTATCAAAATCATCAATTGTAATTCTGCGAACAGGTTGGTTTTTCTTTTTTGGTGGTGAGTTGTGGCCTTTGGTGCTATTTTTCTTTAGAAGTCTGTACACTGCTCGTTCAGATACAGAATAAATATCAAAACCCTGGGGCCGAATTACAGCATCCGTTATCGAGTGAGTGAGCCTCATCAGTGATCGAACGAACAAGTAAATATTTAGGGATGATGACATACGTTAGGTCACGTATCGTTTGAGAGTTCAAAACTGTAGTAGTTTTTATCGAGTCTCGATTATTTTGAAGGAATTTTGAGAGGTTTGAGAAATAAATAAACAGAACTTGAATAGTGAAGGCAGAAATATTAATTTTTTAAATGAAAAAACACAGTTTGACTGTTAACAAAAGACGAGATTGATGAAGCTTTTGAGAGGAAAATCTTAACCTTATTAAATTATTGGCTAACAATTTCATAATAAGATAACTCAAAGAAAAAAAAAATTATTTTTTTCTTACCAAGTTGCCCCATCAGTGAGCTGTTTGTGTGTCGAATGAAATTAAGCTCGATAGCTGAGCTGAGAATTAAAATTATTGTACTAGAGGCTCGATACATAGCTCGATATCGTGAGAGCGAATGCCAAACACACACAATTCAGTAACGTAACGTATTATTCGATAACGGATGCGGTAATTCGGCCCCTGCTTTACAGCCTCTGTTTTGCTTTGCAGGTTCATACAAATTACTTTTGTCGCCTCAACTATTTCTTTTTTTCGGCACTCAAATCCTTTGAGCATTTTGATATTGAAGCCATTTTAAATTTGCACAACACAACAAAAGCACAACAATAAAACACAAACAACGCAACAAAATCACAAAGATAATATACAAACCACACAACAAAAGCACAACAAGAAAAAACAAAGCACACAACAATAGAACAACAACGGCACAACAATTTCATGACAACAATGCACAAAAATTACTCGCAAAATCAACAAACCTACCGCCCGATAAGAGAATCTACGAAAATTATATTCTTCCTCAAATAAAATGGCTTTGATTTTTATAACTGCTTTTCAACTGATTTGCAAAACTTTAAAAGAAATGCAAAAGTCAAACACAACACGATAACACTCATCGTTAAGCACTTTTTAAAAAGCTCTCAAAGCAAAAGCTCCTCAAAAGAAATCCATTGAAATAGTATGAAAAAAATACGAAGCGAGTTACGAAATAGAAAAGGCAACTCTGTATATGTGTGATTTAATAAGGGTTGAAAAGCAGTAGAGAACGATCAGTACATTCAGTACATCAGTCTTCCAGGCAGACACACTTGAGCATGAGGGTGGGTTCTACGTCAGATGCCATAAAAAATTCATGCGTATTCTATAAAACGAGTTCCCATCAATTGGATATGGTGTAGAGAACAGCGCACCACTGAGTTTTAAAAAGCTCTGCCATAAGGCCTGTTCTGCCAATTTTTATCGGACAGAGTATAGTTATCTGTCGAATAAACACTATCTGCTTGTTTACTTGACTATAAAAAAATCGGCTCTTAACAAACTTACTCTTTGGTGCTTCCGTTGAAAGTATTTATGTTAATTGTGTACAGTGCTGACATAAATCCATCTAAGCCAGTTGAGTGTTCAATGCTAAATTTCAAAAGTTTGTCTGGTAATAATTCCTTCTCAATTTCATTGATAAGAATAGTCGAAATGTAGTTAAAATGTTTTTCCTCCAATGTCATTTTGCTTCCTGTGTTTGATTATGCTCCTTATGGTATTTAAAAAAACTGTAATCACAAATAAAAAAATTTTCACGACCGGGTCACACGAATTTGCTCCCGTAGGTATTCCAAAACTAGACTCACAGAAAACATTAAAAAAAAACAAACTTATAGGTAATAAGATACATATATGTAATGCATAAAAAAAATTAAATTAATTCAAATTAATTCCACCCCAAAAACAAATTTTATATAAAAAAAATTAATTCCACAAATTTTCTTAAAAAATTGTCGATTTTTTAAAAATTATATTCAGCCCGAATCTAAAAACCTATTCCCCGGGAGTTTGTCCACTTTTCCCTTCTCTTTTATAACAAACAAAAAGTCTCCGGGAATTTATTTCCTTTTTATATTTCCCAATCTTCGAAAAAGGGAACAAAATTCTCCCGGAAAAAACTAGGCATTCTGAATGTCAAAAATAGGGAAAATTTTAACTTGTCTCCCGCCGAATCATTCCCCGGGAATTTGTTGCAGAATTATAAACAAAAAGGGAAGTTTTTGTTTTTTGCATCGAAAATAAATTAAAATTTTAATAATTTTATAAGTCACAGGTGCAAATGTTGCAGAATCTAATGGACATACCGCCTTACAGTTTTGTTTCTTTTATCTAGCTTAGTGAACTAAGCACCTTACTGAAACAAGGATGGGATGAACCAACATTAAAGTCTTTTCCAACGCCTGCCGTTTGGTATGATCCCTCAGCGAAAAAACGGAAACAAACACTTTTCAGCTGGTTTATTATCTCTAATGACAATAAGTACCTAATGAGTAATGACACATCTAACATGCACTTTCTCATTCACTCTTTAACATTTTGGAAATCTTAAGATCAAAATATTTATTAATATGTTAAAAAAAAAAAAAACAAATTTACAGCCATTCTGGCAACTCAAAAGCTTTGATTGGCTTTGTTCAGCGAGAAAAACGACAGCACAGTACAGCACATCTTCATGAGAAATGTCAGAACAGTTTGGAACAGTTTAGAACACAAAATGTGTTGTACCTAAAAAGTTGGAACAGAAAATCCTGTCCTAAACTGTTTCAAACTGTTCTAGACAGACTCAATGAACACCAAATCAGAAAATTTTCGAACAACAAAGGTGTCAACACCAAAAGCTGTAATTTTTTGTTCCAAAGTCCAAACTGTTCCACAGTGTGCAGAACAGTGTCGCTGAACATACTTATAGCACTTTCCATTGGAAGAAAAGAAGCGTTCAGAAGCATCCGGAAGTCTTCTTGCATTGGTAAGAAAATGACACTTCTGATGATTCTGAAAAGAGAATTTTTCTTCTGGATTTGAAGTCAGAATCCACTCAAGAAGCACAAATGCATAAGTCAAATGTCAAAACAAAATGTCAATTTGACCCATTTTAATTTGTTTTTTGTTTTTAGAATTGTTGAAAGGATTTTGTGTTTCAAAGGCCTTGTTCACATGTGAAGAACGATTGTGTTCATACGTGCGTATTTTTCTTCTGTAGAATTTTCTTACTCCTTTATGTTTTTATTTTCTTTAAAATAAAATTTTGTGTTTGTATCTGTTTTTTCATTCAGTTTGAAGAGAAAAACAAAAAACAAAAGACGATGATAGAAAAACAAAAAGAAAAACGTCAAATTTCTACACTCAATCTTTTTAAATTTTTTGATTTTTTTCTTCCCCTTACGTCTTCTGCAAGCAACCCCGCTTGCCATCACTAATCAAATAAAAATTTCAATTTTCTTCACGTGTGAACAAGGTCAAAGGAATTATTTAATTAAAACGAAAGTGAAAAAGAAATTAAAATAATGAAAAATAAAATTCATACATTTAAGTGACAAAATAAAATATGGAAATACACAGTGTATTTTTTGGCAAATGTCAGTTCGCATTCACACAAACACAAAACGTCATTATTGAGTAGGAGTAGTTTTGCTTGTTCCATTGGTTTTCAGAATGAGTGGTTCCCCGAGTGAAACCAATGGAAAGTGCCATTATTAGGTCTGTTTGGTAACTCCAACTTTTTGCAACGAAGTACAACGAAGTAAAACGTTTTTACATTTTCCTGTTTGTTTACTCGAATTAGTTGCAGAGAAAGGGGAAATCGAGAGAGCAAAATATTTCCCCTCGAACGAAAATTTTGCAACTTCTTGCAACTGAAAATTCTTGTTGCAAGTTGTTTTTGAATGTCATTGGTCTTCGAGGAACGGGTAATTGACAGATGACATATTTATTTTTTGAATTTGCTCGTGGTCAAAAGTGAATTATTATTTTTTTTTTTGTAAGGTAAAAAAATCTCAACATTAAATTTAATTTTTTCAGTAGGCCAAGTGATCACAGACGGGCTCATACAACTCAAGAATTTAATGACTCTTTGAATAATTGTATGAACCGTCCACAGAGATAAATCGAAACGATCCGCCAAATCTCGGAAGGAGCATGCTTCATGCCCAGGAAACCTTTATAGTATAATTTGTGTTAATGTATTTCATCAAAAATTTCATAAACAAACCATAGAAACAGTGCTAGGTGCTTGGGTCCACTAACTGTTTTGTCCGAACGGAGACTAGCATAAATCTCCTATGCACAGAATTTGTCACTAAGGTGTTCGAACAAAGTTTTGGAAACCCAAAAGTGCACCTTGAATTCTACGTCCGTATACTGCGGTACCACTTTTTCGAAGTAATTTTCGATGCAGTTTCGCCTATTTTCCATTTCTCTTTCATTGCCGTGATCAAAAAGCTCGTCGTCGGTTATTTAGCAGTTTCAGCGCTAAACTTTTATTTACATCTTTTTCTTTGCTGAACGAAGAATCAGATTCCATCAACTCTTCTACCAAACTCAAAAATTCATTATTTTCGACATTTTTTGTTTCAAAAAGGATCTTTAATATGAAAACACTACAATTCGAATCAAATCTTAAAACCAAATAATTTAATTTGTCAACCGTTTTGCCAAAATGAAAAAAAAAACTGCAACAAATTACATCAACGCGTTTGTTTACTTTGTTGCAAGTTTCTCTCTTTCTGAGAGAATTTTACTCTCTTCACCTTATTTGACAGATTTCAAACAAAATGCTACAAAAAGATCCCAAACAGACCTATTATCATGTACAAAACGATTTTAAAGCTGACCAGACAACACACGCCATTCAAAAAAGGGATTGATTTGTTTTTGCACATTTCCTACACGCCAAAAAACATTGGCGCAAAATTATAGTCCGCTAATGAACAAGTTTAGTGTGATACTAGCTTAAAATGACGTTTCAGACATGACTCAAACGTCATTTTAAGCTAGTATCACGCTAAAATTGTTCATTAGCGGACTATAATTTTGCGCCATTGAATTTTAGTAGCAATTCTTCTTGGTTTTAAGAAAAGCCACATACGTGTTGCAACCAAGTAAAGATAATGAACCAATAAACAAACAACAACATATTGATTACTGTGCTGGCTACTGAGTAGTGAAAAACACACGACTAATAATAACAAGTAATTGTTGAACCCTTACACTTTTACGTAAATATTTTGTTTGCGTGAATAAATTGAATATCTTGTTACATTTTTCAGATTTCGACTAAGTCTTAAATCTTCTTCAGGGGCACTTTTATTAAACAGAAAAAAAGATATATGTATAAAGACAAATATGATAAGTGCGTAAGACATGCATACACAATCTGTTTTGAAGGAACTTACATTATTTGGATGATATTTTAATTGGTATACATTATAAGATCGTCAAAAATAAAAAAGCTTTGTATAAAAAATAAGCTTTTTAGTTATAGTCACAATATGAGCACTTCTTTGTAAGAAGTTTAGTCAACAACTAGGAAGGAGAGATATTCTCTATGACGAAGACTATAGATAGAATAAACAATTATGTTATTTGGTGGCTAGAGAGCAATAAACTGATGAAATAGACTGTGTATCTTGTTTCCGGTTCATGGTGTTTTTATTGTTTAAGATGTGAGGAGTTTCCAAAGTGTACAAAAATCCTATCCCAAATTGAATGTCATCCAATGTACACTTGTATTATACACAATTTATAATTGTATACCTTCATTTATTTATACAAATTAATATGAGCAGAACATAATAACAGTCACGCACTTCGATAACGTTGTCTTTCTTTTGATTCAATAGAAATACAAAGTTCCAATTTTGCAAAACAACTTACGAAAAAAGATGTCATATACATTTGCTTTTAACAAATGTAAGGAAAGTAGTTTTTTTTTTTTTAACTGTGACAACAATGATATTATATGAATTACAACCGATCACACTTAAAGAAGTAGAATCTTAGAATGTAGTAAACAGAAAGAGAATGCACAATTTTTAGATTGATTTTATGGTTCTGGTTGCTTTTATCTATTTTTTTAAGTACCAGCAACTTTGTAAACACTTAATATTTTTGTTTTTCAACTTATCAACATAAACACCCAATTGGAAGAGGTAGGTATATCAGTATCAGTGTGTTGTCGCTGTATCATTGGATGATTTCAATATCTGCTCGCAGCTGGTGCGTACAGTGTCGCTCATCTAATTAAACCCAGTTCCCAATCTTTTCTTTGAACATATAAATAGGTTTGTTCGATGTGCGCTCTGGGTCGCTCTGTGGCGCTCTGATATCGCACTGAGATGCTCGATGTCGCTGTTTTTTAGTACCGTTGCGTTTCCACCATGTTCGATGTGTATTCAGTGCTCGCACCAGGGGCGCTCTGAATCGCCCCAAGTTTTTTTCGGGGCGAGAATTTCGGAGCTGTTTGAATCAGCTGTTGCTATACAACGAAGAGAAAAGAGAACAGTGTGCTATCGTTCGATGTGAAACCAAACCCAGAGACATTTTTTTTCAGTTCACAGCTCCGTTCACAGTTTGACAAGCACCGGAGCACCCCGGGGCTGGTGTCGAACAAAACTAATGCATCTAACTTAATTTAAAGAACTAATTTTTTGGTTTTAAAATAAGGTTGTTGTTTTGTGTGCAAGAAATTAACAATAAAACCGATAACCAGACCCGTATGATGTAATGTCTCTCCTCACAAGTGGGTTTCACGAATGTCATTACAACACTGGCAAACGATGAATAAAATGAAATGTAAAAATATAGCAAAAATATATACAATTTAAAATGATATCCGTATAAAACGAATGACAAACAGACAGCAGTATTCATAGTCAAATCTCAAGGTTTCGGGGCCTTGCCTTGAGCAATGTTTAATCAAATCCTTATTCATTATCAATATCCAGATTTAAAGCAATTTTATGTTGTTGTTGATGGATGATAATCAGTGGCGTAGCAAGCCCGAATATAGGCTTGGGCAAAGTCTCATTCGCGAGGCCCTTTTCATGGATATTAATAATAGTTACATTGAGCTTTATTGATACACATAATATTAATGTTCTCGAAATTTTTATCAATAAATATTTTGTTTTGCATTAGGGTATAATACCTACTGAAAAAAAGTGAAAGCGGGGTCTATAAGGGAAAGAAAAATTTATTTTTATTTGCAATTTCACAAAACCAACTTTTTCCGACTCTTTGCTCTGTTGAAATCTTCTAAAAGAAAAGTGTAATTTATTTAAGAAGCTCATTCTGCTTCTATGGACACAATTTCTAAGGCTGATATGTAGACATTCTTGTTTCATGATGTTTCTCAAATTATTTTTTTTAGTTTTTAATTTAGAAAAACTTAAGTGTTACTATTAATGATATGAAACGTTGCACCCCAGTGTGTGGTGCGAGTTAGTAAAAATGAGTGCGCAGTTGGAGGGCTAATAACGTAGAAGTATAAACTATTTAGAATTATTTAGAAATTAAAATGGAATAAAACAAGATATCAATTAGGTTTTATATTTATATGTTTGCATTCGAAAGGTCCAGTTTTCGATGATATTGGTGCATACATCAGACTAAATTTGACCGATGGCATCGATTATGTTTTTGTTGAAAGCCGCAGTGGTTTGCGGCTTATTCGAGTAGACCTGCGAATTAAGAAAGCCGCACGGAAGAAGTCCAAAAAGGCCAAATCACACGATGATGTACAACAAAATTTGTTGAAATTGTACAAAATATTGTGGTAGCAAAGGTGGATGCAAATATAATTGGATTGAGATGTTCAACTTTGTTCCCAACTTTATTTTTAAATAGTTGCCCCATTGAATTTTCGTTTTCCTGCTTATTGTATTTAACGGATGTGAACTTTTCGCAGATCCTGATTCTCAGTCACTTAATAAGTTCAAAGTAGGCTTTAATGCAATTGCCAGATTTGTTTTCATGGTTCGCAGATACGATCATATTTCGTCTTTTACTCGTCAACTTTTTGGAAGTAACCTAGAAGCGTATTACTAGTATCGATGTTGTTCTTTTGTCTTCAGATTAATTGTTAACAAGACCCCAAGCTACCTATTTAATAAAATTAGTTTCTGTTCAACAAATCATTTTATTCTATTCATCTCCTTTATGTTTACTTCGCTGACATCTCGTAGGCAATTTTTCGTAAATGTTGTCAGACTGTTGAGTAATCTTCCCATTGAATAAGAAGTACAGGAAGCGGTTTTAGCTACATGTACAGTGTACGTCAGTGAAGCAACAAAAATGTCTGATGATGTCCATTTTTAGGGTATGTGCTGTCAATTTTTAGGGTATGTGCTGTCAAACTTTTACTGTGTTGTCAGCTGAGTTCAGGGGTGTATTATTTCTGGTCGTGATGGTAAGGCGCTGCAATTCGTTGAGTTCCCGTAGTGTGCACGGTTGTTTTGAATAGTTCTTCCATCATGATTCGAAACGTTTTTATTTGTTGGTTGTATTACAATAGGCGTAATAATCGTGATGAATTACGGATAGAAAATCAAGAAAATGTACTGGAAAATAAAAAAATTAAACATTAAAAACCGTGCAGTGCACCTTTAGTGTTAAAACACCATGCTTCCTAAAAAAAAGAATTGAGATTGAAAAAAAAAGTTGAAGCAAAATCGATGAAATCTTGATTTAATCAAATTTCGCTTGGCGCCCCTGAGATTAACTATTTAACTGCAGACCAGCCCTGTTGTAATGCGTTTGTGTTTGTGAAACTCACACTACTTAGAAAAATGCTTCAATTCTTGTTCATAAGACCCCTTCCTGTACTTCTTATTCAATAAATCTTCCCAGTCATATGAGGTCTAGAGTAGAACACAGAAGGTTTCATGAAATTTGATTTGAAAATATCGCTAATTTGAACTGAAACTCTTTACTCTTTACTTTTGGTTTTCCATTGAAGTTGGAATTGCTTTAAAGTTTTTAACTATTCAATTTTAATTTTTAAAAAGTTGTTTATTATGTAAATTTTGATTTAACAATTAATATTATATTATTGTATTGTATTATATCCTGTACTTTAATAAGTTTTACTTAATGTACAGCTGTTTATTTTTATCGATAAATAATAAATAATAATAATAATTTATAAACAGTGACGTAGCCAATCATACTTAACCACAGAGTCAACCAATGACGAAGATTTCGATGCGTCAGATACTGTTAATGAAATCGAAACTGAAGATGTTCATATGAAAGAAGAATAAACAATGGAGCAAATATGAAAGCGTTCTAGTCCCTCTAATGCGAAAAATGTTAATTTAAGAGGAAAATGCTTAAGGCATTTTTTCTTAGATAATTTCAAGACGAACAATTTTTCCTTGCCCATTCTTGACCTTCGGGTAATAACTGAATTTCGTGACCTTTGACCACCATAACTTTTTTTAACCGGCACGATATCAATGTCGATTTTTCACATCTTCATAATAGCACCGTAATAAAGGTGCACAAAAACATTCAGCCCACAAGGAATTTTTCCGCAGGTTGTGTTTCTTAGTTAATAAAATGATTGGACTATAATTGTCCGCTCAACTTCATAAAATCACAAGTGATTTCAATCAATTTTGCAAAGTATAAACTTTCGTTTTCAAAAAAGCGAGGGCTATCGTGATTTACAAACGAAAAGTATTTAAAAAAATATCACTTCAACTTCATAAAATCACAAGTGATTTCAATCAATTTTGCAAAGTATAAACTTTCGTTTTCAAAAAAGCGAGGGCTATCGTGATTTACAAACGAAAAGTATTTAAAAAAAGGAGATTCGATTATGAAGTTATAACCGAGCTGTTTTTTTTATAAGCTAGAGCGTGTAAGTTGGGTAAAATTTAAAACAAAATCTTACAAACGAGAAGGGGGGGGGGGTTATATTTTGCCGGGAGGGCACATTTTCAAAAAGATAGTTTTTTGTAGAGATTTCTGAAGTAGTAGCGTATCTTTCATTGGAAGTGTTTCAATGCGTTAGTTAATATTTGATGACTATTCATTTTATTCCAATAGGGCGGCGGCATCGTTTCGCCTGAGTGTACCATCACTCAGTTCAAGCGCAATTAAATGTCATTTAGGGCTTAAATTTTCACTTTTATTTAGGAGCCGAACAGCAGAACACTAAGAAAAAAGTAAGTTTTCTACTGAGGGAAAGCGGAAAGCGTCTCTCCAAATATATCTGACAGCACTGGATTATACGTGCTTTGCGATAACCCAATTTCTGATACTCACCCTCTGCAAAAAATCGAAAACAAGCGACAAGTTTAACAAGGAGTGGTATAGGTTTTCTTAGAGACAAGTCGTTTACCAGAATATCGAGCAGACGCTTGAAAGCTGGTTTATTGAGTCTATAAAGCTAGCCGTGTTTTTCTCACTGCTTAAACAACCCTTAACTTGGCAAACAACAACAATTTGGATTGCTATCGATAAAAAGGCCAGTAAAAAAATTACAGTTGTGCCGGCGACAGAACTTTCAATTATTCAAATGAAGACAGTGGCTTAATCTCATCAACAATTCTCTGGGTGCGTGTGAAAAATTGAGGGGACCTACAATTTAACGCTGATTTCGAATGGCAATGTTGAGAAGCACTTTTTCATGACAGATGATACTCTTGGAAGTTTTGTCAGTTCTTCGCAAAAGGCAGTGAACATGAAAGATGAGATAAAAACTATGAGCACGAGTAGGACTCCAACCCACGACGTTCTGCTTAGCAGCCAACGCACCTAGCTACGGACACTACCGCTGACGGCGTTAAGAAGAATTATTATTATTATTATTAATGATCTGCGCTTATCTGAGTTATGAACTCTCTCGGTTGAAGTACTTGCTATTTTTTTTTATCCGAGGCGCAACCCTCAGGTCCATTTTGCATCGTTTTATGCAACAAAAGACATATTCCATTTGCCTTTCTTGCTGTGGGAAGTTCAAAAATAAATAAATATGTTCTTGTAATTTGTTTTTGTGTTATTTAACACTGCAGTTAGGCTGCGTCCGTCAATTCCATTTATGTGTTTTGAACAACGAAAGCAACTTAGAAAAAAAAAAAATAAAATAAATAAATATGTTCTTGTTTTAATTGACATTAAGAACTTACCACATCAAGATCATTCTTCAATTTTTGCTAAACATTGGACTTGTTCACACGTGATGAACGATTTTGTTCATACGCGAGTATTTTTCTTCTGCAGATTTTGCTTATTTCTTTACGTTTTTTTTTTTAATTTTATTTAAGGTGGCTGGCCCTATCACTCTTCGTTTAGCGAGAGGAAGGAACCCTTAATTTGTAAAAAGCTACTTCTCGATTTTTGTATGTATGGTGGTGACAAAGGTGCATCTGGAGGTGGTTAGCGATTTGTCCACTGATGCGTTCTTAGCGGCGTTGCGGAGATTCATCGCTAGAAGGGGAAAGTGTAGTATCATTTACTCGGACAATGGTACTAACTTCCGTGGGGCTGCAAGCACTTTGTCGGAGTGGTATAAATTGGTTCGCTCTGAAAACCACAATGCGCAAATAACAAGGACTTTGGCGACTGACAATATAAGGTGGGAGTTTATTCCACCACATAGCCCGCACTTTGGTGGGCTTTGGGAAGCTGGTGTTAAGAGTGTTAAGTAGCATCTTCGTCGTGTTATTGGCAAGAATATTTTGACATTTGAAGAAATAATAACCTTGCTCTCTCAGATTGAAGCCTTGATAAATTCTAGGCCACTTTGTTCTATTTCTGATTCAGATTTGAACCCTCTAACTCCATCTCATTTTCTTAAGGAACACCCGTACACTGTAATTCCGGAGCCCAGCAGTCTTGAACAAAACATGTTACAAGGTTTTTGGAAGCGTTGGCATTGTGACTACTTGACATCACTTCAACAACCTCCAAAATCGCAGAAGAAGACACAAAACGTCAAGGCCTCTTAGGGGCCAGTTATAGCTGACATTGGTTTTCATCATTGAAACACATCATTTTTGACATTTTTACACATTTTTTTTTTTTGAGGGGAGAATCGTCTAAATGCTGATTTGAAAATGTTTTGAAACTACAAACGAAACATCCAAATCGTCTATATGGTTGTCTGATTTTACAAACAAAATTCAATTTGACATACATATGAAAATATATTTGCAAATAATAAGTGATAGTCCATATGGAAAATCCATATCCATATAGAATCTCCATTTGTAATTTCCATATGGATTTTTAATACGTTTACATGATTTGTATAATATTCCATATGGAAATGGTGACAGTCCATATGGAAAATCCATACCGTGTAAGGCACGCTTAAGGCCGTGTGTGAATTGCGTTAAAATGTGTGTTAAAATTTAACCAGCGTTAAAATTTGACACTAATGAGGTGAATAAAATGGGTTAAAATTTATTGAGCTGTGGAGCAGGTTAAAGTGTGTTAAAATTTGACGTTTCAAGTGATAGAGAAATTTGTTCTTGCTTTTGCACTCCAACAACGGAACATAACTTACCGCACTCTCTCTTCTCTGTTTAATTGAATTTCTTGTTAAAATGCGTTGATATTTTGAAAGATATAAAAGAATGAACAAAATGTCATTTTTCTAAACTAAATAAGAATTTATTGTTTTGTTTCTTTTGAATATATGACAGATATCAGCTATAAAAACAATTTTTCAGTGTTACCACACCGAATAAGTCAATTAATCAAAATGGGAATTTTGTTTGATTATTTTTGACTGTTGTTTTAAAATATGACATTAAAATCGAGAACAATAAATAAAAAAGATTTTTTTTCAGTTTCAGAGACCTTATATTAACCCTGTTTTCTTAGAAATATGTTTTGTAAGAGAAATTATTTTTCCATGAAATAGGAAACCAATTTTTGTTCAGGGAAATTTCTTAAATTATCGAGGGAAATTTTTTTAACCTACGCAGAAATCTTGGTTAAAATAATTGTTTTAACGCAATTCACACAGCAAATGGCTAAATTTGATCCCACCTCAAACAAGACGTCAAATTTTAATCGTGGTAGAAGTTTTAACGCAAATTTTAACGCAATTCACACACGGCCTAAGAGCTGAACAGAATGTATCGCCAATTGCCCGGCGACTAAAATGACAGCTGTCAAATATAGGAAATTTCTATGGAAGTCGCCCATTGCAACACAATGCGTTGTTCTTCGTCCGATATCTAAAGTTGAACTTTTTTCAACTTAGTCGCGCTACGAATTTGACGTTTGTTTTTTTATATCGGGTTGTTGTTTACAAATT
>CAKKXW010000005.1:50949322-50960249 GCA_920937365.1 Sphaerophoria rueppellii
TTTTCTAAAATTTTGTGAGGAACTACTAACACTTTTATTTCCATCGATAAAGCAACAAGACACCTAAAGAATTAGCAAACTAAAAAAAGATGCCAGAAACGTTTATCTTAAATATAGTTACCTCTTCTTGCCTCTCGAATTTGAAAATAACGTTTGTGAAACAGACAACACACGGTTAATAAGAACTCATTTCGGACAAAAAATACATTTATTAAACTAAAAATATGAATTTTCGAATACTCTTCCAACCTTCTTTTGATTGCGCAGTTTGGGCTCGCAGGAGATTTAATCATTCTGGGGTTTCTCCGAAGGGATCTTGTGATATGCTTGAATAATTTGCTTCGTTTGTTCCGCGACAAAGTGTTTGCAATAAAAGTTTAAGCTCTCCGTTCTTCTCCATTGATATAAATTCTATTTGCAAAGACCGTAGAAAAAAATCAAACGATTAAGAAATCCACAGAACAACGAAATAGCTACCTTTATTTTCACAATCATCAAGGAGTGTTTTAAAATCTTTTAATTCTACATTCCTTGACGTTATCCAGGTTAAAAGTTCGCCCATTACGCTAGAGCTTTTGGGAACAAGGATCGGTTGTGAAATCTTGTTAAGTGCGGAACCACTGACTGGAAGTTGGACCCAACAATAACCAATTACAGTCTCCACGGACCATCGATTTTTTGCATACAGACAAACAACTATCCGCGGCCCTTAAATATAATTATCATTTCAAAAAAGTTCTTTTCCAATTTGCAAGAAAACTTACACCCATAGAAAGTGCTGCTTCTATAAACACATTCAAAAGGTAAATTAAAAATAACTTTATCATTGGCATGCTCTGATGCAGCGGATTGAGATATTCCTTTTGTCGTTCCCGAAATAAGTTCCCATGTACTACCAGTTATAATTTGAAAACGACAACAAATTTCATTTGATTCCGGACCAAGGGGAAAAATTGCAAATTCAATCATACCGGCAACGAAAACTAAAAACGATTTCGATTCAGATATGTGTATATCGCTACGCATTTTGTCTAATATCATTTCTGCAATTTTTTAAAAATATTAACACTACTTAATGCTTATTTATATGGACATCCTTTATGAACATAAAAAAACTTAAATGTTTGGTTTTTCAAATGATTTCTATGGTTACTCTTTCGCTCGTCCTACCAATTGTTAATTGACTAGACCAGAGACAAAAGGAGATTGGAAACTGACTAACGTTTTACCCTCCGGAGACCGCAATCGCAAATTTTATTTTACCGTTATATCAAGTATGTGAATGTGAATGAGAAAAAACAGCCATATATATTTCATAAATTCCTCATTGAAAACAATCTCCAAATTCGGCAGCGCAGTAGTTCCCAACTTTTAGGTAGATGACGTTAGGATCGTTTGCCAGGACCTTTGTATATAAATTTATGGTGGATTTACATGTATCTGCATTTTTAGTTCTGCAAAAAAGAGAGATGCAACATACAATAATCATACTCATTTGATAGAGAGAGAAAATCAAAATGCAGACATCTTGTCAAGATCAAGATTATAGGAAATAATAGAAATCAAGATCAAGATTATCGTTAAGACGAACATGTTCATCTTTTTTATAGCATGCTCATCTGCATTTGAGGTTCCTATAACTGAGTTCAGGTCAACAGCGAATCTCCCTTTCTCACCTGAACGCTAAAAAAGCAACAAGAACTATAATTGTCAAATTTTCCGCGAAAAGAAATAACAAACTCGATAAAATTACTCAATAAATTATTGATAAACTTTATTTCGTATAGATACTACAACCAGAAAATAATGGAGGAATTGATAAATAAATGTGTTACCAAAAAAATGCGACTCTTCATATGTCACTGCGCTATAAAAAATTATGGCAATTTAAAAAAGCAGGTGTAATCTTATGATTTTCATACAGATTTAAATAAAAGGCAAGAGAACTTTTGTGTATTGGGAATGAACGACTTTATTGCATCAGCTAATTATCGAGATTCAAGATACTTTTTGAATTGCAGTACGAAGGAAGATGAACAGAGATTAGTGTAAAAGGAATACGACCTATGTTTGCATTAGGGTGCAAACCGAATGATGTACATGACGTATCTGTTAGATGTCATCTCACAGCAGGCATATAGTGTACTCTTTCACTCTTTTGTATAACGACGTATATCTCGCCCGCCTTACTTTTCTTGATTTTTACAGATCAAGATGATGCAGATACATGTAAATCCACCATTAAGAGGTATAATCGAAATGGAATTCGACTGAAGCGCTAACTGGTTACGAGCCGAGATAACTATTTACACATAAGTTTGTATTGTGTGTTTTCTGCTTGGTTTGACAGAAGAAAACCAAATATATATACAAGGGCCAGGACTATAACGTGACAACTGAAAACAAAACATCGTTTTGAAATTTTTATTATTATTATAGTGGGCAGGTTCAGCTGCGTACGGCACTTGAAGTTAAGGAAAAATTCGTGAACCTGATTGGTCAGGTGACAAAAACAAATCTTTCCATTTTAGTAGTAGACTGGAAAATAAGGCAAAAATATTTGCCTTAATAGGGTTCCGGACTGAAACTGAAAATTCTAACTGCTTAAAGCGCCACCCAACTGCAGACGACAAATTTTGAACTAAATGCATCTTATGTCGTTTTCCATTGGTCGTTCAGAAGCATTCGGAAGAGTCCAAAAGTCTTCTGAAACCGTTCCATTGGACTGACTTTGACAGACGGAACAGAAGCGTCCGAAGAATGACACATACACCATAACCCGTTCCATTGGAGGTAGAAGAAGAAACGTCAAAAAAAGACCAATGGAAAACGACATTACTAAGAGAGAGAGAGAGAATCGCCTCCCTATGAGAATCGTGACTTCCGCCAGCTGCCAGTTACTGATTCTAATTTTCAAATTTTGGCAGATTTTGCTATCCCTTATGGCGTTTTTAATTGGCAATCTGGAAGTAAAAAAAAAGCATTCTGAAAACGTTCAATTGGGCTAAAGTGACAGTTCTGATTCTGAAAAGAAGAGAATTTCCCTTCTGATATGAGAAACAGAATGCTTCTTTTTAGATTCCAGATTGCCAATTAAAAACGCCATTAATTTTGAAATAAAATGTGTTTGATCAAAGTTTTTTTCAAAATGTTTTGATTGCTGTGTTAAGAACAAGTACGTGCTTAATAAATGAAGAAAAATTGCTTATCAAAAATACAAATTTTATTCATAGTTTTTGAATTCTTTTTTGTTCAAAAAGTTAATTTTTTCTCTAATAGTTATACAGTTTAAATGTCGAATTTTATGCTCATTAAGAAATATTAGCGAAAAATGTTTTTATATAAATGGAATTCTCTTTGAAAAAGTACGATTTTTGAGCCTTTACTACTGAGTAACGAAGTACTTAATTGAAATTGTGCTCCAATAGATTTTTAGAAACAACTTTTGTCTAAAGAATGACTTCTTAATCATTTCAATACGAAATTTAATCGCTTCACAATACTTTTTAAAAAAACGCAGTTTTGGTCCGGAACACTCTTAAAATCAAGTAACAGCTGTTTGTTTGCTTGTGTCACATCGGAGGTGAACTTGTAACTTGGAAATGGGACAGTCCATATGGAAAATCCATATCGTGTATAGCACGTTTAAGCAAATATCAACGAAATAAAACGGCGACTTTGAACCAACGTGCGTGTACAACTACAACGGGATGCATCGGCTGAATATTTTGCAAAATAACTAATGTTTTTACGTATTTTTCTACTCTGGGAAGTTAGTCGTTTGGAATCCATGGATCGCACTCATATTTTTTTCTTTATTGTTTTGTGTACTCAATTTGGACAAGTGTGATACCTAGTACCTTACATACAAGGTAAGGTAGTGGGGTAGTGACCCGCACCCTTAACATTTTTTTCTTGCCGGCATCGCTGGTACGTATATATTGTATTCCTTCATTCTTTTGTATAATGTAATGGCGTATATATCTCGCCCGCTTTACGTTTCTTGAAATTTGCACCATCTTGAGCAGATTCACAGTACACAGAATACAAGGTATTATATTCCCGATTTTCTTCCCCCAAAGTTCGCGTATATGTCACATTTCAGAGACCTAAATGTCAAAACACAACAAAAATTGTTGTTGTGTTATCGGCATTTCTTTTTGTGCCTTTCGCGTATATGTCACATTTCAGAGACCTAAATGTCAAAGCAAAACAAAAATTGTTGTTGTCTTATCGGCATTTCTTTTTGTGCCTTTTCTCACTTCTGTTATCTTGGTCTCTGACAGATGCGCAATATAATACCTTATATTCTGTGTACTGTGGAGCAGATTCATGTATAAATAAAAACACATATTTTCAAAAATTGCAAAATTGTCTTTATAATGCTAATATATACATAGATATATATTATAATAATGTATAGATATTAATAAAAATTAAATAATATCCATGTAACCATTTTTACTAGCATGCTTTATAATTTCAAATATTCTTTTGTTGGCTATATCTCCACCAGCAGAAAACGAAATGTTGTAAAACATTTCACCATGAACATTGCACTCAAACTCTTTCGATAGTAATTTTAATTCTTCTTCAGTCCCACACAACCAAGGCAAATAGTGCATGCAGATCATCACCCCATAAAAAGCGTACTTAGTAAAGTGTTTATAGAAGTGGTTAAACCTATGAATATATAAAAACTTAATATTAGTTTTAAAATATTAACATAGCAATTAGGCCAGAAAAGTAAAACGAAACAGAACTTCTAATTTTTACAGTTCGGTAAGGATACACTTTCTCGACTTTTATGAAAGAAAATCTTACGAATACAACTGCAAACAATCTTGATTGTCCTTAGAGGATGGCTTTAAGGCTTCAGTCATTGTATGATGAAGAATTTTATGGTAATACAGTAATAAATCCATCCAGAAGTCATCTCTGATTGATGGTTCCATATTTAAATACATAGCAAAGCTCAAATCAATACAAGGTGTTCCATATCGAAGTTCCTATAGTTACGCATACAGGAAGAATTTTAACTTTAAAATGACAAAATAAAAACTCTAAAGGCTGAATCACAAAGACGATTCACCTTCAGCTTCGCCTAACGTTTACGTTGAGCTATAATAATTCAATGCTTGCTATTACAATGAAGCTTCGACCTCACGCTTCGTTTGACAACCGTAGGTAAAAGAACGTAATGTTACGTAATGTGACTCCAAACGGAATATCTGGTTCAAACTTGCTGAACTGAGCTTCTTGAGTCTGACAGCTCAACAGCTTAAAAAAAAAAAACAGTTCACACACAAAATCCATTTATTTTTGGAGCAGCGTTACCACTTCAAAAAAAAAAAAATGGAATCGAAGTAGATTTGGGAACAAATCGAAGTGGATTGAGAATGATACATGGATACATTGACGCAAAGAGGGAAACTATCAAAAGTTTGTATTGACAGATCTACAATTTAAGCCGTGTCCGAATGGTTTTAAAATGTTCGATTTAATTTTGACACTACATAGTGGATAAAATGTTTTAACTAATAAAAATAAATAGAGTGGCGCGACAGCTCTTGAAGAGCCAAGGCCTAAGTGGCTTACTCTCATCAACAATTCTCTAGGTGCGTATGAAGAATTGAGGGGGCCTACAATTTAGCGCCGGTTCCGAATGGCAAAGATGAGAAACACTTTTTCATGACAGATTATACTCTTGGAAGTTTTGTCAGTTCTTCGCAAGAGGCAGTGCCCGTGAAAGTTGAAATAAAAACTATGGACACGAGTAGGACTTGAACCCACGACGTTGTGCTTAGTAGCCAACACACCTAACCACTAAGCTACGGACACTGTGTGTGTTAATTAGCAGGCTTTAATATCACACTTGTTGTTAAATTCAACCAACATTTTAACGCAAGTCGCACACAATACAAGCACACAATACGTAACTCATACTTTGCGTATTTCTATAGGTTGACATATCGTGTTTGTAAACTGTGTCCGCTTATTGTTCGCGTATAACGAAAGAAACTTTATTGTAGATGTCACTTACCTGCTTTCCTGCTGAACATAGTAGAAGTATGATGAAGGCATGCCCTTTTTCAATATAAACTGTATAATGAGTTAATCGAAGAGGATTTTGGAAATATCAAGCAAAATCGAATTTAATTTTATCTGAGCGATATAGATTTTAAGAAACTTTTGACGGTGCGAGTAAAGTGGCAAATCTGTTTTTGGAGGATGATGATAGGCTTGCTCGATATGCGCTCTGGGTCACTCTGTGGCGCTCTGATTTCGCACTGAGCTGTTCGATGTCACTCTTTTTTCGCCCCGGAGCGTTTCCACCGTGTTCGACGTGTATTCAGTATAGTGCTCGCACCGGGGGCGTCCCAAGTTGCTATACAACAACAGTACTGTTCAAAGAAGAAAAAACAGATCAGAAAACAAGTAAATGAAAACTGTCAGACCAAGTAAGAACGAAAAAGATCAGCTCCCTGTGTAATCTTTTTGACAGAATAAAATCAGCTGTTAAATGAATATTCCAGGTCGAATCAAATTGAATAAAATGTTCATTTGTTGCAAACAAGATTCTGAATAGTTTGTTCGAATTTTGAGAGAAATTTTTACTAGTAGTAATATTCTTACTCTCACCAAAGTCTCGTAAATCGAGATGATTCAATAAATTGTTTGATTGGAAAAAAATAAAAATAATTTAGCATTTAATATTTTGACAGATTGTAGAACAGTTTGGGTCAAGGTTTTTACTCATAGAACATACAAACGTGTACTTTTTGGATCCTTTCTGTACTTTTCTGTACGGAACAGATTCATTACACAGACCTAAAGAGAATAAAGAACAGAGCGCTATTAGCGCGTTCGATATGAAACCAAACCCAGAGAAATGTTTCAGTTTTTTGACACCTCCGTTAACAATATGACAAGCACCGGAGCGCCCCGGGGCTGGTTACATCGAGCAAACCTGATGTGATGGAGGGAGAACTGTCTTTCGAAGCAAACTCAAAGCGGGTGCATGGTAACGCAGGCGAAGCTGAAGCCGAAGCGTCTTTATGATTCAGCCTTAACATCTTTAAGAACCTGAAAATCAATCATTTTGCAATCCAGTGGAGTATCATCACCGTCTTCATATCGAAACATAACATTGTTCCGATTGAAGTCACCATGAAGTATGGCAGCGAACTTTTCATCATCCGCATCGTGAATTGTTCTTATAAATTCTAGTAATTCTGTTGGACATTTTCCGTATTTTAACTGCAATTTCCTTATATTTTTTTCCAAATTAATATCATCGGTATTGTTTTGTGAAATTAAATTTGTCTTGCAGCGATCGAAGTACTCAAAAAATCTATCGAAGGCAACTTTGAACACAGGGTCATAAAAATTGTTTACTGTTCCAGCTGTTTCAATAAAAGGAAGAGGAATAATTGCATCGATCAATTCTTGATAACGGGCATCTTTTTTATTCTTAAGAGTGTAAGACATTGCATGGTATTCTGCAACTGGTTTCATCATTACTAGTAAGTGAGATTTGTCTAAATACAAACGGGGACCCATTCTATAACCTCTGTCTTTTAAATGTTCGAGAACAAGAACACTTTCACTAGAGTTTGTTGTATCATCACTTAGGCCTACAAAGTAAAATATGCAAAAACAAACATTAATTATGTATTCATTTACGTTACCCTTGAGAACAATATAAATAATAAAATAAATTCAACATTTTATACCTTTAATAATCCCATATTTAGCTTTGTAAATTTTTGGAATCCAATTGGTTGGCCTGATACTATCAATACCAGCTTTCACAAGTAATTCCTCAAAATATGGTATTACTTGTGAATAAATGAATATCTCGTTAGGAAACTGAATAAAACATCTACTTGATACTCTGAAATGTTCATCACCCTTCATAAATTTTGCCAAGAGTTTTCTTTCACTTTCTCTGAAAACAGTGAAAACAGTGAATTAATAATAATATTAATCTTATTCAACTGATAATAGCCGATTTTTCATTCACCGAACAAATCTACATATAATAAACTGGCAAATAAACTTATCTGAGTATTCATCGGTCGAATAATTAAGAGGTTTATTCGTCAGATAAAGTCTATCTGACAATTCAAAAATCTAATATTTATGTATACTCTGTCCGATAAAAATTGGCAGTACAGGGAAGATAGGGACATCTGCATCTCCTTCGCACTCTTCTCCTACCCATAAGTACCTTTCTCAAAAAAGCTCTTACAGGGTTGCCGTGATATGCATTTTGAATTCGAAAAAGCTAAAAGAAATAACTGTAGGGCTGCCATTCTTCTTTTTCACATTGAAATTTCAATTCGTTTTTTGTTATAAATGAATATGAAATAAAATTTATCTTTTTCCACACCACCAAGAGTTTCTTGCATTATTTGAAAAAAAAACTGGTGAAAAATTTGTCTGATTGCATATTTATTAAAATCATCAATTTTAATTCTGCGAATTTCTTTTTTGGTTGTGAGTTGTGGCCTTTGGTGCTATTTTCTTTTAGAAGTCTGTACACTGTTCGTTCAGATACAGAATAAATATCAAAACCTGCTTTACAGCCTCGGTTTTGCTTTGCAGGTTCTTACAAATTACTTTTGTAGCCTCAACTATCTCTTTTTTTTCGGCAATCAATCAAGTCCTTTGAGCATGTTTATATTGAAGCCATTTTAAATTTGCACAACACAACAAAAGCACAACAATAAGACACAAACAACGCAACAAAATCACAAAGATAATATACAAACCACACAACAAAAGCACAACAAGAAAAAACAAAGCACACAACAATAGAACAACAACGGCACAACAATTTTATCACAACAATGCACAAAAATAACTCGCAAAATCAACAAACCTACCGACCGATAAGAGAATCTACGCAAATTATATTCTTCCTCAAATAAAATGGCTTTGATTTTTATAACTGCATTTTGACTGATTTGCAAAACCTTAAGAGAAATGTAAAAGTCAAACACAACACGATAACTCTCATCGTTAAGAACTTTTTAAAAAGCTCTCATAGCAAAAGCTCCTCAACAGAAATCCATTGAATAAGTATGAAAAAAATACGAAGTGAGTTACGAAATAGAAAAAGGCAACTCTGAATATGTGTGATTTAATAAGGGTTGAAAAGCAGCAGAGAACGATCAGTACATGCTCATGCTCAAGTGTGTGCCAGGCAGGTCGTTGTGGCTTCTACGTCGGATGCCATCAAAAATGTATGGGTGGTTTATAAAACTTTTTAAAGGAGTTCCCTGAGTATGGTGTAGAGAACAGCGCGCCACTGAGTTTTAAAAAGCTCTCCCATAAGACCTGTTCTGACAATTTTTATCGGACAGAGTATAGTTATCTGCCGAATAAACACTATCTGCTTGTTTATCTGACTATAGAAAAATCGGCTCTTATCAAACTTACTCTTTGGTGCTTCCGTTGAAAGTATTTATGTTAATTGTGTACAGTGCTGACATAAATCCATCTAAGCCAGTTGAGTGTTCAATGCTAAATTTCAAAAGTTTGTCTGGTAATAATTCCTTCTCAATTTCATTGATAAGAATAGTCGAAATGTAGTTTAAATGTTTTTCCTCCAATGTCATTTTGCTTCTTGTGTTTGATTATGCTCCTTATGGTATTTAAAAAAACTGTAAGCATAAATAAAAAAATTTTCACGACCGGGTCACACGAACTTGCTCCTGTATTTCAAAACTTAACTCACAGAAAACATTAAAAAAAAAAACAAACTTATAGGTAATAAGATACATATATGTAATTCATAAAAAAAATAAAATTAATTCAAACATCCACCCCAAAAACAAATTTTTATAAAAATTAATTCCACAAATTTTCTTAAAAAATTGTCCATTTTTTTAAAATTATATTCAGCCCGATTCTAAAAAACTATTCCCCGGGAGTTTGTCCACTTTCTCTTCTCTTTTATAACAAACAAAAAGTCTCCGGGAATTTATTTCCTTTTTATATTTCCCAATCTTCGAAAAAGGGAACAAAATTCTCCCGGAAAAAACTAGGCATTCTGAATGTCAAAAATAGGGAACATTTAAACTCGTCTCTCGCCGAATCATTCCCCGGGAATTTGTTGCAGAATTATAAACAAAAAGGGAAGTTTTTGTTTTTTGCATCGAAAATAAATTAAAATTTTAATAATTTTATAAGTCACAGGTGCAAATGTTGCAGAATCTAATGGACATACCGCCTTACAGTTTTGTTTCTTTTATCTGCGGCTGTTTGACATATTTGTACCCATTGTTGACACAGTTGCTCTTCTAGCTTAGTGAACTAAGCACCTTACTGAAACAAGGATGGGATGAACCAACATTAAAGTCTTTTCCAACGCCTGCCGTTTGGTATGATCCCTCAGCGAAAAAACGGAAACAAACACTTTTCAGCTGGTTTATTATCTCTAATGACAATAAGTACCTAATGAGTAATGACACATCTAACATGCACTTTCTCATTCACTCTTTAACATTTTGGAAATCTTAAGATCAACAAATTTATTAATATGTTAAAAAAAAAAAAACAAATTTACAGCCATTCTGGCAACTCAAAAGCTTTGATTGGCTTTGTTCAGCGAGAAAAACGACAGCACAGTACAGCACATCTTCATGAGAAATGTCAGAACAGTTTGGAACAGTTTAGAACACAAAATGTGTTGTACCTAAAAAGTTGGAACAGAAAATCCTGTCCTAAACTGTTTCAAACTGTTCTAGACAGACTCAATGAACACCAAATCAGAAAATTTTCGAACAACAAAGGTGTCAACACCAAAAGCTGTAATTTTTTGTTCCAAAGTCCAAACTGTTCCACAGTGTGCAGAACAGTGTCGCTGAACATACTTATAGCACTTTCCATTGGAAGAAAAGAAGCGTTCAGAAGCATC
>CAKKXW010000005.1:50984366-50996981 GCA_920937365.1 Sphaerophoria rueppellii
CCAGTCATATGAGGTCTAGAGTAGAACACAGAAGGTTTCATGAAATTTGATTTGAAAATATCGCTAATTTGAACTGAAACTCTTTACTCTTTACTTTTGGTTTTCCATTGAAGTTGGAATTGCCTTAAAGTTTTTAACTATTTAATTTTAATTTTTAAAATTGTTGTTTATTATGTAAATTTTGATTTAACAATTAATATTATATTATTGTATTGTATTATATCCTGTACTTTAATAAGTTTTACTTAATGTACAGCTGTTTATTTTTATCGATAAATAATAAATAATAATAATAATTTATAAACAGTGACGTAGCCAATCATACTTAACACAGAGTCAACCAATGACGAAGATTTCGATGCGTCAGATACTGTTAATGAAATCGAAACTGAAGATGTTCATATGAAAGAAGAATAAACAATAGAGCAAATATGAAAGCGTTCTAGTCCCTCTAATGCGAAAAATGTTAATTTAAGAGGAAAATGCTTAAGGCATCTTTTCTTAGATAATTTCAAGACGAACAATTTTTCCTTGCCCATTCTTGACCTTCGGGTAATAACTGAATTTCGTGACCTTTGACCACCATAACTTTTTTTAACCGGCACGATATCAATGTCGATTTTTCACATCTTCATAATAGCACCGTAATAAAGGTGCACAAAAACATTCAGCCCACAAGGAATTTTTCCCCAGGTTGTGTTTCTTAGTTAATAAAATGATTGGACTATAATTGTCCGCTCAACTTCATAAAATCACAAGTGATTTCAATCAATTTTGCAAAGTATAAACTTTCGTTTTCAAAAAAGCGAGGGCTATCGTGATTTACAAACGAAAAGTATTTAAAAAAATATCACTTCAACTTCATAAAATCACAAGTGATTTCAATCAATTTTGCAAAGTATAAACTTTCGTTTTCAAAAAAGCGAGGGCTATCGTGATTTACAAACGAAAAGTATTTAAAAAAAGGAGATTCGATTATGAAGTTTAACCGAGCTGTTTTTTTTTTATAAGCTAGAACGTGTAAGTTGGGTAAAATTTAAAACAAAATCTTACAAACGAGAAGGGGGGGGGTTATATTTTGCCGGGAGGGCACATTTTCAAAAAGATAGTTTTTTGTAGAGATTTCTGAAGTAGTAGCGTATCTTTCATTGGAAGTGTTTCAATGCGTTAGTTAATATTTGATGACTATTCATTTTATTCCAATAGGGCGGCGGCATCGTTTCGCCTGAGTGTACCATCACTCAGTTCAAGCGCAATTAAATGTCATTTAGGGCTTAAATTTTCACTTTTATTTAGGAGCCGAACAGCAGAACACTAAGAAAAAAGTAAGTTTTCTACTGAGGGAAAGCGGAAAGCGTCTCTCCAAATATATCTGACAGCACTGGATTATACGTGCTTTGCGATAACCCAATTTCTGATACTCACCCTCTGCAAAAAATCGAAAACCAGCGACAAGTTTAACAAGGAGTGGTATAGGTTTTCTTAGAGGCAAGTCGTTTACCAGAATATCGAGCAGACGCTTGAAAGCTGGTTTATTGAGTCTATAAAGCTAGCCGTGTTTTTCTCACTGCTTAAACAACCCTTAACTTGGCAAACAACAACAATTTGGATTGCTATCGATAAAAAGGCCAGTAAAAAAATTACAGTTGTGCCGGCGACAGAACTTTCAATTATTCAAATGAAGACAGCGCTGATAGCGTTAAAAAAAAAAAATAAGAAAATAAATAGAGTGGCTTACTCTCATCAACAATTCTCTGGGTGCGTGTGAAAAATTGAGGGGACCTACAATTTAACGCTGATTTCGAATGGGAAAGTTGAGAAGCACTTTTTCATGACAGATGATACTCTTGGAAGTTTTGTCAGTTCTTCGCAAAAGGCAGTGAACGTGAAAGATGAGATAAAAAGTATGAGCACGAGTAGGACTCCAACCCACGACGTTCTGCTTAGCAGCCAACGCACCTATTATTATTATTATTATAAATGATAAGAGCTTATCTGAGTTATGAACTCTCTCGGTTGAAGTACTTGCTATTTTTTTTTATCCGAGGCGCAACCCTCAGGTCCATTTTGCATCGTTTTATGCAACAAAAGACATATTCCATTTGCCTTTCTTGCTGTGGGAAGTTCAAAAATAAATAAATATGTTCTTGTAATTTGTTTTTGTGTTATTTAACACTGCAGTTAGGCTGCGTCCGTCAATTCCATTTATGTGTTTTGAACAACGAAAGCAACTTAGAAAAAAAAATAAAATAAATAAATATGTTCTTGTTTTAATTGACATTAAGAACTTACCACATCAAGATCATTCTTCAATTTTTGCTAAACATTGGACTTGTTCACACGTGATGAACGATTTTGTTCATACGCGAGTATTTTTCTTCTGCAGATTTTGCTTATTTCTTTACGTTTTTTTTTTTAATTTTATTTAAGGTGGCTGACCCTATCACTCTTCGTTTAGCGAGAGGAAGGAACCCCTTAATTTGTAAAAAGCTACTTCTCGATTTTTGTATGTATGGTGGTGACAAAGGTGCATCTGGAGGTGGTTAGCGATTTGGCCACTGATGCGTTCTTGGCTGCATTGAGGAGATTCATCGCTAGAAGGGGAAAGTGTAGTATTATCTACTCGGACAATGGTACTAACTTCCGTGGGGCTGCAAGCACTTTGTCGTAGTGGTATAAATTGGTTCGCTCTGAAAACCACAATGCGCATATATCAAGGACTTTGGCGACTGACAATATAAGGTGGGAGTTTACTCCACCGCACAGCCCACACTTTGTTGGGGTTTGGGAAGCTGGTGTTAAGAGTGTTAAGTAGCATCTTCGTCGTGTTATTGGCAAGAATATTTTGACATTTGAAGAAATAATAACCTTGCTCTCTCAGATTGAAGCCTTGATAAAGTCTAGGCCACTTTGTTCTATTTCTGATTCAGATTTGAACCCTCTAACTCCATCTCATTTTCTTAAGGAACACCCGTACACTGTAATTCCGGAGCCCAGCAGTCTTGAACAAAACATGTTACAAGGTTTTTGGAAGCGTTGGCATTGTGACTACTTGACATCACTTCAACAACCTCCAAAATCGCAGAAGAAGACACAAAACGTCAAGGCCTCTTAGGGGCCAGTTATAGCTGACATTGGTTTTCATCATTGAAACACATCATTTTTGACATTTTTACACATTTTTTTTTTTTTTTGAGGGGAGAATCGTCTAAATGCTGATTTGAAAATGTTTTGAAACTACAAACGAAACATCCAAATCGTCTATATGGTTGTCTGATTTTACAAACAAAATTCAATTTGACATACATATGAAAATATATTTGCAAATAATAAGTGATAGTCCATATGGAAAATCCATATCCATATAGAATCTCCATTTGTAATTTCCATATGGATTTTTAATACGTTTACATGATTTGTATAATATTCCATATGGAAATGGTGACAGTCCATATGGAAAATCCATACCGTGTAAGGCACGCTTAAGGCCGTGTGTGAATTGCGTTAAAATGTGTGTTAAAATTTAACCAGCGTTAAAATTTGACACTAATGAGGTGAATAAAATGGGTTAAAATTTATTGAGCTGTGGAGCAGGTTAAAGTGTGTTAAAATTTGACGTTTCAAATGATAGAGAAATTTGTTCTTGCTTTTGCACTCCAACAACGGAACATAACTTACCGCACTCTCTCTTCTCTGTTTAATTGATTTTCTTGTTAAAATGCGTTGATATTTTGAAAGATACAAAAGAATGAACAAAATGTCATTTTTCTAAACTAAATAAGAATTTATTGTTTTGTTTCTTTTGAATATATGACAGATATCAGCTATAAAAACAATTTTTCAGTGTTACCACACCGAATAAGTCAATTAATCAAAATGGGAATTCTGTTTTATTATTTTTGAGTGTTGTTATAAAATATGACATTGAAATCGAGAACAATAAATAAAAAAGATTTTTTTTCAGTTTCAGAGACCTTATATTAACCCTGTTTTCTTAGAAATATGTTTTGTAAGAGAAATTATTTTTCCATGAAATAGGAAACCAATTTTTGTTCAGGGAAATTTCTTAAATTATCGAGGGAAATTTTTTTAACCTACGCAGAAATCTTGATTTAAATAATTGTTTCAACGCAATTCACACAGCAAATGGCTAAATTTGATCCCACCTCAAACAAGACGTCAAATTTTAATCGTGGTAGAAGTTTTAACGCAAATTTTAACGCAATTCACACACGGCCTAAGAGCTGAACAGAATGTATCGCCAATTGCCCGGCGACTAAAATGACAGCTGTCAAATATAGGAAATTTCTATGGAAGTCGCCCATTAGCAACACAATGCGTTGTTCTTCGTCCGACTAGTCGCTCAAAAGTTGAACTTTTTTCAACTTAGTCGCGCTACGAATTTGACGTTTGTTTTTTATATCGGGTTGTTGTTTACAAATTTTTTTAAAACAATTAATTTTTGATTTAAGCCTAGTATACAGTTCTTCAAAAAAAAAAAAAAACTAATGTATTTCTTATGAGAGAGATTTTTGCCGAAAAAAAATATTCTTATTTTCACCACTGTGTTCCGAGCTGTAAACCGTGCCCCGGTTCTGTAACTAACGAATCGTTAAAATCAGTCGTTAAACGCTGTGAATTGAAACATATTGAAAATTAACGATTTGTTGTGTTTCTGTAACTTTGACAATCGTTTATTTTAACTACCGGAACAGATCTAAAAGAAACACTGGAAAGATGTCGTTAAATGGAGTTCTGTAACTGTTCAAATCGTTAATTTGACTGGTTTTAGCTGTCAAATTATCTCACGGGACTTTAGGTGGCGATAAAATTTTTTGTGAAGATAAAAGTAAGTTGCAAATGTTTTTTTATCAGTTTTAATTAATTTTTTTAATTTATTGACGAAAGCAATCAAATATTTTTGATTAAAAAAAACTCTAAACAGTTTATGTGTCAAATTTCAAACTATCTACATTTCTTATTTTCAGAAAATGGCCAAACGACGACGAAAACTCCGTTCTCTATCGCCAAGCTAAACTTATTCTTCTTTAGAATTCGGTTGGGAGCTATGAAAGATCTTTAAGCTGGCCAACAACTCCACCATTCGTACACCTAGCAGCGGAACAGCAGCTACATAGGAACACATTAGATTTTGCCGATGTGAACGATGCGCGGACCCAACTGAATTTGGAATATATTTTAGTTCTTTCAAATGCATTGCATGTGAATTGGGATTCCTATCCTCAATCGACCCATTTGGTGAGTAACGATTGTAGTCATAGAACTCTAAAATGTATATCGAATGGATTTACAGATTCCTCGTCTGACTGGCGATGCACTGCAAATTCCAAAGTCCCGCCGAGGGAATCCATAAAAACGTCAGCACATCCAAGCCGAAGTGGTCGATGTCTAAGCAATGGACATAGTCCAGAACGTCTGCAAGAGTGTGAAGCTTTGCTCCGTCAATATCGTATGATCCTCCATCCAGCTCATTTAATTCAAACAAGCCTCAAACAGTCTCATTGAAATGCACGGTCGTGTGAGTGGCTACGAAATGGTCGAACTACCACATATTCTACTCGAATGAAAAGAAGAACTACGTCGTTATGTTTTGGGTGTGTTGAATATTTTTGAGCCTGGAATATGTAGGCCTCAAGAGATGATTCTGTACGAGTTGCATGTGCCGTTGGTGCTTCTTGAGAGGTCCGGAGTTATTGCCAAAGTACTAAGCATATGGAATCTTAAAGAGAGAATTCTAGAGGCTGTACGTATTCTTGAGGAGAAGACTCAAGTATGAAGACCCTTCGTCGCAAGAAGGAATGTTGGAAACGCTTAAATTAAGCCTTGAAGGATTATAAGGAATTAAATTGTGAAGCTCTGTGCTAATAAGTGTACTCGTTTGAATCTCACAAATAAAAGTTAACATAAATTTATTTTTGTAAACAATTTAGTTAAAAAACAAATGGTACAAGTTATCTTAACTTAAAACTATCGGATTTTCTTACAGATCTGCTTGATGGACTCCGAGGTATTACTTCTAAGTTTTCTATTAAGAATGAGTCCATGGAATTTGTTTTCACTTTTTAAAGTATATTCCAACAAAAAGAGATAAACATTAATTTTTTACAATAAGACCACTTTTGGGTGGTGGCACAACAGGTGGAGATTTCTTGCCCTTTGCAGTAGGATTTTTGTTCTTTTTCTCCTTCTTGTTGTTTTTCTCTGTGGATTGTTGATTGTTATTGCTATTATTCATTTGTTTCGAATTGACATTCAAGTGGCGCTGGTGCTACTTTGGATTCACGATTCTCAAATACACGTTGCTGCTTTTGTGACTTGGTCCAAGATGAAGCGGCTACTGGAGCAGCAGATGTTCGGCTACCCATTGCCAAAGCTAGAAAAGCCATTGAATTCAGTTTGGGAATTGGGAGCGCTCGCTTCGAATGCTGGCCCTGACCTTTTCGGCTTCCTTCTTTACAAATTGAAGTTTGCGAAAATTGTTTGGATCTGCTACCGAAACATAATCGTCCAAGAACGATGCTTTGCCGAGACATTGTCATAGTTGAGCTGGAAATTCGACGGAATCATGTCTTCGCGGAATGCTTGAGCGGCACCTTTTGATGAATCCGGCAGAGCGTGAAATCTTAATCTTTCTTAGTCGGATGATTGGACTCTTTACTGGATACATTATTTGAAACGTGAATCAGCATGCCAGCTCTGCTGGTTGATGGATTTTTTTGATGACTGAACTAATTGAAGTTTATTTGGGACGGCTTGTTGATGGGCCTTATTTTTTAGATATTTTGTTGTTTACAGACGACATCGTCCCTTTTATTGAAAGCAGAAAGAAAATTATTTTATTATAAATATTTTATTATTTGAAAGAAATGTCAAAAATTTTAACGATTTCCACTGGAAGTTCCAGTTCAATTAACGACGCAAATTTGAGTTAACGATTGTAGTTACAGAACACTTACTTTTCCAGGATCGTTAACTAGGGAACAATCTGTTCCATTTTTTAACGATTCGCTAAATTAACGACTGAGTTACAGAACAGGGGCACAGAATCAAAAAAAAAATTATACTCACCTTGACTTTTTTTCGTACAAAACAATGTGAATCTCATTGCTTTGGTAGAAAAAAAAATTAAAATATTCGACAGTGACAGCTAATTTATTTCTCAGAAATTTTTCCATGAAAAAAGATTTTTGTTTCACCACTTATTTTTTGTCACAACGAACTGTATACTTGGCTTTAAGAAAAAAAAAGTTGTCAGAAAAAAACGAAACATTATGGAAAATATCCGATACCCAAAATCATTACATGCACCAACCATTAAATATCTTCTTCATCTTCATTTAACTTTTAATTTAAATTGTTGAAAACATTAAGGAAAATGTTTTTAATAATGTTTTGTTTTTTTTTTTTGATGGATTTGATAGCTCGTCGAGCGACTGCATTGTGTAATTGTGTTCATAAATTTCTTAGCGATTTGAGAAGCGAATTTTTGACAACTGTCATTTTCGTCGACGGGCGACTCTTTGTATATACATTTAACAGGTATAATCGAAATGGAATTCGTCTGAAGCGCCAACTGGTTCCAAGCCGAGATAACCTTTTTTTATTACACATGTTTGTAATGTGTGTTCTCTGCTTGGTTTGACAGAAGATCTGTCAAACTAAGCAGAAAACCAATCTTGATAGTACCCCCCAATATATATATACAAAGGGGCGACTCACGACCTTCGTATATGGAACAGATAAGAATAGATATACAAAGCTCACGACTGCATTCTGTTCACCTCCTTATACTTCTCAAATATAGAAAGTACTATTGTATTTTTATTAAGCTAGTACTCGCGACCTGGCAATCGATTATAGTGCCATCTTGAGACCTGGCACAGTGCTGTTTTTCTTACTTAAGTTTGGTATTAGGATTTTGTTTTTTGGTTTTGATGTAGCACAAAAAATCGAAAACACCATTCTTGATGTCTCTATATTCAATGGAAAGTACTTCTCATGTTATATTTTCCAAAAAGTACTCACCATGAAATTTATGAAACGACAGCACTGCTGCAGAGCTGCGTTCACAATAAAGGAATGCAGTTGAATTGGGACATTTATATGGATTATGTGTTTTATTTTTACAAAAATACAAATTGACTGCTCAATTCTTGTTGTGTGAAAAAAAAGTATAAAATATTACCATCAAATCGTGATAAATATTGGACAGTAATTACTCCAAATGGCTTAAATCTATTCACTTGAAGTATAAACTTTCCGCGGAGTATTATTTCTTACAATTTCTCAAATTTTTGAAATTACGTTTATCAAAATTTTCGCCTGCGTGCTGCATATACACACCACATACGTTTGTGCAGAAAAATACAAAATTAAATACCAACCTGTCTCAAATTCACTTAAAAAAATAAAAAAAAATATCTTTTTATCACTAAAAAGGTATCATAGTTTCTTAAGAATTCAGAATAAGAATACAAAGCTTCCTGACAATAATATTCTTCTAAATTCTCGGAACTTGAGCCAAGGAAAATTCTTGGAATTTCATTTGTGTAGAGAAAAATGCATACAAGCTGAAGCATTTACATTGTAAACAGCAATACGTATGTACGTGCTAGACTCCGATCCAATAATCATTTTTTGTATCAGTGATTATTAAGATTATCGAGTGGTAAAGAAAATGTTTCATAGACAGGTAGTTATTTGAAAGAATAGACATAAATAATAAAGTGTTATTTTCGATGTATTTGAACTATTCTGTTTAATGTGAGAATACAAAACAGAAAAAAAAACATTTGTGAAGACTTTTCGGAATTACTGATGTTCATTTGAAACATCGATATGAGGTTGAATCTTGATTCACTTTACTGCTGTTTTTCATTGCGGTAAGTAGCAATACTAGAATTCAGATACCTAAACAAAATATATGTAGCTATGTAGAATTGATTTTCAAAATATTGTTTTAAAAATTACCCCGATAAGAAGTCGGTATTTGCTCTGTTGTTCATTTAATTACAATTAATTTCACGTCATTTATATTTCATAGAATTATAAATAGGAACTGTTTAGAGAAAGCCTTGCAAGGGTAACAGAGTGTTCATCCGTGGTGATAGTTGATAAAAAAAAAACATAGGTACCTACTAATGATCCCTTAAACTTTAAATAAAGTGTTCCCCTCCTTTGTGTAGAAAATCATTTAATAAATTTATTACATTGTTTTGAGAGAATGAATGTCGATTGTGTCTAATCAGCATGACCGGATTCGATGTCTCTGAAATGAAAGTGGAACTGTTATGTTGTTCCTAAACTAATTCAACACTTTCATCTTGTGTCTTCTTGGAATTCTCCAGATTACGTTGATGGAACCTTATTCTCAAAGCCACGTAAGAAGTTAAAAAAGTATAAAAGTATACGAATATGTACCATCTGTTTGCTCTAACGACATTCGGCCTAGGAAGTAGGAATACCATTGGTTTATATGTTTTTTAGTACTCTTAACGGTAAAAAGAATTAATGCAAAATGTGGCAAATTTTGTGGTGGTCCGCTCTCAGCAAAGCTTACATAGAAAACAAGCTTACAAAGGTGCAGAGAAATGCTTGCGTAGCGGCAATCAGATCCTGCCCAACAGATGCACTTAATGTCATCCTGGACCTTCTTCCGATTGCCCTCTTTATCAGGTGTCAGTATCTTGAGACTCAAAGAAATAGGCTGCTGGAAAACCAGATCCTACGGGCACTGCAACCAAACAAGCCTGATACCATCAGACGTCCTATCTACAATCACCGATTACTGCATCTCTACCCTTAACACCTCAAAGAAGTTTAGAGTCTTGTTCCCGTCAAGAATCGCCTGAGAGCAAGGTGATTTGACGGAAGACTTCAACACAACTATCTTCACGGATGGTTCAAAGATGGAATGTGGTGTAGGTACAGGTGTCTTCTTTGAATCTCTTAAGATTTCAAAATCCTATAGACTTCCCGATTTTGCCAGTGTATTCCAGGCAGAATTGTTAGCTATAAGGGAAGCTTGTATAGCCCCTTGGCTATCCTAACAGACAGTTAGGCAGCTATAAAAGCCATTGATTCAGCTTTGTCATCCTCTAAACTGGTCCAGCAATGCAGAGAGGTCCTCAAGGAACTTGATATGAGCGCCTTTCTAATTTGGATACCGGGCCATAGGGGCTATGAGGGAAACGAGAAGGCAGATGAGCTAGCTAGGCAAGGATCAGCCGCCCATCACAACTCATTGGCAGTGAGAGTATATACCTACTCCTCTTGGAGTTGTTAAGGGCTATATCCTGACCAAATACATACACATCAGCAGCAAATCATAGGTTTAATAGTTTAACGAGTTGTGTTATACCTAGGAAAATATGTCCCACCTATAACAAACCCAAATCAATCAATTTAATTTCCAGACCAAGGCATGACATAGCCAGGATGTTGCTACCTGCACAGGGTATTCGCCCATAGGGGGAGATGCGGCAAAATTGGATATACCACATAACTCCTTCTGCCGTAGCTGTGAGGACCAGAATGAAAAGGAAACGGTCCCATACTTTCTCTGCCATTGCCCGGCCTTGGCTAGGAAAAGAGCACTCCACTTAGGTAAAGAATTCTTCAACGGTATTGAGGAAGTCTCAGAATTCAAGATCAAAAACATGATCTCATACCTCATTAACACAAATTGGCTTTAACGCCCCCCCTTTTCTCTCCTAAACTAGACGGCACTATGAAACAATAGGCCGTAGTGTAGGGAGATTAATACTACAGTATGTATAGGATTGTACATGCGAACTATACATCCTTCCTAACCCATCCAAATCTTTTTAGAATCTCATGAGGTATGGTATCAAAACGGCGCACTCAGCGCTAATTGTGTCCTACACGGAAGTGGGACAGCCATTTCTACCTACCTACAGAACAGCGCTGCTTATGTCTCTATTTCTAAATTTGCTGCCTAGTTTAATTGCAGCCATAATTGTAAAACAAACATTTCCAAATGATTACTATTCGGCCTTACTTTTAGTTTATTTTTTTTTTGTAATCCGGAATTAGCACAGAATTCTCCGTTTCTGGATACCGAAGGTTATGTTTTCCAAGAAATTCAAGAAGGCAGAGGAAGAAATTCCTATAGAACAGCTTCAATGTCGGTCATGTCTGAAAACCCCGTCAAAATGAATTTAAAAATTTATAAAATTTCGAATTGCAAGGAAACAACTTCAGGTCGAAAATTCTAGTGTTGGCGGAGTGATCATTTAATCCCTTCTTCTTTGGATTAGAAACTTTTTTTTCGAACCGTTCAATACAAGTTGTACAGTACAATCGCTGGTGTGCCCCAGGGCTCCGTTTTGTCTCCGAACCTCTTTCTCATTTTCATTAATGATCTCTTGTCTGTTACATCTAATCAATTGTTTCGCTGACGATAGCACCCTTCCTCCCGTTCGGATGTGGAACTTCAACGGCAAAATATGATGAGCTCATTTAACTCTGACTTTAACAGCATTGTACCATGGGGAATATCGCGTAGTGTTAAATGCTTCGAAAACTCAATGCTGTCTTGTATCGTTGAAGCGAGACATACACCCCTTGCCACTGTCCATGAGTGGTACTTGCATCAATGAGACCGAACATCTCTAGATTCTCGGTATGTGCATCATTGACCACCTCTTGTGGACCGAGCACATGCGTGATGTCACCAAAAATTCCGCAAGATGTTTGGGTTTCTTAAGGCTGTGCAAGAAATTTTTTTACCCGTCTGATCTGGCTATTATCTATAAGACTTATATCCAATCCGTCCAAAGCTTGAGTACAATTCCCATCTCTGGGCTGGTGCTCCAGTAACTTAAGTCTCTTGGATGGTATACAAACAAGAGCCGTAAGAATGATCGGCGTTAGAGACATCACTGATTCATTCATTCCTTTAGACCACCGTCGTAACGTTTCTTGTCTCTCTCTGTTTTATCGTTACTTCTACGCTAAGTGCTCTAGAAAAATATCCAGTTGCATTCCTACCCTTAAACAATTCAACCGTAATACCCGCGCTTCCAGGAATGCCCATCAGTTTACCCTCGAGCCCAACTTCGGTCGTACGCTCAAGTATAGAGAATCGTTCTTTAGCCGTAATACGCGAACTCTCTCTTTCACACTCTGTCTTTCCCGATCATTGCAGTGTTCAGGAATTTAAGTACAAAACAGAAAAAAAAACATTTGTGAAGACTTTTCGGAATTACTGATGTTCATTTGAAACATCGATATGAGGTTGAATCTTGATTCACTTTACTGCTGTTTTTCATTGCGGTAAGTAGCAATACTAGAATTCAGATACCTAAACAAAATATATGTAGCTATGTAGAATTGATTTTCAAAATATTGTTTTAAAAATTACCCCGATAAGAAGTCGGTATTTGCTCTGTTGTTCATTTAATTACAATTAATTTCACGTCATTTATATTTCATAGAATTATAAATAGGAACTGTTTAGAGAAAGCCTTGCAAGGGTAACAGAGTGTTCATCCGTGGTGATAGTTGATAAAAAAAAAACATAGGTACCTACTAATGATCCCTTAAACTTTAAATAAAGTGTTCCCCTCCTTT